>OY754937.1:12574308-13038822 GCA_963576515.1 Cryptocephalus primarius
TATAAGGCTCATTCTAGGTTTTATTCCTTTATGTTCCTTAGTGTTGCTTAGTTTCCATTACTAAAACTTTCCACTTACCTTAAAGATATCCAAGTCGCATTATTCGCCTTAACTCTAACCTTATGCAGACAAGTTGTACAACTTTTCAATTTGCGGGTTAAATGGGCATGAGCACCTCTTCAACAGAGAAAATAAAATGGCCCAGACGGAGTTATGCATTTTAACACGGAGACAATGTTACAATATTTTAGATAGCTGAAAGGGGTATTGGACAAATCAACTTGACTTACAATGAGAGCAGACAAAAGGGCCACCAAAAACTATTAAAGACCAAAAAATATGGCAGTGACACGGTTCTTTGGTTCAAAGAGTTTGCCTAATATTCTGCCATGTATATGAGCATATGTATGTGTTCGCCACCCCAGATCATGAACTGGCTGATACACACTTACTCCTAAGTCGGGGATATACATTTGAGAAATTTTGCCATTTATTTGGGGTAAATTTGCCTTAAAATCAATTGTAGTAGCACATTGGTCGATATGCCATTGCATGCTCATAAACTCTGGGTCTTACCTTGCACTTACTCACAGGCTCCTCATGCTATCATGAGATGCATTGATTATAGGCTTCAGATTTTAAATACTGAGAATATTTTGACCTAAGTAAGTAAATCATTCAATTTGCCAAAAGCAGCCGATTCCATTTCCCAGTTTCTTTATTAACGGTATGTAGGGGGTGTTACATCTCCGTTAGACATACTTTTTGTTGTGTTATCGTTCATTTTAATAGGGATTCTTTGAGCAGCCTTCTTAAGTTCAAATGTCATAGTTTTAAGATGCGTCATGTTATCGCGTAATATTTATTATATCGTCAGCAAATCTCCAGTTCCACTTCCATTTCCACTTGCGTATTTTAAATTCATCTTCGAGAACATCTGAGAAGAGTTTGCCTAAAATCTCGACATACACCCACCGGTTCAGATTCCTCATCATAGCTTCGCCGATTTACCTGCGATCTTCTCAGGTATTTCCCAAATATTAATCCCAGTGCATAGTTGCGCCGATCACATGGCTTAATGAACGTTATTCGTTTAAAGAAAAATCCTTCTTGAAAATTGAGGAGAAGAGGATCAAAAATATTTTCTAAACTATGTGAGGGTGCATAACTACTGCAAATTAATGCTTAAAAGATGGTTCTGTGTCATTAAACAGGAATGATGACACGCCGTTTGCAGGGGTGATAAATGTTAACAGTTGAAACGAATAAACCTGTATTTGTGAAATGCTTGAATGAAGACTTTTTTACAATATTTGATTCAGGTTCTCCTATTGCCATAAGTAAATAGATCGATAATGGAAAAATGAAAAAACTGTTGAAAAATGTTGAGCGAAAAAGGAAAATTTCCTGTAGTGAACGAAAATGATACATTTCGCAGTATGGGAAATACACAGTACTGGATGAAGTGGAGTTGTACCTTGAAAAATTGGCAAGTTATTATTTTTACGAATGAAGCAAAATTAACGTTAAGTATACTATTATTAATAACCAGGTATAAAATTCAAGCAAAATTCTTGACAATAAAAACAGCGCATATGATTTTTTAATGAATATTGATAAGAATAAAATTTATAATAATAATTTCTGCTCTACCAAATAGAATAATACTCATGATGACGCCATCCTAACAATTCCAACTGGATATTATCACTCAAAAATTCGCCAAATTTATTCAAAGGAAGCTTTAAACAGCTATTGTTGCAGTTATGTCTTAAAAGATTAAATGGATTTAAATGAAAACCATAATTCATGAAATTTAATGGCAAACGATATAAAAATACAATTACAAAAGAAAAACTTTGAAAAAAGAAATGAGGTATCGTAATTTTGTCATGTCCAGCTAATATAAAAATTTGAGTAAAATATAAGGGCCATTCAGTTGACGTAATTTTTAATTTTGCCCCTGATTATTAGACGCAACTATGCCTTGCCTTCTTCATGTGATTGTATGCTAAGGATAGCATTATCACATTGATAAGGATGACACACCGATAATCAAAGCAACGTCTTTTGAGTACGTTGATTAAAGCCCATATCTCTACCATATCAAACGCCATTTCATAGTCGATAAATGTTGTAAATTTTATTGCTCGATTATATTTCTGACTTTTTTGCGTCACCTGTCGTAGTGCCAATATGGCAGATGGTACTTTAACCATTTCTAAATCGTGCTTATTCAGGCGAATGGAACATGTATCTAGGTGACTTAATTGTTGTTAAGAACTTTTAGATAGATTGGATGAATTGGAAAACAGAATTCATTAAAAAAATTTCCTGTTATTCTTATCCGCTACATATAGCACCTCTTATCGGAATTTTAATATGTATAATGTAACGGTTCTTTATGATTCCCCAGCGCGAATAACTGGTTTACGGACCTGCAAATATTGTCCTGGTGGATATTCGTGACAAATTCTTCGACTAATTTCAACTTGGGGAATTACTTTTGTTCACTTTCTTTCCGATCGTTGCCACGTATGTTTGCATGACGTTTGGATGCAATTCAACTTCAAAAATGCCTTTCCGCGAAAACCATTTGTATGAATATTAAATAATTAAGGATTACCCACGAAATGATCAACGACTGATTTTCGGGAATCTTTCGACGACGCCCCGAGTCGAATTCGTATGATCCATCTTAGCCGTGAGTCGTTGAACCGAAATTCGTGACCGATTCTACGTAGTGTAATCAAAAATGCAGCACAGTCACAATGATAGCTTTTGTCTTCCATCATTACTACCTTTAATTCTCCCGATAGGATTCGTACGTGGCGAGGTCACTCCAGGCCTGTGCTTCGAACACTTTCGAATTTTATCGTCAATTCTGTGATTTACTTTTTATTCTTGACATTTCGACGACCTTGGATTATTATAAAAAAGATGATGTATGCATCGAGGATGTAGCCGTGGAATCATTATTAACTGATTAGGTCCGCTTAGTACTATTGCAGGGTTCTAAACGATCTTTAATCGACGCCAGTGAGTCACCAACTTTTGGACGAGCGACATTTTAAGCATGAGTCTCCTTAACCTCCAGTGCAAGTGATTAGAGATTAACTACGAGCAACTGGGAGAGTTTCTGACAATTGCACCATAAAGGTACTTAAACCAAAAATACAACATTAATTAAAAGTTAATTGACACGTTGATTGGTATGTGCCATGCATTAAACTTCACGGAAAAATTTGACATTACAGCCCAGGAACCCAATGAAACCAAAAAACAAATGAAAGGATCAGAATGGCAATACTCATAGTTCTTGACTCTTGACTTGACTTGACTTGACGAGCGGTGGTGATATTTGTATTAAAGTTTTACAGAAATAAACATTTCACCCTCTTTTCAACAGACACTCAATTTATTGAAAGATAATTTTCCGAATACTTCGAAAAATATATTTCCAAAAAATTCAAAAATATATGCTTTGAAGCATTAAATCACTACTGGATTTGAATTCAGTAGATAATTCCGCTTATAACAATATCCTATTTCTTATCTAAACCTGTTTAATTTTAAATTAGCTATGAATAAAGCTCTCGGATCCAATTATTACAATATTCAATTGGCTCAGTAATTGAAGGATAAGGACCATTCGCTTCGTTATCGCTCCTCAGTTTGGGCCTTAGAGAAGAAAATCATTCTTTCTGATGAGGCGCATTTCCCTTCCGGCGGCTACGTTAATAAGCAAAATTATTAGGATTCTCCGAACCATCGGAGAGCCAAGTTTATTACCGTACCAAGTTTTCACTATCTAGCGATTCTAGAGATTTAGTAACTGCTGTGTCTTAGTAACTTTTCCATCTTTTCGGTAAGTGAAATACGGCAAAGTATAAATTGTTTCCAGCCACTCCAGTTAAAAATTGCAAGTTTCCTCCTATTTTTCACCTCTCAGAAAAAAAATTTTTCGATTATTAGTTTGCAGTTCCAATTCATGTAGTAGTTATTGCATAAACGTCTCCGTATTCAACTCCCTTGGCAAGTAAAATTCTGTGTTTTGAGTCAACCGAGATATGAGCTTTATGGGTTCATCCAACAAAAGTGTCTTACATCCCTCTTTTTCACTGCCTTAGACAGTGTACTGAGCCTTCTACTAAGCATCATCTAAGCTATTAAGGTTCAAGGTTTAATGTTTCCAGCTGTTCTAGTTATTGTGAAATAACTTCGCCAAGGGAGATTCGGAGTTTTTAAATAGCGCCCAAAACAAAAATAAACGCTATCAGTAAACAAAAAATAATCGTTACCAATCCACTATTCGAATCTGGTATCTGAAAACGTTGGGTACAGTTTAACACCACTTTTAAATAATTCATTAGTCAAGAGATTGTAAATGAATTTAATACCGTTTTTTATTGTACGTGTTTTCTAAAACGTGTCTTCTCTCATTGTTTATTTACGCATTCAGAAAGGATCATAGAATGGTATTTTTGTGTCTTCGCTTCTAGCCAAATCAACCCATATTTCGGTACCCAGGTGAAATTTAGGAATTTTTTAATCTCCATGGCCCTGTATATGCTTAGGTTCCTAGTTCACCAGGGATTACTGCCAACCGTTCCCTAATTAAGGAACAGTTATTGATTAAAGCACATTCATAACTTAATAATACGCTAAAACCCGATTTGAATTTCAGGACATCTTCGTAATGCAGCTTTTCTAAACGGTTTCCGTTAGTTTTCATAATGATTAATCAAACGACATACAAAATCTTAATTTACAAATTGTTATAAACAATGTTTTATAATTTAAAAACATGTTTTTGATACCTCAAAAATTATTCATCCTACGCGTAGCAAAGTAGTTGTAGCAAGTTGATTCGCCGTCAAGATCACTTTTAATTTTTCAAAATCGGTCCAGAAGTTGTCGCGAAAATTATTATAAATCAGCATTTGTAGTAAAGTTTGTAAACAGTAGTAACTGTTCTTCACAACAAATAATTGAAATGGTACATATGCATTGATGATAAAATTCTCTTGATAACCAAGATAAGAAATTTTTGAATTTTCAGTGAAAGATGGCCCCAGTAATAGTGGAGTTATTGTTTTTGAAAAATTAATTTTTCAATGGTCCTAAGATAATTTCTAAAGCGAATTTCAAAAGTACTAACCGAGCACTAAAGTCGCATGTTTATCACAAATTTGAATTGTTGTAGCAAATAGTCCAAAACTGTTAAAACACTGTAAATTGTCAAATGCGAATTATCGCTAGAAAAAGGGTTTTAAAAAAATAATATCAAACTTGAATTTAAGCGAAGAATTGTGCTTGATTTAAATGCAATGGTTTAAGTGCATGGTATCTTTGCTCTACAACTTTTTTTTAATAAGGTTTATTGATATTAATGAACAAAACAATCTCCGTTTGAATCATGATATTTTAAACATTTTATTCATGCACTTGTTCATGGGCTAAACAATTTACAAACTTCTATATAAAGCAAATGCCGAGCGTAAAGGGAAGACGACCATTCCCAAGTCTTTATACCACATCTACCATTCAAAAATATATATGTTCTGTCCTCGGTATTTGCATAGGTACAAGCCTTGTGAATTGTTTACTCTATGAACAAGTGCACTGATAAAAATTTTAAACTTTCCTGCTTCAAATAGGGCTGGTGTCATTGGATACCCTTCACTTAAATTCAAATTTGCTGTGAATATTTGACAAATAAAGTTTTTCTATGAAGTATAATTTTAGAATGTAGCAAACAATTCTATTTTGAAACATTCTAACAATTTGCAAGATGAGATTTTGTATCACTTTCATTTTGTTTCACTATCATGACAACCAACTAAGATGTATCTATAGCGCGAAACTTAATTTGTTGTTTAATAATACAGATTAACGGCACTTCTGCAAATGCCAGTTTTGCAACAGAAACCATTGCATTTCAGTTGTAGTCGTAAAATTTTTGGGCCCAATTTGAATAACTGTTAATTTAAATGTGTTTATTTCTATTTCACGTACCTCGGTTTTATCAGGTTCCTCTGGACATGATTGTGTGTTACTTGCATCATAATTTCGTCAATTTCGTTATTTAAATTAAGAGCGCTTAACCGAACAAGAAGAATCCGAAAAGTTTGCAACAACTTCCATTAAAAACGTCACAATGACTGGTTCGATTAAAAACCATTGTTGCAACTTTTCATCGTTTTACAATTTTTGTTGTGAATGAATTTTGCAACTGACTTTTTCCCACATTTCTTTTTCGTTATTAACTCGAGCTCCGTGAATTTCGTTGTAACAAACTAGGACGAGAGATCTTCTTCTGTACAGGTACACGACACCTACGTGGGAACTAGAGCAAGACAGGTAGTAATTTCCAATGAATGTCACAAAAAAAAAATGTGGTAACGTTTTATAAGTTTTATTTATTTTAAACTCGAGGCAGTATGGCACTTCGATGAATCCACTAAGGACGAAGCTGAGTAGAAAATACATCTTCCATTGTTCTCTTACGTCTATTGTTGATGCTCGCACATCGATCTAGATCAGTTTCGCACAACGAGGAACTGATATTTATTTCTGCAGGTAACATCTTCAGTCTCTTTGTTTGTAAACAAAGGCATTGTACGTCGGTAGATAAGGAGAAATTTAGAAAGTGAGGTAAAAGCGAAAGGAAATGGGGTGAAACTCAAACGTTTCAACAAAGGGCGGTAAAACTGTTTAGTGAGGCAATCGTTTCGATAATACCTAATCAATTATGGATAAGTTATGTAAACCTAAAACGGAATAAGGAGCTCGAGCCGATTTCATGCAGTTCATTGCACATAAACTGGTATCTGATATCGAAATCGAACCGATCGTCTAGCGTATGGCAAGTGAAAGTGGGTCAGTTATTCTCTTCAAGAAGCCAGCTGGTAACGAATAACCGATGCTCATTAAACCCGACAAGAACCGACTTTTTATGACTTGATCACTTTTAATAACACAAAGCAGTTTAAATGATCCAGCAAATAACAGCGTTTCTATAATTTACGCTATCGAAACCAGGATTAATATTTTATTCTCAACCATAAATATGACGCTTCTAATAAACTTTCTCGGCAATTGTTTGTGCTTGCACTTCACATGCGTGTACCGGTTGTTAGAATAAAAATGAGTACATAAAAAATGTAACAGGATTTGAAATAACCTTGGCTCGCTTCAAAACCTGACACTTACCAGGTAGGTACGAGTAGGTACAGTTAAAAAGCTTATTGTTCTTCCGTTACCTATAAAAAAGACATTTGAATAATATTATAATTTGATTCTTTATCTCCACAATTCGCAATATACACGAGGCAATCAAATTAGATAAGATAAAGAACATGTGACGTACTTCACAGTAATAAATTAATCATCGTCTATCTGGGAGTGAACCAATACATAATCTATCTTAACTGTCTAACACGTAAAGGTATATTATTTATGCCCTGTTGCATTTCGATGCGGAAAATGTGAAAGTAGTTTCGGATTTTTTTGATCAAGATCGATAAGTTGAAAAAGCTTCGCTTGCGTGTTAATGTGTATGTGGATAAGCGTATTAGATACTTATTTATTGTTTATTTTTAACGTAAACTCCCAAGGAGATAAGAAGTAATGTGTCGTAATCAGCAATATTGCTTTGCACCTATAATTCAATCGTAAAATAAAAAGTCAAGAATAGAGCACTGTAGAATCCGCTCTGAAAATAAATAGAACGTAAATTGCGTTAATTCATCTTGGAATTAAAATTATTACTTTTTCATATTAAAATGCAAACAATCCCATCAAATTTGTAGCTACAGAGGTAAATTAATTACCTGTGCATATATCTGGTTTTCAATAGCAACTTAACCACCAACTAAACTAAATTAAGTCTTTTTGTACCAAAGTATACCTAAATACAGTGGTGTCTGCTTGCCCAACACCCTATGAAACTTTAAGAGTTTTTCCCTTGTAAAGGGAATATGGAGGTAACTATGTTACCTGATTGAAGCACATTCTAAACGCATTTTGAGCTAAAACCCATTTTAACGTTAATATGCGTTTATGAATAAGACCAGCACCTCATGGCCAATTTGCTTTCGCAACCATTGCATAAAATCTCACTTATTAGGTCGTTTTCATCAGATTTGTCATCACTTACGACTTTGTTTTCACGTACTTTCCAGAATATAATGAAATTAATTATTTTTACGCATGTACCTCACGTATTATTTTTTAAAAGAGTTAACTAATTTCGTTAGCCCTATTGTTTTCGGAATTCGAACTATTTACTTTTCAGCTCGTTTAAATGCTATAAACACGTACTTAAAATCATCCTCAAGTGGAGCGATCATCATGCCAACAAAATTGGCCGAGATCCAAACTACCTTGTAACCCAATAATAATTCTTGTATAGAAAGCCCGGTTATCTAAGTATACTTAATACGTTGAGCGAGTGAGCTTCACTTGAATATCAACTTATAACCGAGAAGCTCTACGTAAATATGATACATAATGTGCGGTACTTTTTGTTTCCATTATAAAATGGTTGTTATGTGTACACAATACAAAATGAAATAGAATAAATGACCTGAACTTAAAGATTTCAAGTCCAAAAGTACGATTTTCTGATACACAAACTGAAGATATTTAACGGTAATGAAACCAATCATTGTGGTTGAAAGTAGTGAAAAATTTAATTATGTAACTGTTAATTAGAGAGATTGATCGAAAATCAACTGAATAATCCAACTAGTTTACTTTACTTAATGGTAGAAAACTACTTAAAGGCTCTCAAATAAGGTATAATTGATATTCACGTTCAGCAAACTAATCTATACCAGATTCTCCGTGCCACAGTAATTAGTAGGTGTTCGGAAGCAATTTTTACAATGAAGTTATATATTTTCTATATTTAAACTAAAAAAAACTAAGCTATATTTAGTTTTAAAACTCTAGTAATGTAAGTTTTTAGTTTAAGCCAGTTTCGTACAGCTGCCTTGCAGCTCTGCAGCGGGTTAGTAGTTTACTTAAACTGTAAAAGTACAACCTTGTATCATAAAGACTGGAAATAAATAAAATAAATAAAAAAATATATCTGTGTACTTCAGAACTTCCGTGTTAGCAAAAAGATCGGACTTCGGAGAGCATTCTTTTGTATCAAAGTTTGTGAATGTAAAAGTATCTCATGTTTATTCATATGCCCTAGGTATAATAGGCTAATAATAAATAAAAATCTGGAGTAGCTAAGCGAAACCGACTAACAATTGATGTTAACTTAAAACTTTCGTTATTTTAGGACGTCACCAGTCCCTATGCACAGGTTCCTGTGTGAACCATTTTAGAGGTTGCTACATTTGTAGTATCTATACTGGTTTAACTAACGCATTATGCGTCTTTTCCGGCATTTGGATGTAATCGAGTTGTATTGTAATATTTCTTTTCGACCGCACCCGGTATTATTCGATTCGAATTTGCCGCCGTAGCCCGATCTGTTCGGTGGGGAATCGGTCGGCGAGGCCGCGCGATTGGCCGGCGTGATCGGACCGCTAGAAAGAGAGATCAGTGGGAGAGCGAGAGGGTACGGTGCGGGCAGAGAACTCTCTCATCTGTCAAATTTTATAGGTTATCTCCTCGGTCGAAGGTTATTGCAAAAATCGAAACTTTCCTCACGAAAATATGTTCAAATTCCGCAAGTTCCGCAATTAGCTCGGGCGTAAATCGTCGACAGGTAAACGGTAGTGCATGCAGCCCATCGATCCGTCTCTAACGATGCGATATTTTCCAGGCCGTAGAAAATGCTGGAGCAGACCATTTTCCTCTCGGGAAATTGAGGTTCCAGATATCGGCGGTCGCACCGTTCCCGGCAAGTAAGTCCGAGCCAGGCGACCGGCCCCACGATCGCCCCGCTAACCGATCGTCTTATGTCGTTTTTTAGGCTCAGTAGGGGGTTTGTCCGGAGGAGCGCCCCCACGGAAGGGAACGCCAGGCTGTTGTTCTCTAGTTGATCTCGAGGTATGTGCAAGCACAGCGTCCGAGACTTTACAGTTTTAAATGAGCTACCCGAAATTTGTCAGTACTCAATCGACACACTTCATCCTATAACTTTTCTAATCCGCCATTACGTCTGCTTACCACTTTCGTTTGATTTAATCCTGAGCTAGCCGTTGCGCTAAAGCTGTGATATTTCAGAATGTGATAAAATTCCTCCCTTGGGTACTTCCTGAAGAGAGACTGAACTGCCAGCATCATGGACAAAGTGGCGCAAAACAAACAGAAAAACCCTAAGCGCCACGGCGTCTCCGAACCACACGGTACCCGCCACAGCGTTAGCTCGAGCTCCGGTGTTCTCATGGTCGGGCCGAACTTCCGTGTTGGCAAGAAGATCGGCTGCGGGAACTTCGGAGAGCTGCGCCTCGGCAAAAACCTCTATAATAATGAGCATGTTGCCATAAAGATGGAGCCGATGAAATCCAAGGCACCACAGCTCCACTTGGAGTATAGATTTTACAAGTTACTTGGCAGCCATGAGGGAATACCTGATGTGTACTACTTCGGGCCCTGCGGGAAGTACAACGCGCTCGTAATGGAGCTGCTGGGGCCCAGCCTAGAGGATCTCTTCGACATTTGCGATCGTAAATTTTCCCTGAAGACTGTCCTGATGATCGCCATACAGCTCCTCCATAGAATTGAATACGTTCACTCGAGGCACCTTATTTACCGAGATGTCAAACCAGAGAACTTCCTAATCGGTCGATGTAGCACGAAGCGTGAGAAGATAATACACATCATAGACTTTGGTTTAGCTAAGGAGTACATAGAACTGGAAACTAACAAACACATACCATACCGAGAGCACAAGTCGTTGACCGGCACGGCGAGGTATATGTCCATCAACACTCATCTGGGGAAGGAACAGTCACGGCGGGACGATCTCGAAGCCCTGGGGCACATGTTTATGTATTTCCTACGTGGTTCCCTACCCTGGCAGGGCCTAAAGGCCGACACCTTGAAAGAAAGGTATCAGAAAATTGGCGACACGAAGCGGGCGACCCCCATTGATGTTCTTTGTGAAGGACATCCCGAAGAGATGGCGACCTACCTCAGGTACGTCAGAAGGCTGGACTTCTTTGAGACTCCTGACTATGAGTTGCTCAGAAACCTATTCATAGACCTCTTCACCAAGAAGGGTTATGTCGACGATGGGGACTTTGACTGGTCGGGTAAGACGACCAACACGCCGGTCGGCTCCCTGCCAACGGCCACTCAGGAGGTTGTGATATCGCCTGTGAGGGACCGGCACCCAGCGTCGAAAGCGACCAAGACGAACGTCTGGCCGGAAGTCTCCAAACAGAGCACCCTGGGCAACCTGACCCCAGCCGACCGGCACGGTTCAGTCCAAGTGGTTAGCTCCACCAATGGGGAGCTCAACGCCGACGACCCAACTGCGGGCCAGAGTAACAACCCCCTCACACAACCCTATGAGATCGAAGTCGTCGACGAGACTAAATGCTGTGGATTTTTTAAGAGGAAGAAGAAACAGAAATCGACCGTTACAGTCGTCGACAAATGACTACAAACGGACGACACAGATCAAGAACTGAACCTTCTGGGCCGCATTCATAACAGTGCGCAGACTTTGGAATGACTGAGATGTGAGTTTTTTATATTAGCTAGAAATAAGTATAAGTTTCAGTGGTATAGTGTACCTGTGAGATTCAATGTGAAAGTTTTTAAATCGAGGGTATGGTTTGGAAGGAGGAGATAATGGTCTCTTTAACATTGTAGAACGATTTGAAATTACATTTAATAAATCTTTCAATTTTAAATTTATTAAATGTATCTTTTATTGATATTTTAATCGAGTATGTAATTTTGTTTCAGTAAATTTGTAATTTGTCGGTGGTGCTCCTTCCTTACTTACATCTCTCTTACTAAATGCAATTACTTCCTGCCTCGTTTTCATCCTAGATCGATTTAGTGGATCGATCATTAAATTTTTTTAAATTGTTATTTAACAAAATTGCCATTGCGTAAGCAAAACATAATTTACATAGATAGTACAAAATCATATATGTATATTGTTATCTACATGTAACCATCATGATGAAGTTTTAGATTATTTTGAGAGTGGGTTTTTTTTACTCTAAAATTAATACATTATCACACAGAAGACTGTTTTCAAAAACCCTTTGTAGTTCCTTAAACTTAATAATAACTGACATTTTAAGGGGCTTTTTATTTATTTGACTCATTTGGAACGACAGCTCCTATGCATTTTATAAATCAACTTTGGCAATATATTTTTTTTGAAATCGCACTATACCAGAGTATTTTTCTAGACTTAGGAAATAAACACAGTCATACCATATCTGAGTATAAGCAACAGCCTTGTTAACTTCTTAATTTTTCCCTTTTTTAGTCATTATTTATTATTCATACAGTTGGCCACAAAGATGAGAGTACACCAATCAAAATTACTATTTTCTTTTCAAATATTATTCTGGACTTCAGTTTGAAATGATACAAAATTCTGGTAATAATTTGTTGAATTATACTATACAAACTTTCAAACGATTGCATACTAAATTGGGCGTATACAAATTACAACACAAGTTTAAGTAAAACGAGATTGGTATCTAGTAGGATTTCCTCCCATTGGCTGCTCTAATGGCCTGAAGAATCCGTAGCATGAATTCCAGCAACTTATTTCTATATTGTGGAGGAATACTGTAGAAAATGCGTTTTTATTTGTACTGTATATTTCCGATTAAGGAGGACTTAAATGTAAATCACTGTGGTACCCCTGGTGGCGTGTGTTTCCCACAAAGTAATGGCACATTTAATTTTTCAGCTGTTTTGTGAACGATTTTACTCACAAATATACAGTCTAGTCTATTATGCTATATGCAATAGTTTCCATAGATTCTCACTCCATTGATCTTTGTTTCACTGTGGCAATAGTATTCGCGGTTCCAATTCCATGTGGTGCTGTCTCCAAACAAGTTTCCCGCCAAAACCAACAAACTGTGAATATTACATTTTTCCAAACTGCAACAAATCCAGTAATTTCTTTGCAAATCCTAACCTTTGATTATCCTTTTTCAAGGTGTAGTTTTTACGAACTATTCGACCATGGAAATTATTTTTTCACAGTATGTTTCGGCTATTTCAGCTGATAACGACTTACTAATCCTTTCTTTCATCTTTACGCTCAATTTAGGCACACTTTGTTTGGAATCACGTTTAACTCCATGTTAAATGACGCCTTCTTCGTCCTCGTCCTTTTCCGTTCCCTTTTTCTCGTCTTTTGTATTTTACGTATAAAGTTTCATCATGAATTTTCTTACTGCAGTCGTTGTCAAAGCCTAAGATGTTTTTTCATATTGCATTTTATTTCACCAACTGTGGATTTATACTGGCCACGGGTATTACCTATCAATATTTCTCCTGTAACCGCTCATACTTATTACATTTGATGTTCATAATTAAATTAATTATTTCCAGGATTTATTTTATTCCAAATTCTAGATTGGGCATAAATTTGGTTTAAAAAAAACTCGACTGGTGTACGTGGGTTCAGTTTTGTTACCAACTGCCTATTAAATACAGGTAGCGTTTTATGTATATTTATGTAAACATAGTAATATTTTAAAGTAAGTGTTGTGTGGAAGCTGTTTACGATTGCTCATTTTTATTGAAAAAGACCCATTCGAAATGCTATCTCGAGTGAAATGGGTGTGCCATACTGATTTCCTGCTCAGTTTTGTTTAACATGACATCGAGAACGAGTGAAGATTATCTATAAGTACTAAAAGCGTTCAGGTACGAGGGTTTGCACATTTTATTGCTGAAGTTTGAATACCATACGTGCACAGCTTTAAAGTAAAATCAGTTTAAAGCCACATAAAACCAAACGTTAATTGGATATTGTAATGTCTATTCAATGGTAACAGGGTATCAAATTTCTATATTCTTGTAAATATAGGATTTAATAACGTTACGGTGAAAATTTAAGTTTGTTATTGACTGGTAGGTTCGAGCAATTTGTAATTATCAACTGATAACGTTTTCAACAGTCATGTCCTCGTTTAATCTGATTTTGTTATTACTTTTAAGCACCTTGTCATTTATACACGTGAACTATGTAAAATCGACTGAACTGAACGCTTATAGGTTTGAGCAATTTTTGATATTATAAATCATGATTTGTTCTTGCCAGGAAATCCGTTATAGATCAGAATCCTTTTTTTTTCGAGGTTACCACTACAGAATAAGACGCGCTGAGATTTTTAAACAGTATTATATTTTTTACTTACGCATGTTACTAGTGCAAAAAGCAGAATAATTCGAAAGTTCGTGGGTTCTTCTTACTGTTTGTGTATATATATTGTAAATTATGAACAAAAAATAGTTCAAATTTACGTGGTTCACTTTGTTCATACCTGCTGACGGTTATAATATAAAGCACCACAGTGAAAACTATTGTAGCTTACATTATCAGCAGTTATTGAATAACATCGGTTTTTTACCTTTACTTTCGATATGTGTGGCGCTAATTTCAAAACCGACAGATTCTTCATAGTTGCTGATAGGAGAATGTCATATTATGGTACTCAATAGAATTTTGACCGTACGTAATTGTTTGGACGTCCCTGTATAGACAAGATTGTGAAACATTACTTCTCGATACGTGTGGGGTTCGAGTTTTGACGTTCATTAGCAACACCACCCCCTTTGTACATTTTGCTGTAGTGTTGATCTCATGTAGAATCCATCGACTGCTTCATTTATTCATATATGTGTACATATGCATACTTGAACTTTTTAATCTAGTTATAACACGAGATTTGTGATCCAGCTCTATTTATTCCAACATGTTTTTTCTGTGCTGCTATCATAAATATATAATGTTAGACTACTTCAGTTTTATTATTGATAAAGGGTATAAAGGGATTATTGACACCTCACGATCTCCTTACATGAATATCTTTTTTAAAAATTTGGTGCTGTTTTCGGTGAAGTATTTATAATTATTATAGAATGTCGGGTGAATTTGCCTTTTTGCCAGACTGAAAAAATGCTGATACAACTGCTGTTTATAAAGGGTTTTGAAAGTTTTAATTGACTTTCCGAGAATCTTCGTGATATATAACAAAGGTATACCAAAATTCAGATCAAAATACATAAAAATGAGATAGTATTTTCTTTAAGAGAAAATCCATTCAAAACCTTCAGCAAGTTACATACTATAGTACTGAATAGGATTAAAGGGATCAGATTCTGCTATTCCAAATATCCATTATCTAATATAGAAATGAGACTGACCTTATGCATGTGTGTATAAAAATGTATTGCACTAAAAATGCTATTTATTTCGTAAAAATTTGTAAATCATTATACTTGTCGCTATCAATTAATTAAGCAGATGTTAAATAATTATTATCGTAGACAAAAAGTCTCCCTCTACAGGGTGGTGGAAATTGGGGTGAAATATGAACCACAAATTTTTAGATTAAAGTTTGTCACATTCCATTTTTTCCCTATTGCACAGCCGTCAGGGGGTTGTAATAGAGATGGCAGAAGCTGTGAATTCGATTAAGTTAAACACTCTCTTAATTCAAGATTTAATGTATTTACTGAAAATTGTATTTGTAGTTACCAACTTATAAATCTGATGCTAGTATTTTCGAAATAAATTCCTACTTCTACCTCCGAAGGTGGTGTTAATAGGGGTGAAATATGAACAAACTAGAGATTTTATTTGTGTCGATTCTCGTTCAAAAAATTCTCAAATAAATTATTTAATCATCTGCTACATGAGAAAATGTTTGCGCACATTTCGAATAAGCCTAATTCACTAAGCCTCAGAAATTTATTCGAATTATGTATACGACGTATACAACTACACTGATGCTTTACCTCCTTATAGGACCTAGATACACATTTACCATGTGTGTAGTTAAAGAAGGATATAAATTTTAATCAATTGCTTCAACTGAAGCCAAGGAGTAGCTTTTAATGATCTACCCTTATACTAGAGAAAATTCTTCCTTTAACTCATATTCTGAAAATTGCTGTTGTACTACGAAATTTTCATATCGACTGTCACAGGAACATCACTTGATAACTTCATAAATACCGCGACAAACGATTTTCAGCTTATGTTCTTTTAATCCGTTTCTGGGTAATTATTTTTAATGAGAGAGCAGGCCGCACGAGTGAAATTCATTGTCTTACGTGACGTTTTCCGGCTCTCAACATTTTCTTGTGCCATTAACAACCTAATTATTATGGCAACATAATAAGAGGCCTACTTTCTCATGTTTACTGCTGCTGATTGCTCGAAATCCAGCCACACATATTATCGTCAAAAACGTTCGAGGCGGATGTGTCTGATGGGAATCTACGGATTGTTCTTGTAAAATTTTTATTTCATATGATATATAAAGGTTTGGGCCGTGTAGGGATCCTTATGCACTTGACCACTAATAAATCGTTTTCTCATTAACTCGGCGAAGGTGGTCAGACTCCTTTTGATTGTAAAGTTGTTTCGAGGTGTTTAACTATATGTATATTGAAAAGCAATTTTGATCTAAATTTTAAGGACGTTTAGTCCGACAAAACACCTATATTGTTGTTTATAACAACAGTAATAGTCTCACTATAATGCCTGAGGTATCGTATTATTATTATTATGTAGTGAGGCCATTTTCTTATTCTCCATATTAGATTTTCTTAAAATCGTTGTGTACATATTTATGTTTAGGAAGGTTATTACTGTCCTTTTAATTTATAAAGTACAGGCTACTGGGATCTTCCAAACATACTACAAGAGGGTCGTTTACGACCTGCTAATAACGACACCCTGCCTTGCTGCTTGGGTCGTAAAAAGTAAATAATGTTTGTACAAGATTACTGTCTGATTTGTCTGGCCAATTCGCTTAGCAAATTACTAATTAAGCTTGCAACTTGGGCTGTAATAAAAAAACTGTTAAATTTTTAATCAACCTTAATTTTCAAACGTTATAGAGTAGTCGATATTTTTAAACAGGTGCAATAATCTTTAGACTAAAAACAAACAATTTTCATAAAACAACTTTTGTGATCTATGTTGCATTTTGAAAATTTTAATTGAAAATGCAATTAATCGAAAATAAATTAAGTACAGCGAAGAGTTACAATAACCCAGTTTATTAACTGATAAGGAAATGCGATTTTCTTACTTTTCACGCAAGTTCCAGCCCCAGAAAACATCATTAGCGTTGGTCGTGAAAAATTGCTTGTTTCGTCTTTAAAATTTAAAGGCAACTAAATTAACAAAGGCAAACTGCCATTTTGTATTCTTTTCATTCAAGTTTTCAATTTTTTAACCGTGTGAGTTACAAATGCCTGGTAACTAAAATGTTTTTAAATTTTCTTGTTTCAAATCCAGTTTTCGAAAAAAACAACGTTACTTACCGCTTGTAATGTAACTAGTCAACTCAAATTTAAAATCTTTTTCATCGTCAAATTGATTTTTAACTTAAATATATATGATGGAGAATATGAGGGAATATGGAGTTATATGTGATTGAAAAGTACTGAACATTTGTTTCTAACACAATTCTTTAACTGGAAAAGTATTAAGTACCTGCTATTCGTTACTTTCCTTTCATAAATTAGGTATTTCGGAAAATTATGTGTAAACATGTAGTTGCGTTTCATCGTAACGTAATTTGTTATAATTTTTATATGTTGTGCACTAGCTCTCCTACCTATATTTAAATATTTTTAATAACTACTTTCGATCAAAGTAGTTATTGAACTTTGAACAAGAGAAAAAGCCGCCAATACGCTATCATGTGTCAAATACAAGTACTCAGTACACGAGTTCATGACGTCACATGCTGAATTTTTAGATAGATGAAGCAAATCAACACTACTCATGTGAGAAAACGTCGAGTGAGAAGTGCTGTTTTCAATAATCGTATCACTTCGTAATTTATAATGCCACTTAAAACAAAGAAACAATTAAAGTTATTTAAAAGCGACACGTCAAGAGTTCTCATCTTTTGATACTGTTTTATTATCAAAGAATTTGACTAGAAAACACATTTTCAGATTCAGAAAGACATATTTTTATCAAATGTATTACATGAAACGTACTTTACATCTAATTCGCGGAGAATCTTTAATACATGTTGGAATTTCTAAAGAGTGCTACTTCATCGTCATAAAATATTTTATTATGTTTAAAAAAATTATATACAAAAAACACATGTATTTAGAAAAACTAGGCATTTTACTACACTTCACTAATTAATTTCAATTTTTAGCATTACGCTATACATTAACGTTGCCGTTTAATTGTGAGTGAATCTATGTGAAAAGGTTTAAATCATGTTTTTTCCTGTGAAATATGGCGTTAATTGAGGTAGTTTAGGAGATTTTAATTTTGTTCTTCAACATTTGGTGCCCTCTGGTGACGTTTGATAATTAAACAGAACTGTGAATACTGTCAGAGATTCAAATGAACTTAACAATTCCTAAAATTTATTACGGTACTCTATAATCTTCTCTTTGGTAAACATTTTTTCCACGGGCTATCATAATTACGAACTTGTGATTATATTTGTTTTGAGAACACGTCTTTTCAAGTCCCATTTCGTAGTCATAAACGTTAAAACATTATTATTAGATAGTTGGTCTTTTTCAGTTTGCTTGCATCCAATTAACCTGAAGGGATTGAAACGTAAATTTACTGTTACGTTCTATTAAGTATGGGATAACTGCGGAAACATCTGCATAATCAATTTATTGTCGTTTTGCAGCTATGCAATACTCTCGTTGAAATCTTCGTGGACGTCTAAAAATAGCTCCGACATTACTCACCTTATGTAATATTTAATAGGAAAAGGTAAAAAATTATAGCTTTAAGCTTCACATAACAGTATTTGGTGTATGCATGCCCCATTCATCATAGGTATGACGAATTTTAACCGGATGGAAATTTTTATATCGATGAGGTCTTATATTTGCTCGTAACATTCATGTAGTTCTTAATTTACTACTAATTAATACTTAATAGGCTTAAAAAATTTGACTGCTTTACGATTAAACGTTTTAATTGTAGTGGACGGTAAAAATAGTGATGATTTTGCTCAGGGACGGCATGTGGAATCCATAATATGAATATCTGGCGGCGGATTATGAGCATTAAACTGTCAACTATGAAAAGTAAGTTTAACCTAATATTTTAGAAAAAAATTGGTAAAGCACTTAAGTTACCTTCAAGGTTTAATTTTCATAAACGATTTCTAATGCAGTTTTGCAACAGATTTGAATGTTTAATTTCGGATATGTACCCAAAGTGCTTCGACACATGAATTTTTGCAAACATTGAAATCATTAATAATAAATATTTTTCTTCATTACGAATTTCGGACCGTTCTGTACAATTAAAATTAGTTTCCCTCTTTGGTCATCGTTGGGATTTTCTCATATAAATTCACATTTATGTGACTGCGTGTACCTTTCACCTTTTCAAACGAATATTTCAACAGTAGATCAAGCGGGTAACCTTTAACAGAAATCTTGTAATTTTTGTCGTTGTCGCTTGAATTTGAATAGATTAGCTCATGAAATGCCAAAAGGTGGACTTTAGTAATCAGCTAGTGTTTTTTAAAGTTGCGAACAATTGAAACATTGAATCATTGTTGGTTAGTAAAGACAAACAAATGGCATTAAATCGAGTTAATTTGAACTCCTACATACGTGTTGTAACGTAATTACGAAACTTTCCTCTCGAGTAAATAAATATTTGATCAAAATAATATTTAGTAAAACATTCTTGACACATAAATCTAAAACTTATGCAATCCCACTACTTCAAGCACCAAACAAAAAAGAAACTTAACAGTACAAATAGCACACCTCGAGAATATTAATGAATGTCAAGATTCTACTTACTCGTTCGAACTTTCTACGCTAATCCTCGAATTGAAACGATCGAATTTTGTGCTGGAGCCACAACAGGGAAACTATACCACTAGCACTTCACTGCAATACGGCGTGTCATTCCGTATTTTCGAAAATATCGGTGAATTTTCGAAAGCGCGCCCTCGGTTCATTTCCCGGACATCGCGCGCGCTCGTCCGTCTTGCGTCTCTTCCTTCGTCGGTACTCTCGGTGGGGTCTTGTGCAGAGTCGGCAGCAACACCCAGCCAGGAACTGAGATATCTCGAAGAATTCAAGAAGTCGGAGCCGTTCACTTTTCCTCGTGCGCTGGCGCGAAAAGAAACGACTTAAGACACTTTGTAGGAAGTGTCATGCAATTCTGATTTAATCGGAATATTTTAATCGCTTGTTTCTAATTACGCGCTCCGTGTCGAGCAAATTGGACGATAGTAAGAGGGTGGTACTCGAAGTCCATGCGTTTGTTAGATTAGCTGAGTTCACAAAGAATATGGGGGTAGTCCTTGTGAAATTCGTTACTTATGGGATTTTCTCTCGCTATGAAGCAACATCTTTCGTATAAGTTCTTGACCAATCACTCCCCATGAGTTGTAAACTGGAATATTACCAATAAAATAAGTTAGGGTTAGTCAGAGAGACTTCCTAGAAGAGTTTTACATAAACTTACATTCCGTGTTTTATGGGGCTTACCTCTCCTCTTAAATTTATTGAAATAATGCACATTTTTATTATGCAAACTTGTAACATAAAAATTTCCGAAATATAAAGGGTACTTGGCGTGCATTACAATACCATTCAAAGAAAGAATGTAATTAAATCGTTAAGTTTCGATTTTTACTTATATATCAACAGTCAATTACTGGAAAAATGAGGAAATTTTACTACTGAGACACTATACATTTCTTATACTATACTGTCATTCCGTTGAATAACATGTACTTTTCCACTGCCATATGGATTTTTCCGAATTTATTACAATGTTTTGTGGTTTTAGGATGAATGGAAATTAATAAAACACTGTTTCAAGACTGGTGTTATATTTTTTGAAGCTCTGTAGAGATTATCACAAATAAATATCTTTAAAGTAGTACTTTGCATTGAATTCTAGGGTACTCACTAGAGTCTTTACTTAACTCATATTTTATAGAATTAATCGTTGCAATGTTCTGTTGTTGTTGAACCCAAAAATTGAAAGCCAATTAGGTCTTGATAACTTTGATTACCAACACAGACGATTTACAATAATTGAAAACTTACTGTACTTCACAACTAAGTGAACCGCTGCTCAGCATCTGAATTTTTTTAAAAGGTATTTCCCCCCCATTTAATGTTTTTAATTTATTTACCTGCCCGGCTGAAGTTTTGTAAGCCCTTTAATCGGGTGACGTTTTCTACTGAAAGAGGTTTTTCAGAGAATTGAAATCTAAAGCCGACTATCTGAAAGTGGATGGATTTAAATTCTCAACCTGAATAATTTCAAACACGCGCTACACTAAAACTGTAATTGCACTGAACAGTATTATTGAAAAGAAAAAACTGTAATGTTTAATACGGTAAATAACATTTCTGCATCTCACGGTCTAAAACTTATCTTTTCAATTTTTCCAGGCCCTTTCAAACATCTCGTGACAGGGGGGTTTCTGGTGTTATTAACACCCTTCATTAGCTGCTTATTAAAGCAAACCATTTAGCTATCGGTGAACCTTACCCACCTTTCAACGTTTAGGTACATACTTACCATGTGACAATCATAACTCACCAACAAGTAAAAGTGAATATTTTTATAACAAGTTTAGTGCATATGATTATGATGTTAATGACAAATGATTAACGTTTCAATGAAAATATCGCATTATATACATACAAAATTTAAGATACATCTGAAAACACTTTCACTCTTCATCTCAATTTGGCATTGCACCATTTCAACCTAAGGGCACGAAACCGAGAGGTGAGAGGCAGTATCAACCTTAGATGATATAAAACTAGCCTAAAGGGACGAAAAGGGTAAATTTTGATCGCATTTTGGAACCCTCTATGTTACTGCGAAGGTCTAGCACTAAGACTGAAGTTTTCTGCTATATGATGCCTTCGATAAATGAAAGGTGTCGAGCAACACTATTGGTCCACTTATATTGAAGACATTGAGTTTAATAACAAAGACCAATTTGACGATATTCTGTAAATCAAGTGAAGAGTAATCATAATGGATCTGAAAAGGTCGAGGTGGTAGAGCTCGCTTGAGCTGACAGTCCTCATAGTGTCGAATATAGCATTTTTCAGCTTCTAGTTCTATCTCGAGCAGAACAGCTATTCCACATGCGAAAAATATCAACGGGTATAACTCCTATTCTTTCAGCAAATCTATATATTCTCGTGAAACTACTTTAACATGTAAAACCCGGGTGATGCATAACTTTTGAGCCTATACATGAGTATTTAAATAAAAATTGTAATGACACAAATTAATAAATAATAATTAATAAAATGTTAACATATGTAAGGGAATGCAGTTGTCATTAGGTATCTGACGCTTTTATTCTTATGCCTACCCTTTATCGGTTCTTTGCAAACTTTTTCTTTCTACTTTTAGTCAGTCAACCAATGAATTACAAAAGAAGTTATACTTTATCATCAATTTAACCGAACTTAACCGATTTACACATTAGATTTTATAGTTACTACTCTATACTTTATATACTTTATACTCTACTACTTTACAGTCCTGAACCGAATTATCGGCAAGAGTTGATAATTTTGGTTTACCCCTATAAGAAGCAGTTACTATCTCAGAATACATGAGTGGAACCAATTGGGCCTGTTGCAGTGACCACCTGCTGATATGATAACATTCTTTTGTCGGTGTGTCTTGTCACGAAGATTTGTGTAATCGTAAATTTTTTGTGCCTTCTTAAATCTGGTCCCTTTTTCGCCTTCAATCTTTTCCTTAATAGTGAGTTGCGACAGAACATTGCGTGACTCATGTGACCGTATATGACTAACTGTTTTTGGTTGGTGAACTAGTGACAGTTCATGGTTCTTGCCAATTCTTTTTCTTCTTCTTCTTCTTTGAGTGTCATCTCCGCTACGGAGGTTGGTAATCATCATTGCGATACAGATGTTTGATATTGCAGCCCGGAATAACTGATTGTAGCTGTTGAACCACTCTGAGGTTTCTCAGCTATGACATCCTTCTACCAATGCTCCGTTTCCCCTGGATCATCAATTGCAGTAGTTGGTATCTTTCTCCACGCGTAACATTATCTAGATACTTCAGCTTTCTTGCCTTAACTGTATCATTTCTTTGCCCGTTGTCCCAAGCACTTGATCATTGATGATTTTGTCGATCCATGAGATTTACTTAAGTGCCGACTACACAATATACGCCTCATGTTGTTGAAACCGCCTCTTGCTTTTTCTATTTTTCTAATTTCTTTGGTATAGTCATTTGTTGTGTTGATGTTAGTCCCTAAGTATTTCTGAGCATTTCTTAACATGGGCGTACTCAAGAGCTCGACTGGAAGAAGCAACTATAGGAAGCATTGACGGTGAAGCACGATTTCGTAGGAATTAAAGTGGCCCAAAAAGCTGCAACTGGGCTATTTTAGAAAAATTTGTAATCATCTCGTTTATTGAAGATGCTGAAAGCCTGATAATGCTACTCAATGGTTTGAGCCACAGCTGCTTGTTCATTGTCTTTCAAAAGGTAAGTGAGCTCCTCTGGAAAAAGCTTTTATTTTGTTGAATCTCTTCTTCTCGGTATCTCTTGAATTCCCAAATTGAACCTATTAATACCTAATTGCTATTAAAAGTAGGAATGCCGTCGCAAATATTAGATTTTCATAGATTGAACTTCTGCCCCTAACGATGTATCAATTTTGTTAATTGTAAGCGGCGAAATTTACCAGTAATATTGGTTTTAACTTCAGTAAATAGGAAAATAAAATTACGTTGCCTTATAACTTGCGGCTAAAGCCGTTTGACACTTATATACATTTAGCTCACTTTTAGAACTATTTTACAAATTACTTTAGTACTAAATAGGTAACATTGCATACAGGAAATTTGATACGATTTTAATTGCTACTTAAATATTGTATTAAACCTAATTAGACGTCAGAGGGCTCCAAGCGTTATTGCAGACTTCCATTATGTGGGTAGAGTCAAAAATGGGTTTGGCCACGAAGAACACGAATCAATTTAAGGATAAACCTCCGAGGAAAAAGTTAAGGCGCCGATGTCACCGAACCAGTTTTGTATATTGCCATTCATATTTCAAATACTTCTGCAATCAATTTTAACTTAATGATAATGTGCGGTAATATATTTGTTAATCTGAAATTAATTACCGTGTTCGCAGCAGGTTTTTGATTAAATTCTCGGTCCTTGATGAGCAATAAATAACATGCGGGTAAATTTTACTTATCAATTTATATTGCATACTTGTATGATTTATTTTTTAAGATACAAAATGGCTCGTCTTTGTTTCAGCTTCATTTTCTAATTTCTACGTTTTTCTATTTGAAAGTGAACGTATCACAATGGGTGTGTTTAAGGTCACATTTTTTCAAAGTCTATTATTATACATTTTAATCAGACCTAACTGGTTCCATTATGATTTACTGTTAGGCGTAAACGTGTGTGAAATTATTACGGTTGTAGTAATTATTGATTGTCATGTGGAATGACATTAAGCTGAGCAATTATACTTTAATTGTTTTAAAACAGTCATTTTTAATTGGAAGTGTTAATAGATATTTTATATAAAGGACTCTTATTAACATCCTTGTAGTTCGAACATCCTTCGAAGTTAGTAATGAATTTAGGGAAAATTCTTTTTTATCGTGACTGACCATATCTGTAGTGCTCCGAACTTTCAAATTTCAATTAGCACAACGTAAACAAAGTGGTAGCATTTTGACATTTAAAGCAAAAATTTGGGATTAAAATATGCAACAACCTAAGATAATAGACGAAATAATTTCTATATCGCTGCTAAAAGCTCTATTGTTTCGTTTCCAGATAAAATTGCTTAATTATGTTATGCCCAAAAATAATCGTTGTAAGCTTTTAACATCATTACTTGAATTAATCAAGCATGAAATAAGCTCCCTTCTTAGAATTTCACTATTATTCTCAAAATATTTTTTATTGCACATTTAAGTCTGCTGGAGTATAAATTATATGTCTCCGGGGGGCATATAAATAAATAATTATTATATGTCAGTGTGGACCCTCCTCCTACTCGTAATCAAAGTTGGGATTTCTTTTCGGATGCCTCATTGTGGTTAGAAATGGGTATTAATGGATTTGAAATATTGATGATGTGCAGTAGTGCGGAATTTTTTACTGTATTTCACAAAAAGGAAATGCCTTTTGATACAGCTCATGGAAACGTTATATTCTTCGTCATGTTTTGACATTTTAGTCATTTTTAAAGAGTAAGAGTAAGGAAAAATAATGTTCGGTTTGTGGTAAAATTATCAAGAGAATTTTAATTTTGTGATTTAGCCTGCCATCTTTGAATAAAACTCGTAATCCTTCGCTAATGCAACAGTAAAACCTGTATTACGTTTTGCCATGGAAATCGTCACGCTTTTCGGACACTCTACTAGATGTCTCCCTCAACAAAAACGATTTGAAATCAAGAAAGACATAAATTTTACTTTATTTTGTTAATAAAAAATCCACAATGTTTTCAATTTGACAAGTTAATAATGGAAAAATTCCATTGTATTGGTTTATCGAATTATAAAATGACTAGATTTCAGTTAACAATTTTAAAAATTGCCTTATGTCCAACATTTGTGAAATTATAGAAAAATAGATACATCTACTACTAACTACTTTGTTATACCCACAGTTTATTGTCCGTAACACAAAAGACTAACAAATAAAGAAATTACTTGACAATTTGCCTTCGATTTTCAGATTGAGAGGCAGTAAATTATTTACACTTACTTCATACAGTCTCTATCTTCATGGAACAATAAACGCAACTTATTACATTTTATAAGGGCTTAATAAAATTTATTATTCTCTAATAAGCGCTTTCTCTCGGCCCTTTGTTGCAGTGTTTCGGACAATAACTACTGGAGCTTCTATTCAGCTGCAAACTCAACCTCTTCTTTACATTTCCCTTCACTTTACTTTCTCTTCTTGTTTGGAGTTCTGCGACGAATACTTTTCGTAGTTGTTGTTTGTTGACTGCTTTTGCCTGAAATAATCTTTCCTGAAGCCTTTCAGTAACTGCGCCCCGACGTACATCCTGATCCAGACTGGGGGAAGTTTAGAGAAGAAAGTCTGGAAAATAATTACAAATTTTTGTAGACTTGTAAACAATCAAACATTAAAAGAAGGACTTGTGTAAGATCTGGAAAACTTTCTGGTATATTTTTTTAGCAATAGGGTAAAGTACGGATACAGGTGCCTCTTTTGTCCGGAACTCCGGAAAGCGACAACCACGCGCACCCTCTCTGTTTTAACAAAGTAGAAATCTCCTTGGAAAAAATTCACCTGAAAGTTAAACTAAAATATTTAGTCGCTTCTATCTCTTAGCAAGATATATTTTAAAAAAAATAGTAGGCATCTATGTGCACCTAAAATAGGTCCGAATAGTCACCTATGAAGACCTCTTCCACCACATTTCAGTACGACTATAATACAGACTATAATACATAGTACTATATAGTACAGACTACATAGTCTATAGTCTATATATTACAGACTATAACTTATTTTATTAAAGAATGCCATAATTATTACGATTTAACGAGCAAAAACTAGATGAATTGTAGCTTGTCATAGCTCATTTTTTTTTATTTATCAACAATATTGTCATTGGAAAATATACTATCTTCTAACTAGTGGACTAACTAACTAGGGTCTAACTCTTCTCTTATTAGACGAAATACCAAGTTTTAAGGTATATTTCCTCAATTTTATTGTATAATTCTACACACTGAGCTGTTACACTATTTGATTTGAGTATACAGCTAATATTTTTCCCCTTTCAATTCTGTGGAGGCACTCCCTACCTCTTTGTATATTTGTCACGCCAAATGGTTGGTCTATAGGGGGTTTTCTCGAGTTGCTACAACAAACCTTAGAAAAGACTTATGTATGACCTGACTAAATGTACAATATGGAAGAGAATGCAAGAGCAATGCAATGCAAGCAAAGAGCAATAAACCTGAAAAAGCTGTGGCTACCAAGAGTAGTAAATTATTTCAATAAGTCACATTAAGCGAGAAGGGGAAACGATTGCCATTATTGCTTGCAGCAGAGTAGGCAAATTTTCATCTGCATTACTTATTATGAAAGGCGTAATTAAAGTGCAGGAATTTGCTGATGACTTAAGTCCGGGACCTCAGATTTACATCAGGAAAAGTTTTATTTACAGATACTGCAAGTTACTCTCAAACAGGCTCTAGGCTCAAACCATATTTTAGGAGCTTAGGAATTGGATGTCAAACAACAAAGAGAGAGTATTAAGCTTATTGGCATGGTTTCAGGTCGTGCTGTATTTGCTTCAAACGATATTGATGGATTTAAAGCTTGTGGAGTTTATCCATACAATCCTGATATTATTTTTCATATCCCTGTCATTAGTTTAAGTACGAGGCATTCGTGAGATTCAAGATGTCAACTGGATTCAGTTCATTTTATGCAAAGATGGTTCGATGAAGATCACTTAATCGATCCTTCATCTAATCTATTTGATCCCTATAACTTTCATTTGAAATATTGTTTTAAATTGACCTGAAGGGCTACTTACTCTGTAGAAATCCCTACGAGCTTGCAAATTAACATAGAGCGCGTGCCTATGAGAAAGTTGCTTGATGGACCCTCCAATTTTTCTGCTTAATGGCCTTTGAGTTAGACCTTTTTAGAGCACTCATTGATTTGGCTACATACTCGTAGCCGACTAAGATCATTTTAGTTTTTGAATGCAGCATCAGAACAGTTGTCACTTTCTTAAAATTGCCAGAAAGCCCAAACCTTACGATTGACATATTTCACTTTATTTTTATTTTTCTGATCTCATTCAGCTTACCTGTATTCCGTGTGTCCAATATCCGGTGGTGCTGTCAACTTTTCCTAGGGTCATAACGGCGTATTTGGCGTACTCCTTGGCGTCAGGAACGAAGAAACTATTGCTTTGCAATTTATCGCTGAATGAGTTCATTTTCGTGTTGATGAACATCGGTGCCAAGTGCTGGATGGTGATGCCCGAGCCTCCGTATTCGTAACGAAGGGCGGCCGTGAAACTTTTAATATAAGCCTGAAAGAATGAAAGAAAGTTTTTTAAAGTTATTGCATACATTGGTAACATTCTGCGGAAGCAACGTATATCAATTAATTGCGTTGATAAGTAAAAATAAGTTGGAAAATAGATACTTCTTAGTAACATTGATGAATTTGGTGAGTAATAACAGGTGAAGCTGTTATTGATTGGTTTTTCTTAATTGGACGGGTTTACAATGATTTGTTTTATTTTGAATCGTTTCAATTTCTGGAAATAATGTACTTGTACAAGTTCAAAACAAGTTAATTTTTCCTGACATTGAACTATTTTTATCTCTATTTCTTCGAAAATTTTAAGTCAGGTACTTAAATACATCCTGATTTCTTTTTATTTAAAAAAAAATCACTTAATTCTACTAAGAAAAGTAAAGATAGTATCTTTATCGGTACATCCATCTTTTATCCTCTCTATTTACTTTCGCTCTCTATTCTAGAACAACACGAAACACTTAGTGATTCATCTGGTTATCTTTTTTCAAAATTGCTATAAATACTTGTACATATTGCTGACCTGAATATAACTAAATCAGTTACGGTAAATCTATACTAACGACAAGATCAAAATGAAGAACATTTTCGTTTTAATTGCGGTTGTACTGATCGCTAACATTGCCTTCTCGAAAAGTATCAAACCCTTGGGAGCAGCCCAATTCGAAATTAGAGAAGGGAACTGCACTGTAGCAGTGGCAAGTGATTTGGTGTTCTCCAAGAATTGCCATAAGAGCAGGTTACCTTTGGTTACCAGGGAGGGCACGGTAAGTAAAACTTATTAATTCACTATTCCATATTTTTAATTGTTGTTACTTCGAATACATGCAACTTTTTGTCTATTCAGCTAAAAAAATTTAAAAGTGAATAATCACTGAAACGTTTTTAAATGATGTAATACATCTTTGTGTAGGGCATTAAGTGCAAGTGGATTTAAATTAATTCTTAAGTGGATAAATTGTTACGCGATTATGTAAATTTTAATTATGGATTTGCAAATACTGCCAACTTTCTTAAACGTTGCAAAATTGAATTAAAGTGACAGTGACGAGATTTTAGTGGCACTACCATTAAACAATTCTCTTAATAATTTAGTCAAGTTCGGCTGTTGAAATGTGCTGAAGAGTATTAAATTAACGCTATAAAACGGGAATTAGGAAATATGGAAAAGCAAGATGAGGAGTTCCAAATCACTTCTTATGAAATGTGTTGCATAAATGTTCATTCTTGATTTGTATTCCAGGAAACTTATTACGGAGACGGAAATATCTACTGTGTCATGGCTCTGAGTCAAAAAGAAGCATCGAAGAATTCCACTGTGGAAATCACTGCAGGAGGATTGAATCATACCTTCGTAACTTTTGAAATGAAATCTTCGGTCTACCATGGCTACGAGTATAATCTTAGCGTTTACGCAAAATAATTATTTATGTTTACGATAAGTATGAATGTCACAGGTACATGAAAAATATATTTTTTACATGCTATTTGTGTTTGTTAAAACATTTTACTAAATTAGGCTGTCTAAAATGAAAATATTCCTAATGAAATACCCCTAAATTTACATTTAATGACTGCAAGAAGGTATAACAATCAACCCTGAAGTTGATAACTGTGGTACAGGAAAGAAAAGTTTCCTCATTAACTATAATGACCATAATTGTAATAATATAGGGTATACCAGGGTATTCTTGCTAACTGGAATCTCCAGATCTTAGACTTGATTTTATAACGGTTTTACATAAACTACCTTAATCCGAAAATCATTCATGAAATAGCTAATTCATGCTAATTTTGTAATTATATTCTGTATATTGCTGTCTTACATATTCGCAGCATTATATAATGCCAAATTCTTCATACACCATACAACGTTAACTCCACCCAATTTTCAGTTTCCTTCTTTCAAAATCTTGTTATAAGCAGCGTTATTAGGTTTAATTGTTAAATTAAACATTTTACTATTAACCTTATATTTGTCCATTATTTTTATTTCCACATTTTCTGAAACGAATTAATTTTGTTTATAAATTTTTCAGCAAATTTTCAATATTTCATCTTAAATTAATCGGTTTGAATTTATTAGGAACTTATCTGTTTAATAAGGTCTTATATTAGATTTTCCATCATGACAATCACCTCGTCCTTTTTACTTTGGAGCGGCTTTTTCCGTCCTTGTCTAGGTATGGCAGGAATAGTTTAAGGTTTCTCTCTCCTTCAATAATTGCGTTTTTTGCAATCTTTATGCAGTTTTTCTATTCATTTATTTTCGTAAAGCGAACAGCATATGTTATCCCACTCGTTCTACTTTTGGAAGAGTTACGATCTTTGGGGTTAATTTTGTATTAGTCCACAACATTTGAACAGTCTACTTTAAACCGATTTAGAAAAATCATTAATACGTATCTTATCGGTGGTTATCAGCACGTCTTCTGAAAACTATATATTCCAACTCTTCATAGCAAATAGTACATTTTCCTTGTAGTAAATAGTCTGATTTGAAATGAAAGTGATTGTAGCTACCGTAGCCGCATTCATTTGCTTGCAGTTTGTAAACGGAAGAAGCACATTGAAAGCTGTGCAATCAGAATTAAAGGAAGGGAATTGCACAGACGCTTCCGGTAACGATTTAATTTACAATCAGTATGTAAACGACGATGGTTTCCCATTTGTAATAAAGGAGCAAACGGTAAGTGTTTATCTAGGGAGAAGAAAATTGATAGATTTTTATACCTGCACTTTTACATAAAAATTTCATTAAACAGGTCGGTAGGTAAATAAATTTTCTTAAAAAAATATCTGCTTTGAATAATAATCTTACTCGCCTTATCGCACTCATACCCAAACACTTATCGTATGAACAGAAAACTCAAAATCATTGTAGATATGTACCTACAACAATAGGAACAAGGTTCACAGTACAAACTAAAATATGGTATAGCAAAATTTATGCTGAAAGTGCTAACGCCAAAACTGGCATTAAAGCTAACTTGTTTATTTATGTAATATTGTTTGGTGGTAATTGATAGGTTTCAATTTTGTACTTCAGCTCACTTGGTATGGCGACGAGAGGGTGTTTTGCGTGTTAGTACTCAACCAGGGTGATGCAAGCGATAACTCCACCGTGGAAATAGTATCAGGTGGTCTGAACCACCATTACGTTTCTCTGTACTTCACAGCGCCAGTGGGAAAAGGGCTAGATTTCAACGCTTTTGTGTATGGTAAAAACGATACTATTTGTTAAATAAACGAATGTATACTAAACAAGTATCTTGCATTTTTTCTTAAATAGATTCAGCATTAACAGACCTCCCTTGATACATAAAAAGGGTATTTAGTACGTAGAGTTGCACAAAAAGATATAAATGTGAAACTTGTAAACGTGTATTTGAACATGAAAGATACACTGAGATACATTACATATACGCGGTAGTATGCGTGCACATGCAGTAATGGTCATTTGTAGTGGGTAATGTGTGGTTATGGTCGTTTTGTTATATTTTCTGAAAATCTGAAAGAAATTGTTTCAATCTAAGTAAATAATTAAAAATTTCGTTATTTTAGTGTTAAATTGCATGAAATTTAGGGACTAATTAACTAAAAAATTTGAAAATATACATTTTTTGCAAGAGATTGATTATTTAACTGACACAGGAAAAAATTTGATACCAATATAGAAGACTTTTTTCATTTTACGTTTATAATTACAACTTCAGTAAATATAAAGCAAATATAAACATCATATTGGTAGCTTAAGGCAGCCCATACTGCAAGCTATTTGCAAGCTTAAAGAATCAAGAATCCGATGACATGATGAAAGTAAATAACGAATTACTGTGTAAATGTTCATTGTCTGTTGTATAATAAATCTTAGATACGTTCCTGATAAAATAATTGATGAATATGGGGATCATCATTGCATTGAATTGCTAGAAATAATTTTATTACGTATGTAATAAAATACTTACTCTTGCAATTACTATAAGAAACTAATGTCTCCTCAATCAAATTTTCGATTTTTGAATTTTTGCGTTAGCATACCCTTACCCTACCTTGGTACCCATTAGTACTGAGGTATTACATCATTCCATTGTATTCATTAGATATTTCATCCCTCCTGCCATTGGATCATCCAATACAATTTTTTAATTATATTAGTTTTTGTATTGTCAATAAAATTCCGCTACACAATTTTATAGCTCTATTGTAATCTGTTATCCATACAAATGCAGTTTCACTTACTGTGTTTTTATTTATAGCAATAAACAATTAATCAAAAAAAAATTAATTGTCCTCGACTTTAATTTCAGTATGGAAATATGACGATTAAAGAAAATCGATTTTCCACAAAACCTGCACCTACTTAATAAACTAACCCTCTTATTCATAAACGCATTTTAACGCTAAAATAGATTTTAGCTTAAAATGCGTTTAGAATGTGTTTCACTAAGGTAACTGTAGTTACTTCCTTGTAAAGAATACCTGAAACAAAACTGTAGTTATATCCGTGAAACACATTCTAAACGTATTTTAAGCTAAAATCCATTTTAACCTTAATAAGCTTTTATGAATAAGACCAAAAATAATTAAAAATAAGTATTTAATTTTCTCTTTGGTCAGTATGTTTTATGTGTAATATTTTAAATACAGTTTTGTTTTCGTTTCTGTTTCCAGAAGACTCAACGAAACTCTTCTCACGAGTGCCTTAAGGTGAGGAATACTACAAAAAATTGTAAGTTAAGCGGTTAAACGACTCTATGGAGTTTATTGCTTTGATGGTTTGATTTATCCTCTAATATATAAGTAGCTTTCATAACACATTTAAAAGCAATTCGTAAATTTACAAAGACTTCTTATTGTGGCCAGCCAATAACAATCGATTATTTTAGTGACTTTCCCTAGATTGTAATTTTACGAGACCATTTTTTTCAACTCACGAATACGTTTAAACTGTACAGAATATTGATAGTTGTATGCTATAATTCTGTATGTCTGAAACAGTGGGGATTTCTAGATTATTACAACGCCGTGTAACGTTTCTGAACAGATATTTTGGTAAATTTTTGTTCTCAAAGAATATATATGCTTGTTTACCACACGGTATACGAATTAGGCTGTTAAGGATTATAAAGGGGAACCGATTTTAATCAGAGGAGGTAGTAAAATATGTACTCTTTAATGTTGTAGGTGGCACTGAATAGTATCACATTATTTAATCAGCTGCCTTGTTAGTCTTAAAACATTTTTAATTGTTTGCCAGTTTTTTTAATATTCACTCCTTATTGTCTACGATTATCTTGCCTTCTTATTGGTAACGTAAAATATACCATAAATGCAGACAAAAATTAAATTGCAAATTTGTTTACCGAGAAATTGCCGTCGTTAAAGGATAATGGATATTACTCTATTGATTATCGTATCCACATAAACACCTTATTCTCCACGAGCCCCCCTAATTATGTTAAGTGGCTGAACAGGTATTCTCTGGTTATTAGCTTGCCGGACATTCTTGATAATGGTTCATTCATATGAAAATGTTTAAATTGCTAATAAATGCAATTATTTCGCCTAATTTACTCAGTAGTTAATTATTAAAGTATAGAAAGGAAAGAGAGCTGAAGGGTATTGGAGGATCACCTCCTCCGGCCTTCGGTCAGAAAAAAACTTTAGGTCAATCTGGCGTTAGTTAATCATATTAATTATTTTTGTTTATTTTAGCTCAGGTGTTGATTTGATTTTCTTGTGTCCTGTTTATTTTTTGGAGGTACTACCAAAAACTTGGGGTTTTCCCATTTCTTCCTTTTTTCCTCCCATTTTCCTCATTTCACTATTCGAAGTTAATTAGTTAATTATCCTATTTCATTGTTTATGCACAGCATCAAATTGAGCGATATGCATGGTGTTTTCTGTTATTAAAAAATAATATTCTTGAAGCTGGTCCTTATTTTTTGGTGTATACATTTCTCTGCCAAATTCTTTAAAGTAAATATTTTCCGCAAGACCAGTTCACATATTCACAATTTCTAGAATTCTGTATCATCTTTCACAGAATATTATCACGTCCAGCTGCTTTTCCCCTTTCTAACATTTTTATTGCCTCTTTTACTGCCTGTAATTCTACTATCGTCTCATTTTCCGTCGTCCTTTTATGCCTTTCTTTTTATCTCTTTGTATTACTCCTATCTATTCTTAATTTGTAGTTTACTATTCGATTCTCATTTATTGAATATCTTTGCCCTGTTATTCATAAACGTTACTTAACTTTAAAACGAATTTTAACTTAAAATACATTTAGAATATGTTTTACTGAGGTATCTGCAGTGTTTTGTATAATGTTTTGTTAAAACCGAGGTAACCAGTATTAACGAAACACGTTCTAAACGTAATTTAGGTTTAAATCCATTTTAAAAGTTATTAAAGGTATGCCATTAGGGATAATACGGTTAATTTATTCTAATGTTATAATAATGTTCTTAATTTATTTTTAAGGAAAAGTTTGTGGTTCCTTTTTCTCTGTTGTTTCCATATTGTTCCTTATTTCTCTTATTTTCACTCTTCCCCATCGATATTTTTTTTTTTAATATAATTCGTAATCTTCCTCCGACTGTCTGTGAATAATTTTTTTATCTCATGGATATTAATTTAATGAACAATTAATTATCTGAATTAATAAATTTCAAACCTTTCTGAGAGATAGTATTTTTCGTGGTATTTTAGAAGCAATACATTGATTAAATTCGTTTACTATTTTCTGATTTTGTTTTAAATTTCTATCTTACACTGTATATCTATTAATTTTCGCTCAGTCGCCGATTTTAATACGTACACAGTCTAACTTTTTCATCTAAACCCTAAGAAGTCTGGTACTATTTTGGTGAAATAACGGCCTTGTTTTTTGTCCATTGATCAAAGATGACCAACCTTTACTTTGAGACTAATTGTTCTAGTATTTTAAACACTTGAAGTCATAATTATACAACTTCATGTAGAGAGTAATTACAAAATTAATACTTCCAGAATATGTGGCAACGTCCGAAATTCATCACTTTACGAACGGTAGTAAACAATTTTTTGTACGATTTTTTTTAACCCGTGTCGCTTGCAGCCCAAAGCATTTTACTACGAGAGTTCCCTTTCCAGGCGGATGGATCTTCGGCCGTATCGGCTGACCAGTGACGTATGCGACGCCTGCGACCCCTGCGGGCCCTACTTTCGTTCGGGAGGGTGTCGCGTACGCGTCGGTTATCGATTCCTCTTTGATTTTCCGGGAATTTTAACGGTTTTCGCGAGTAGAAGTGTCTAGATTGAAGTAACGTCGATCGTTGACTTTCGTCCGTGTGTGTTTTCCTGATTTCGAACGAGAGTGCGAGCGGGGTTACGGATTTCCTGGCGGCGATGGGGTCCCCTGCGAATGAAGCCGCTAGCACAGGTTAGTTCTGTAATTTTTAAGGCCAGCTTACGGTTAACTACACAGTAACGTTTTACAATACATGTCTATTAAAGGGATTAATGTATTATGAAGGCATAAGCTCATATTCCCCTAAACAATTTAAGGGGCAAGTTGGGAATTTTTACCTCGACGTTTAAAATGTTCGGTGAGCTGCAAATGCGCAGGCGTGTATCTATGCGCCATTCTGTGTCCTGCCTTGATATGTTTCGCTTTACGGTAAACACCGTCAATGTTGTCAATGTTCACATGTGATTTTGAACTCTTCGTATGAAATGATACATTCACAATTATTTACGGGTCTCATGACAAAATATTGCAATGAAATTTATACCGACATTTATACTTACATGTAGCACAGGGAAAGCAATTTCTTTATGTAAACATTGCTGAAATACGTTATTAGAAGTGTCAAATTATTTCAAACTGGGATCATTATGGTGGTATGTACATAAATACCTATAGCATAGTGTATACAGTAATGTATAGACTATGCCTATAGTTATTAACCATGTTGATGTCGAAAGTATCAATATATCCCGAAATTACTTCGGGATATACTATTGTAATTAATACTATTAAGTATTAATCGTTTTCTTACGTTGATTTATCTTATTAAAAATTTGGTTAGATACTTAATGAATATATTGGAACCTCTTTTTACACCTCCTTCTAGGTTGTCAGCAGTTAACAAAGTTATAAAACGTAATAAAGAAAATTCTGTTGTGGAGGGTTATTTTGTACAGAGTTTTCGATAACAGGTAGAAATGAAACTATTAATGCAATTAACCTTAATGTTAACGTAAAATGCATAAAACATTTGAATAAATCAACTTACAATTCAATGATTTTTTTTTGGGTATTTTCTCATCCTTTACTAAAACAAATACTAAATCATGGAAGGATATACAAGTAGGTTTATTTTTTTTTATGCATTTCTCGTTAAGGTTACGGTTAATTACAGATTTTACGAAAATTAAGAAAAAATGAAATTCTCAAGGGTAAATTACTCCTTAGGGCACGGTTAGAAAAAAATACTTTAAATAAAATTTAAGGATATTGCACTAATAAGTCAAGTTGCGAAGTCGTTTTTAAATAAATTAAGAGAAACTGCAAATGCTCAAGAATAAAGTGCCCTTTATGACGCGTTTAGAGCAAAATATTTCAAATAGAACTTATACGCATTTATTGTAGTAGCTCAGATATAAAACTTAGAAAAAATATGTAAAGTTGTTGTTCAAAGAAAGGAGATCGATGGGAAATTCAATAGAGTAAAGTACCCTTTAGGGCGGTTTAAAACAGTGTATTAAATAAAAATTACAGATATAAAATAAGCAAGTTAAACTGCAAAATCCAAAATAAATAAGCCGTTTTTAAGAAAAATAAGAATAACTAAAAATGTTCAAAAGTAAAATGCCATTTGGGATGAGTTTAGAGAAAAATATTGGGAATAAAACTTGTGGGCATTTAAATTCACAAGAGTAAAATAACCTTAGTGTGGTTCTAGCAAAAAATATTTTAAATAACTGTAGGTATTAAATAGTTATGGGTATTAAAGAAGTAAGTAAAATTTGCGAAATCTACAATAAACCACAAAAGCCGTTTTTAAGACAGTTAAAACTTTAGTACACGTTTATAGAGAAATATTTTGAATAAAAATTGTAGGCATTTAGTTTAGTATTTCAAATTTAAAAGCTTGGTAAGAATTTGTGAAGGTGTTTTGGAAAAAATAATTGGAGAAAAACTGAAGTCAAATTCCATATTTGAGTAAGTTCGCCATAAATTATGAAAGCTGTTTTTAAGGAACTTATGAAAAACTGAAAGTTTTCATGAGTGAAGGGCCCTTCTGATAGCGTTTAAATAAAACCGTTTTCCTTCAGTAAGAGTTATATGTATTAAATAAATAAGTTGCGAAGGTTGAAATAAGTCTCTAAAACCATTTACGAGGAAATTAAGAAAAAATTAAAAATTTTCAGGTGTAAAATGGTCTTTATGGTTGTTTTTTAAATGAATATTTCAAACAAAAATCCTATTTATTAACTAGATTAGTAAAATTAACAAATTTAATGTAATTCACTGAAGAGAAACTTAAAAAAGTTGAAAATGTTAGAGTAAATGATAATTTAGGACTCGTTTAGAGAAAAATCTACTTAGCAAGAATAGGTAAAGCTGTCTTGGAAAGAAATGTAAAAAAACTGAAAATTCACAAATGTAAAGTGCCCTTTTGAGCTGTTTTATAAATAAAACAAATGTTTTAAGTAAAAGTTATAAAAATTATATTTGTCAGTCGAATTGCATAGACTGCAATAAATCAGGAGAGCAGTTTTCAAGAAAATTTTAAAAAAAATGAAAATTTTTGTGGGTAAGTTGCCATATAGGGTGCGTATAGAAAATTTAGTTTCAAACATAAATTATAGGCATTCAGTGTAAGGTGAGATGTAAGAATATGTAAAGCCGCTTAGAAGAAATAAGAATAACGGAACATTCACAAAGGTCTTCAAAGATCAGTCAACGAACAAATATGTTAGTTAATATGGAATATACGGCGGATTGGATATAAAAAGTATTTAAAAAAAAACGATCCAATAGTTTGCGAAATAACACAAAAATGACAGGAGTAAAGTGCCATTTGCACATAACAGATTTTAATCAAAATCGCATCGATTTGAGTTTTCAGGGGACCAAGCCCAAATGCAAAGTTTCAGCTTTTCATTATTTACAGTTCCTGAACAAAGTCGACAATAGAAATACACACGCAACTCATATATTATACACATACATATAGGTATAACATATGGTATAACATATAGGTATAACATATAGGTATAACATACATACATCCAGTAATACTTTTTCAAAAATAAGTTTTTCGGACTCAGTGAACCTATAAACATCCTGAAACTATCCTATTTGGCCAATATATCGAATCCTGAAATCAACCCAAATACAATTATTTCTCATTATATGAGTATCTACAATATATGAGATAGTAATAAAAAAAATTACCGTTCTATTAATATCTAGCTGATTTAAAAACAACAGTTTTTTCTATTACAGCAGTAACTTTTATTGCATTTGATGTAATTTTTCTTCAATCTCCTCTTGATTATGATATTTTTCAAGTGAATCAAACTTATGCTTGTAATAATTTTGTTTCAATGGACGTTTCCCCTCTCTGAATTTAACAAATACTCTTGTGATGTGATGTAATAATAATACCTTACACTTTTCTTCCCTTTTCGTTTTCCATATTTTACAAAAGTAAATGGAATTCCATAAAATTGGAATATTTTTGCGTTGATTGTTTTTCTAATATCAATTCCGATTACAATAGATTCAGCTGAAAACATCGGATTTCATGCTGCTGATGAATGATCTAATGTATTTAATACTTACTTTTCCTATAGGTAGGAATAGAACAAATATGTGTTAATGAAAACGTTAGGATGTACAATTACCTTTCCAAAACGCCCGGGTGCCTGAAATTTGATTGAGACTATTTAAGTGTAAGTGGAAAAGCGTACATTTTTCAAAGTGGAGTGCGAAAAATTGGGTTTTTACTTCCAAATAACCGTAAAATAATTGACAAAATAAAATTGTTCAAAGCATGCATTTGCAGGGTCAACATAGGGAAAATGCCTATGTCCTCCATTACCTTATCCCCTATTATACCACCATTTAATCACAGTTGTAAATTTTCTTCAGGCTCAAGCTTCGAGACTAAAGGTGTCCACATCTTAAAGATAGGCGCATCGCGTAAAACGGTATCAAAGTGATTTTTGAACGTTATATTTATTGTACTAAACGAATTTGATATTTTATTCGCGTAAAAGATATTGGGTTTTCAAGTGTGATTTTTGAATAGATGGTAAATGTTTTGTTACGTGACATTCACAAGTGTTAAGCACAATTTTTGGGTATCCTCGTAAACTTATATAATATTTCAATAGTACTAAAATGGCAGTTAATGAAAATAAATTTGATGTTATTTCAATTTCATTTAAAACTCACGAAACGTAACATTAACTATCAATTAGTTTTTATTTACTGGCAATTAAATTAAACGTAAAATTACATAAGCGACCCACGCATTAAGTTAAATGATTAGGAAATTTATTAGGATTATGAAAGTCGTCATATTGCTGGTTTTTTTAGCAGAAACGAACTATTATTTTCTGTTAGTGAGAGAGGATTTCATGAATTAACATAGATTTCTAATGGAGAGTTCGTGTTTAAAATAATTATTGAGATATTTGTTCATCTTACCTTTGTAGCAGCATACACAGTCATTAAGGGTAACGGTTGCAACTCTGAACCTGATGAGACGTTGACGATCGCTCCACGTCCCATTTTCCTCATATCTCCGATGAATGCTCGGCACATTAAAGTCACAGTCGCCACGTTGATGTTAATTATTTCCATAAGATCTTTTTCTGGAACTTCCCCCAGGTACGAAGGGAACTCGTAGTTTTTACCAACGTTGTTGACTAAAAGAAACGAATGGTTTTATTAGGGAAATTACACAGCGTCTACGTTCGCCATAATGAATGACATAAGCGATCCTTCACCAAATGTGGACATGTAGTGGGTTGCGCAATTTACAGTTTTTCAAAGAAATGAACTCCAATTTTTAAGGGGGATCCCTAGGTGAATTTTTTCTCTTAAATTGCTCAATTTATTATTCAATGAGTTATTGAAAATTGTTATTTGTCTGACCTAACTGTTCGATCGTGATTAATTCGTATGAACATTGAATAATCTTGAACTCTACCTTCACCTTGTATTAATCCGGTTATAATTTTAGCTGTCAACTTATGATTTATTAACGATAAGGGGCGTTGCACCTTTTAACGTTTATAAAATTTATTAAAAATAATTTTTATCGGAACTTTTCTGGTTTGTATTTGAACACATCAGTGTCTGACTGTTGGTAAAAATAGGCCTTCCAAGATTTTGCTTACACCTCCTATTTGCATAGTGCGACGGCAACCCAAATTGGTTTTAAATCTCTTTAGAAAATCTCCCGAAGAAACACCATTCTCTTTTTTTTTGTTTATGAATCGTACCGCATGCAATTATGCAATTTTAGCGAAAACGAAAAGTGCAAAGCAACCCTGATCACCTCGTATTGAACTTGTCCTACAATGAATGGCATCTCTAGAGTCTGGTCGATAATTACAATGTGCTGCGTATTGTAAAAGTGAGGCAAGGATTTTGACCCATACCTTGAGGTAAACTTGTATATTATGATGTAATTTGGCAATAAAGCATTCCAGGCAACATTGTTAATTTTTTGTCGACACAATTGAAGATTTGCAATGGCTAATAACGTTAAATTACCCACTTTACAAGGTGTCCCAAATTTAACAATAAATTATTGGGTAGGGTAATTGTTATCAAGCATTCATTGACAATTTTGAGAATAATATTCGTTTAAAAACTTGGTGGAACATGTCATTTTCAAAATATTGAATCAGTTGTGTTTAAAAATTGTTTTGCTTTTCCACAGCTTCTTCATTTCGCCACACTATATATTGCTAAGTCGCTTGAACAAACCACACGTATAGCATTGCTCCACATCTAAATTGTTTACCTGAATTGATGCATAAATGAATAAAAATGTAAATAACATATAATTAAATTATACCGAGAACGGTACGTAAACAGGCAATGACCGTTATTGTCCATTGTCAACTAACTAGGTCTCCTTGTACGTAAATTTAAAACAAAAGTACCATTTTCCACAAATGACAATAATTTCGTCCGGTTCGGTCTGTCTAATCTATGCCGCGTGAATAAAAAGAAAAACACTTTCACCGTCGGCACTGCAATTAATTACATCAACGTAACGTGATCAGCTTCGCGAGACATTGAACTTCACCGTTGAGATGTTTTGAAAATGAACGTCGATATTATACCACTAACGGTTGTTATTGGTTTGGTTATATAACAAAACCAGTTCTGTTTGTTTTAGCTTTTGTGTTTAAACTAGGCACTTGAATTTTCTCGATAACATGACGCGTTTCATTGTTAGTAGGTAAGTAGTGCTGATTAGACAGTTCAGAAGAAGAGTGGATAATTTTATTGATAACAGTAATATGTAGCAATAATGGTGGTTACCGACGTTCATAAAGAGAAGTAATCATTATTAATTAGCATACTTACTTAACAGTATTTATACAAATTATAGATTAATTTTTAGGGTTCTCTGATAAAAGGGCCAAAATACCTTAAATTGAAAAGCATTTTTTTGCCGCGTTCTATCGCAAACCATTGTCTTTAAAAATTTGAAAAATATAGCCAATTAAAATCAGGCAGTAAGAAAACGTTAGACATTTCTTACATTTTACGTTACATTTTTACATTTACGTTACATTACGTTACATTTTTGTTAAATATTTTGCTTCCTTCAGAATTTATATGGATTCAAAATTATACCAAGACGGTGAAAGTGTACATAATATCCCACAGTAACATCTAATGCAGTTTGGGATGTTATATCCTTTATTAAGTTAAAACCCCAAACTTAGTAAGGTAAACTTTGTCTCATGGTGCAACTGCGCATGTTTTGACTGCTAAAAAACGTTGCCCTCATTACTACATGTCAGTTTCTACAGCTGCGATATATCTCCAATCTTACAGACTATAAATTGCATGAATATTGCATTTTACACACCCATACCTTTCTGCCATTAATCTATGACAATCGCCAATGTGATTAACAATATACTTAGGAGTTCGCAATGGCAGCTGTTAGCAGCGGATAAAGCCACATATTATGTGACATTAAAGTGCCAACTAATCCTAATATTGCGTGTGCAGCCCACATTCACATGTGTTAATAACTAAAAAGTTATCAACTTTAATGCTCTTGAAGCTATTATTAATAAGCTAATGAAAACCTGTCAATGTGTTTGCTGTCACACCGTAATTGTTGCGCACCCAGGCACTCTTACTGTCAAGTTGTGACATGTAGTTATATTAAATTGTTGTACAGCTATTCTAGTAATTTTTCATCGAACTAGGGTTTACAATTTTTCGTTTTCCTTGCATTTTATTTATCCACAATCAAAATAAGACAATTGTAAATATGGATGAATTTCTGGATTTTTCGAAAATTTTGGATCGCAAAATTCCAATAATCATTCAGATTAATATGGAGGTATGTTTTCAGGTATTCAATATTCGTTTATGTTTTCTGCCACGTAATTTTCTTGACAATTGCCTGTTTTAAAATATTACAATTTTGTTTTTCTTCCTAAAAATTCCTAAAATGAAATTTAAACAAAGAGCATATGAGGATTTTTTTCTAAAACTTTTTTTCGTACAGGGTGGTATTAGCAATTACAATAATTAGCTTAAAAATTTTTCATCCTCTTTCAAAGCTCTTTACGTCTCTCTCTTTACTTCAAAGGTCATGTTTTCCAATCGTGTGTCCACTATTGCAGTGTAGTTTCGCCATAGTCTTAAAGTGACTTAAGAAGTTCACAGTAGAAAGAAGTCTTCACTACTTATAAATATGTATCATCAGACCTGTTGGTCTAATACTAACTATAAAAGAAAAGATGAAGAGAGGAAGTACAGAATTCTTTGAGATATTTACCGGTAATTCATGATGATTCAGATTAAATATGTTGACAACTTACACCTGTACACATATACCCATAACCGATAACATCAAAATTTCAATTGGATGAGTTTCAGTTAAATATCACACTGTTATTCAAAATGTTAATTTTAGGAAACAATTTTCACTATTAATATTGACATGTAATTATTAACTGACGTTTATTTATTATTTTGGTTACCTAGGATGCTTTTGGTTTAGTGCAGTAAATACAAAACAAAAACGGAATTTAAAAACAAAAATATACAGGGTGATCTATTTGATAAAACCTCTCGATTTAATACTGCAGATTCTTTAATTACCCTGTACCTTTAAAAGCCGTATCTTTCAGATTAAAAATCGACCTCATTAAACGTAAAAAAGTGGCTAAAAAAGCTATTTGTTCTACATTACTGTTTTATTATTCTTACCTAATAAGTTAATTTCGAGCCCGTCTACCTCTTTTTTGACCGTTTCAACTGCTTTCTGCCCCGAAGAGAAATCTGCCGCAATAATCTTAGTCTTGACAGAGTATGCTGTTTCTGAAAACAAAAATAAATGAAACATGCTTTTCTTAATATAAACTAATAAATTACAGATAATATTATATAATATACTTATTAAATGTTGTTTGTATACATCGCGAAATGATCTGCAGGAGTTCCAAATAGCTTCTTATTACTATTTTTGGGTATCCACTTATAATAAAAGAAAAACAATTTATCGAAAATATACTTAGATTAATAGTTTCAGTACTTTGGTCTAATTTTTTTTATACAGGATTTCGAAGAGAAGCTATGACTTCATTTTATATAACATACTTATATATTGCAATCACATATTTTATTATCACCTAATCACCTTGAGACGTTTTAATGACAATTCGTCTTTTTTATGGACATTATGTTATGTTGTCAATTTACTCGCTGACAGTTAAACGAACGTAAAGTTCGTAATTTCTTACCGTAATTACCTTGGGAGAAATAACTGTGCATTTGATTCCTAATTTATACATTTCCCTATTACCGGATTTAGTATTGTAAAATCTTTTTGAACACTCCCATGAAAAGTGATTAACAAATGATAGAGTTTTGTGCGTTTAAAATTTGTTGGGGTGTAATGAGTATTTAAGAACTTTATTTTCAATTAAGTCCGAAGCGTAAGTGTCTCCATTACTGCCCTTTGAGATTAGAGGAGTTTGGGTTATAGGTGTAAGAGATGTATGTATACTATGGGTGATTATAGGGTTATGCAGATATCATGTTATGGGGTTTTGGGGTTATAGGTTAATAGGTTATGGCCTTACAGAATTTGCACTCTCCATTAATTGAGGCTCATGTCTTATGTGTATGTAATGATGTTACAACAATTCAGGGTTTTTAGATTATGAGATTTGGGGATGGGTGTGTGTTGAGGAATTAGATTGAATTAATATAGAGTTATGGGGATGTGGAGATATAAGGATTAACTTTTGATATTAAGATTTCTTTCTCTGGGTAATTAATTTAAATAAGGACAGCAATAGTAAAAGCCAACTGTAAGCATAATACTACCACATACAGCATAATGTACATATTACAATAAATATATATATATATATATATATATATATATATATATATATATATATATATATATATATATATATATATATATATATATATATATATATATTCCGGCCGAAAATCCAGTATGTTTACTGGATCCCAATCAAAAATTTCGTCAGCTTTCAATTTTTTCGTCGGATTGAATTCGATCGTGCCACTTTCGATTTTCGCATTGCAGAAAACGTCTTTGGCGGTTTTTTCAATCGCGCGCCTAACGATTCTGCTTGTTTATCGGAGCCGGTCGAATTTCGAAACCTATTTAAAGGTAAAGGCTGCACTTACCACTGGGTATATCCGTCTGAGAGCCGGTGAAGGGAAACCCACTGCAAACCCAAATATTCGCACTGTGCATATGTCGTGCGATTGACAATCGAAAAGTTTCGTAATGCCACGTTTCCAATTGCATATTACTTAAATATCGCTAATATACCATGGATTAATTGGCCTTACTACCAGTTTTTCTAAGTGCAGTTGCACGACATGTCGCAATGGACACTTGAGCTTAATAATTATGAGACAGATCTGTCTGAAAGTGGTAAGGGGAACGATATCGTAAATTAGGAAATAACGGATTTCGATAAGTGAGAAAATATACTTAGCAGACATTGATCTATTTCGTATTGCGAAATTGTAGAAATGGTGCAAAACTAGAATGAGGTCTCGTAATAAGGTAACCAAGAAATCATGACCTTTTATGTTTAATTTTTTTTTTGTTTTTTGATGAAAAGTAAATTTAATTAAGAACTACGGATTCTCTTTAAAATTTACATTATGACCAAAACTAACGTCGTTCTGTGAAAATTTGTTTTGTGCGCTAATTATGATTGCTCTTGTTATACATTCAGTATAACTTCCTAGTGTAAAAATCTGGGCTAGAAATAGAGGACTTTCCTTTTACGGTAGACGTTTTTCATTTGTAAAAGACCTCACGCGTCTAAACGCGCGTGCTGTTTATACCATTTATACAATTCAAATTCAGTTGAATATCTATAGAGGAAATTGTCGGATTTAGAAAATGCGAGCATTACAGAACGGAGGAATGTACACTTATTGTTATAATTGGACCTGATCCAAAATTTGATCAGGAGTATACTAAGGCTGTAAATGCGACCCCTTACCCTTACTTTTAATTTATATAAGATTTCATATATTAACGATTAATATTTTTCTAGTAGTGAGTACTATGAGAGTGAAAACTATTTCAATATATTTTCGCCAAGTAGCTCTTTTAAATTTAATTACTATTGCTTTATTGGGGTTCGCAATAATGAGGTGTGAGAAATAAATGTTAATTATTAAAGTCATACCTATTTCCTGGGCAGTGTTCTTCAGCTTAGTCTCATTCCTACTGACCAATACGATGTTAACTCCCCTTCTCGCTAACTCCTTGGCGTATTCCTTACCAATTCCATCAGTGCAACCGGTGATTACTGCAATAAAACAATAAATGCCCTAAAGTAAATGTCGACAAATAATTGTAATTATTAATCACTCAGACCTGGGGTAAGCATCACGTTAAAATAATTTATGATGGACGGCAGATAGGGATGGAGTAGGTTTAAAAACAAGTTTAAGTAAATGTGCACTTGGTTATAGGAAATAATTTTTCTTGCATTTTGGGTTCATCACATGTATTGCCCTTTACTGATAATAGTAAAATCAAAGGCATGAACGTTTTATTTTTTTCTTCGTAAACCACTTTGCATTATGTGATTAAAAAACTGACAATAATTTCTGAAACTTGAAATTTATTTTTGTCTCAAAACAAGTATGAAGGTTGCTACTAAAAAGCCGCAGCAAATAAATGCAGCAGCATGGAATATAGAAGAATTTTTTATCAAAAGTTTTTATATTCGCGGGGAATTAAAATATCGATATATTTTTTAGGTTAAGCTATGTTAATGAGGATTATTGTAAAATAAGGAATGTGATTAAAAAACAAACAAACATTCTATACATAACCTTATTTATAGCATTTTTTGTAAAAAATTGAACAGACAGAGCTACAATTAAAAACTCTATTTAATATGCCATATTTACTTCTACCTGTGGAGCACGTGTCCAAGTCAGAAGGGTCAGAAGTACCCTTCGCCTTAAATCTTCAGCTGATCATTGGAAAACCTTCAGAAAAATGAGTGATTGGCATTCGGTCTTCAGCAGCTCATTAAAGAAGTTTTAGAAAAGTGAAGAATTTCTATAATGGCACTTATTTTGTGAGCAAAAAGAGAAGAAGGTCAAATACTATTTCTCTTCTACCGATAAAGAGCTATTGTTATGACCTCAATCAAATTGAATGTCTGATAAAATGAGATAAAATCAGATCAAAGTTTAATTTTAGGTACTTAAACTAATACAGTGTTTTTATTTTACGTTTGAATCTCTTCAATAAGTACACTACAATAGCGTTTCATAATTAATACCAATTATATAAAATTGCATTAAATTTGGCCATAGTATTATGCTACAAAAATGTCGTAATTCTAATTACTTGTTTAACACTGACATCTGTTTCTGTACTCAACTCTTCAGTACATCTTGTACCGTAGGTATGCGTGCACGTACTTTTCCAACCTTGACATGCTTTCGTTACTTAAACACCAAGTAATTGCATCAAGATCGCACGCCCTCTCTCTTTGTAATCTAACGCAGGAAGCGAAATTTTATATTATATACTTTGAGCAAATTGAAACAATTTTTTCATTACAGCATTTCTAAAGCAAGATTGCAAACTGATGCGAGAGATAACGTCGGTTTCCTGCAATATCCACCATGGATATGCAGATCTAGTCCATAACAATGTTAAACGAAAAAGCCGTTTAGAAAGTTTATACATAGTGCCAGTACGTTCACATGTGACATTTGCTAAATGAATTTGAATATGTACGTGCATAAACTTTTTTGATTGCTATTTTAAGGACATAAATTCGTGTCAATTAAATTTTCACAAAGGTCAAATTACACATTTCTCTAGAGATCATAGGATTGTCATTCACGTGTACGTTGTGCAATTATGATGTACGATCGGTGTCAAGTAAGAAGACAAACAATATGTTCGTATAAGGAATGTCATTGAAGAATCACTTCGTAAATAAAAATCATTATTGTGCCACACCACTGTGATAACACTAAAAAGTACGTAAGATTCGTTCGATAGAGGAACAAAAGTGCAAATAAGTAATTTCTGGTCACGCTGTAGGTTCTCGATAACATGACATTTAACTTGAACTCGATGTTTCGCAACAATTTATTATTACAAGATAGATTTGCTTTTTCCAAGCCGTTTAGTATGTATCTTCTGATTACAATCAAGCGAGCATACGCAACAGGCAATTTTCTTTGATCGTTCTTTATCTGAATTAAACAGCATTGTACCCAATATCTATTCAACTGAATAATTTTAGTAATTACAAAGATTTCCAAAGAATTTTGCATAGCAATGCCAACTGTGTGTGGTAATCTGAGCCAATAGTCTCTTTCCGATTAGATATGGGATAATTTATTATTAAGCATGGCTAGTGCACTTTCTGGAATACATTTGCATCAGATATCGATAGAAAGTGTCCAAAAACAAAATGAGTTAATAAACCCTTCCTTAACTAGATAGACTCGGATTAGTTTATTGAATTAATGTCCCTGATGTTGAAAATTATGTCTTTTTAATACCCCGAATGTTCTGAATACAAATGTTTACAAATTAAAAACACTTATCTGTGATTTATAATTCATATCGCTTCGCCAGCTCAAAACGGACTACAAATTATAATAATCGGTTTCATTAATCATTAAGCATGAAACGTGATCATGTCAAATTGTCATTTGTTGTAACCAAAATAAGTATCTATCATATCTTGGTTACAAAAGGTTAATTTATTTTATAATGTTTACCTCTTTTCATCCAAATAACTATTTTGTTGAATTCAATGTCAAATTTACAATGTAACTAACGGTCATGAATAAGTGAGTAAGTAATAAAGTTAGTAAATGGTTAAAGTAAAGTTAGTAAGAGTATTACAAAAAAATTTACAGCCAGAAATAGGCGAATAATAATGCCGTCAGAAGATTTCCTTTGGTTGGGCGATAAGTCATGTAATGTTCGTTATTTATTGCTGAGTTATGACATTTTTCTACTTCTGAATTTCAAGATTTTCATATGAATTTAGATGGTAATGATACAATCATAAAGGAACTGATGAACTGGTGAGTAATGGTGGTAATTATGGATTCTATTATCAGGGTTACTGTTGAGTTATAATATGATCGATATATACTCGTAAGTTATGGCTTTATTAATTAGTTCTTTTTGACAGAAAGAATTAACATCCTTTACTGTTATTATCGGTTACTTATAGTGATGAATTATGAAATGTTAATAAGATACTCGTGAATTGTGACATGTTGACTTTAGAAATGTTCATAATGTACTCGTGAATTATGAAATTGTGCTTATGTTCTCAAAAAATAATTTTTCTGTTACAACAAACGCCAACGTGGAAATTTCAAGAAAATGTGATAAATAAATAGGTGAATAATAGTGGTAATTACACATCAGCAGTTATTTTTTGGATTCTTTGGTCCGAATGTGGAAAATTATCGGAAAAAATCGGAGGAAAATTAATGCTACTATGTACTTTCCACTTGAATTCAATTTTTCTCATTGCTTAAAGTTACTATATTTATTTATTTAACATCTTGTATAATTCTTGGCAGTTACACAAATAAGGTTGTATGGTCTGAGTTATTCTTTCTGTATTGAATGTACATCGATTTCAATTATTTCTTATTTATCCTTTTGACAAAATGCAGCTAGACGTTGTGTAATAACTGTTGCATAAGCTTATTGTTTAGTGGGATTAACAGCATTGGTCAACTAACTTTCCCACGAAATCCGACGGTACAATCATAATTTTTCACTCATGTTTGTGTCTAATGAACGTTTCATAAGTTTTATTCTTCAAACGATGGACTATGTTCCTCGTTGCTTTCTTAAATTGATTGTATAATCCAACAAATACGCGTAGGTATACAGGTACGTCTGTGGGAAACTTTCTTTTTGGCTGTCTGTTCATCATCCACTAAGACGCAAGGTTATTTTATAGTATGTTTGTTTGTTTTACTTCATACTTGTATTATTTATTTTACTATTTACTGGCACCAATTCAGCGTTTCACAAAAAGCTTTTAACAACGCTTTAGCAATTGACTCTTTCTCAATGTTGGCTAATGAAGTAACTGGTATTTACAATGGTATTAATTGTGCAATGGGGCGGTTATAATTAATTGCATCATTTTCCAAACAGTTAATCAATTGAAACTTTTATTATGAAAACCTAAAGGGGTTCCTTTTGAAATGAAACGTTTCTATTAGAATACACTTTTCTGTGTTTGTTTGACTCCCTTTAAAGAAATTCTTGTACTTACATGCCCATGGTCCAAATTTTTTAACGAAAGGAGCGTCTTCGATTGGAAGGAAAAGCGGTGCTAGTAATGCCCTGCTCATTTGCATCAGGCTCCATGCCGTGTCCAATAGGAACAATGCCAAAACGATTAGTCCAAGTGTTGCCAGTGGCTCTGTGTATACGCCCCACATTATTTACCTGGAATGGGAATTGTAATTAAAATCTTTGTTCCTACTACTTAGACCGCTGGATGTTTTTGAACACATTTGTTTTAATACTGCTCCCCACTTTAGTTTCAGTTACACTTTATAGGTGTCAAAGAGATTTTATAGCTGTCATTGGCCAGAGAGGAAAATATCTTGTTGAACTTATTAAACAAGTGCTTATTAAAGCTGTAAAACGCATGTTACGACTCTGTTTTTTGAAATAATTTTTTGTTCACTAATAAACTGAACAAAAGGTGACTAACTTCTTTAAAAATCATTTTGTTTTGTCAGTTTTACATACGAGCAACGAGTGCTTATATTTCTGGTGGCCAAGCATAAAATGATTTTCAATTTTGTGTAGGTGCATAATTGAAATCTGATGTTTTTCAAGTGAAAATGCAGTCTAAGTCACTTACTATCGCGGCCAATTTTCCGTTATTCAGGTTAAATTTATACCTAAAAAAATATATTTTTTTGTGGTTCAATGCGCTCTTTTAACCAAAGCGAATCGACTGTTTCATTGCACGAAAAGAAATCGATAGAAGCGATCATGCGATAATTTTGCAAAACTTTTAAACTGGTCGGATTGTTATTTCGACACACATCGGAAATGCATTGCATAGCTATTTAATTTCACGTCTAAAGGTAAAATTACATAAAATTCGGTTTATTCCTTCCCCGTTGTGCAATCACTAAGCTCGGTTAAATGCAATTTTAGTGTTACTGTGCGTGTAAAGTGTGCAAACGAGTCTGTGGTGAATAGGCAGCGATTGGAAATAACTGATTTGCCATTTATTTATATCAAGTGTTTAAACGTAAAAGATAGCCGAGAAGCTTATTAGAGAAAGTATATATGCACTTAACCATCGAAACGAGGAATTTAAATGAAAATAATTTGAATTTTTTCACACATTTTTAATTAACCTTACAATCGTTCCATTCTTTTAAATAGTTAAATATGAAGCACCGTAAAATTTTAAATATTTAAACACATACGTCCATAGGTAGATAATTAATTTATTTCGATTTCTGCAACGGTGGTTTCCTATTTCCACTATTGACATAAATATATGAATTATTTATCAACCTGCGGGCATATAATTATGATTCATATGCGTATTCTATCTGTGTTACATCCGGACGAATTTTAATGGTCAAGCTTTCGATATTGTATAAATAATCACCTCTACCTAACGATGCTGTAATTATGATCGGTCTAGAGTACCACTAGTTTTATGAATATACACATATTTGGAAATCTGTGGAAGGATCGCAATATAATTAAATTGATAGTTATGAACAACATTGTTTAGTGTCATTACTTATTCTCGTCTTCACGGTATTCAAATAATGTCATTTCTTAAAAAACTAGTTTCTAAAATCGCTTAATATTAACCGCGTTTTACACGACCTTTTAGGAATAATATTGTTATTTATTTATATCGCGTAAAATGCAGGCTGTACATTATAGTAAAATTCCTATGTAATTATTTCTAGATACTTAAATGATCACAGTAATTCATTGCGACAATTCGATATTTTAAGTAAGAATTTCACTACATATGTTTGGGCGTAAATATTCCTTGAAGCATATTTTGTCTAGCAAAAGATGGAAAGGCGAAGAACAGAATTGGGAAATCCAGGTTAAATAAATTGGCTATGATATTTTTTAGGCCATTAGGTGCGCATTATAGGGCATGTACATATTAAGCTAAATGAGATGGAAATTTAGGGGATTCGTCTGATAATTAATAGTTGATTAGTCCTAATTTGAAGTCGAGCTGGTTTGTTTCTGTCGTTTTGGTTTTGATTTTCTCTCCAGTAACTTTAAAGAATTTAAATGCCATTTAGAAAATGGAAAAATAAATCTCGAAAAATAAATTGGTTTCTAATGGGTTCAGACATTTATAATCATTAGAATCCAGCTTACATCAATTTGTATTAACTACTGTTGTTCATGTGATGTCTGATTTTACGTGTACGTGATGAAGAATTTAAATGCAATTGGAGCACTTATTTGCAGCAAATTATTTGTATTAATATTTTTTCTCTATTGCATTATTTTAAGTATACACGAAAAATCCCTGTATATCTACTAAACTTATTTAAAGATGGTCCTCATATTAATATTTTATAAACATCAATTAAAGAAATATTAATTAACAAAGGCTTTTACCTTTTAAAGCAATTGTATCACGTGAGAAAGTAAATTGAAACGAAATGCAAATTTTAAAATACTTGCCTCATTACCTAGCATTAAATTAACGAGAAATTCGAAAGAAGTTTCGACATTCCTTTAAGACTCATATAACATATAGAACATACAGTAGATAGAATCAACGAATATTTAAATAAATTTAGAACAAATCTCTGATTTCTGTTGTTCATTAAAATAAGAGGGATATTAAAATTGATCTAGATAACCTACTGACCTGTAGTTATTTCGTTACCTTCAAGCTAAGGTTATTACTAAGCATGTATTGTTAATCATTCTATTGATAACACCCACTTACCTGTAAATGGTAATCTCAAAATACCCTCTTATACCCGTTTGTCAATCAACATCCGATTACTCCAAACAGCACACAATAATTGTCGCACTTGATGCCTACGACTGCTCTATGTACATATCATAACAACACATAAATTTGACCCCAAGCTGATAAGCCCCACCATAGTATTGCCGTTATTGTATTATTTTTACGCTGCGAGTATCGTAGCCGCGTACTTCGGTACTGTCGGCGATAGCTTATTATCCGATTCGTATATGGTCGTTCGTGAAAGTTTAAGAGCCGGTGAGATTTTGAAATTTCGTTGTGACCTCAAGGATCGCGAAATTTAATGGAACCGGCGAATTAATGTGTGAGAATCACCCGGCTCGTAATTTTAAAAAGTTATGAATATCTCAGAAGCGTAAAAGTAATCGTTTTGATTTAGGTTAGATTAGGGTTGGTCAATTTTAGATTAAAAATATTGTAATTCGAACAGAGGGTCTATACTAATATAGATTGTATAATAACGGACTCTGATGTCTCTTTTTGTGATGATATCTCAAAATTTTTCTCAAAAATAGATTGTTACAAAGTAAAGGAGGCCGTGTTAGTTCAGTTAAATAAAATCTTAACACAGGTATTTCTCAAAATAATCCATTTCAGGTTGAAACCTTTTTAAAATCCAAATTTAGGTAAAAGGAAAAGATATTTTTCAAAAAGTATCAGATTAAAATGACGACGCCTTTGTTTACACATAGTTTAAATGGTGAAAATTGTAAAACATGAGTTTTTTTTAAATGTATTGAAAAACACATATAAGAGGGGGTATTAAAGGTTATTTCTTATAGCTGCTTGAAAAAAGCTGCATTTTAGACCTGCTAAAAAATATAAATAATCTGTTTAAATATATGCAAAAAACTATCGAAATTTGAGTTTGCAATACACAAGAAAAAAAAAAGACATAAATTATTTGGAAACTCACACAGAAAGTTGCCTTTTGCTGTCCTTAAGATTAGGTTAGAAAATATTAATTAGTTTATGAATTAGTTTGTTTATTTATTAAAAAGTGTTTTTTTGCAACCTAAAAAAGAGGGTTGGTGCTGCCATAGTATACAAATTCATAAGAGCTCATTTTTTTCGTCTTGATCTATATTAAAATGTACTTTGAAAAATTGTCTAACTTGTTTATAAGGTTTTTCGTTAATAACATTAAAACGAATAAATTTATTCGAAACGATTTTAAAACAAAAATTTGACCTAGGACCATTTTCAACTAAGATAGCTATTTTTTTAAATAAATTCACCATTTATTTATATATTAACATAAAGGCTTGATGTTGCACGAGTAAATAAATCAATTATTTAACTTAACAAGGACCAAATATCTATTTTATTAAGATAAATAACGATTGCAAAAGCGTGGTCCAAAAATTTTTAAATGTACCAAGTGGTGGGGGAGTCAGTCAGCAGCGTTCAAAAGTGAATATCAAAACGTCAAATCGAAATCGTCTGAAAATTTGTTAATTTGAAGTAGCACGTGAAAATAATAACAACTGCACAGTCCTTTTTGAAATAATTATTTATTAATTTTTTATAAACAATTCTTTTTAATTTTTTTTTAGGACATTTTCCTTAGAAAGGGACATTTTTTCACTACAAAAATTAATAACCTTGTGGCTTTTCAATATCTAAAAATTTCCAAATGAGTAGTTTGAAAATATAGATCAAGACGAAAAAAGCTCTTATAAATTTCTCTGCTATGGCAGCAACAACCGCGTTTTTTGGTTGCAAAAATACACTTTTTACTTATCAAATAGAATAAGTCATAAACCAATTAATATATTTCAACCAAATTCTAAGGGAATCATAGGGATAGCAAAAGGCAACTTTCTGTGTGAGTTTCCAAATAATTTATGTTTTTTCTTTGTTTATTGCAAATTCAAATTTCGATATTTTTTGCAATTATTTATATAATTCATTTATAATTTTTTAGCAGATCTAAAATGGAACTTTTTTCAAGCAGCTATGAGGGAAAAAAACTTTAGTGCTCCCTATTACATATTTTCTTAATACATTTAAAAACTCATTCTTTTGCAGTTTTCAGCTTTTAAATTTTTAAACTATGGCGGCGTTATTTTAAACTGATACTTTTTGAGAAATATCTCCTCTTCTTACCCAAACTTGGATTTTAAAAAGGTTTCAACCTGAAACGGATTACTTTGCTTTTTTTCTATTTGATTGGGCTAGTATAGACCAAAATAGATAGAAATGATCTATTTTGTGTCATCTTCGTATTACAGGTTTTCTGGACAGTTTTAGGTATTTTTCATGATGGTGAACAAAATCACTACAGTGTGAACAAAACCTCATTTCGCAAACTCTTATAAACAATGTTGTATAATGGAAAAATCTAATTTTTTCAATTTCTCGAAAACCATACACTATGTAATTAATCTTAATGGTAAAGTCATAGCAAATTAATTCGACTTGAACATAAAATTTAATTCTGACTATCTGAAAATTTACCAAAATTCTTTATTCAAATGAGCTAGGTACAATCCATTAATTCTAATTACTGTTTAAATTACACGTCAATAAAAATAGAACTAGGCATTATATTACTAAGAAACCGAATTAATTTTCTTTGGGTAATCTTTAATTGGCCTGCTAATAGGTTTCAATTGTTTAGAGAAAGTTCTAAATTTTAATGTGGTTGGAAAACCCAAAGAATTCGAAACCGAATATGCCCATTCTCCGTTACGAAACTCGATGTCTATTAATTTGAATGTGGTATTAAGATTTGGTACAAATGTGTACCCCTAACACCTCCCCAGTTTGTAGTTTTCATTTAGCCAGTTCATCAACTTTTTCTAATCTATTTTAATTCATTAGCGCTACTGACAACTGACAAAAACTAACATGAAGGTCTGGGAATAATTAAAATTCATTTAAAAAAGTTGAAGCTAAAGAAGATTTTTTTGTCATATCCGCCTTTACCAAAGTTCACTTTTAAAAGTAAAATCATTTGAAAGTCAAGCAGATTACGCAACGTTTTTGCTCTGTTTTTGTCAAATACAGTCACATAACTTCATAATCCGAACTGTACGTCGAACATCGACCGTTCCTATTCGCTATCAGATTCACAAAACGACGTGTCCATAATCTTTAGTGGACGCAAAAGGGATTAACGAGTAGAGAGCCTGAGGCTTAATTGTTTGATTACTAAGTGAAGATTTGAAAATATAATTTCGAAAGTTGAACGGATTAGAAAGTACAAGGTACAAATTTATTATATTTCATTTAGCGATTTAATTAGGTGCGTTTATTTAATTTCTATATGCTTAGGTAATTTGTATTTTTATCGGGTGTGAAGCAGGTCGCAGTGAATGACATGTGCATTAAATATTCGAAAAAAAGTCAATATGTTTTCGTCTACTTCTGCTCATTTTGAAACCAGTTTTGAAATTTAAAACGAACGTTTGGTAATGTTTTGAATGACGTTTACTCTATTTACAATAAGCATACGGCTGCATTGTGAAATTCGTCCAACTAATGAACCGGCGTTCTTATACTATTATAGACATGCATTCTGTGGCTGATCGATATCTACGCTACTTGATTATTGAATTTTCTAACACCCCATATATTTTCACATATTTTGGGAATGTTTCATAGGTAATATCTAGTTTACGTTAAAAGCCTTTTAATTTCCTAAAAAACGTCATCGTTTTGAAGGCATTTTGTTTGTATGAGATAAAGTCCGAATAACATGTGCCGTTTACCTTAGCCAAAATATTGTGCGTATATAAATATTTAGTAGTAAGACAGAATGGAAATGAGCAAGACCCAATGGAAATGAGCAAGACACAATAGACTACTCAATATACTGTTGTATATACGTCGATACTGTTGTGAGATCGGTTACTTAGGGATCGCCCCTCGCAGGTGGCACAGGCACGTCAAAGTTATGAAATGATTACCGTGCGGACGTTCAATAAAAGCTATTATAAATTAGACTTATATTTGTGTGTTTAAATGTTTTTTGGAGTTTTTTACACCGAATGTTATTTTTATTCGTTGGTTGTCTTAGAAGCGAAAGTTTACTATCATATAGAAATAATTTTTACTATGACTTACTGATTTGGGTTCCGAAAAATACGTTTTTCACTATAAAGGGCGACTTTTAAGGGTGAAGGGGTTAAGTATCAGAACTCTCTTATATCTTTCCCGGGAAATTCCTGAACAAATGAGGGAAAAACCAGCATTCATTTTTGTATATGAGATTACACATTATATCACACAGCGACTTGTAAATTTAGCTTAGAATAAACTAGAGCAAAGCTTATGGTGCAGCTCTGTCTGTTTAATTCATGTTAAATTCATGTCATGATATACGAATAATACTTCTTGGTGTCAATTTAACATCTAAGGGACATAATACAACAGAGTATACTAAAGGTAGAATGGCACATGCAAATTTATTTTTAGAAGGCCATCGATACTATGGTTAATTTAAAGTCTATACTGAATTGTTTAAACAACCTGTAATCATAAAAGCACTTATTACTACTTAAATTAACTCTCTCGTTATATATTGTCGATATCGCATTTACTTAATTAAACAAGTTAATTGCTTACAAAACACAGTTTACATTTCAGCAAACGAGTGATGAACAGAACCTCAGAACAACGGAATTGGAACGTGTTCCAAAATCCTTTTACGTAAACATATAAATTATCAGCCATGCTCTAAATGCAAATCTCTAATTTTCCCTAACTGAATTACAGTTGTAATTAGTTAAATGGATTTGTAATTACGTGCTCTTGTAAAAGACAAGCACAACTGTCAGATTTGTCAAGTTGTTACGGAGTCGCGAATAAAAGTGTACGTTTAGAATTTATTTTTGCTGATTTTTTTTTTAATTATTGCGAAACGGATATGTATTAGGTGCTAGATGGGAGTGGATCAATTAAAGCTGATTTATTTGCATGTGTTTAGCTCATTTTTTTATTAGATTAGTTTGTATTAGCTCATTAGATGACAATTTGAAATTTTAATTTACGTTCCTAATCATTTTTCGTTTGTTGTCTAACTATTCTTATGTCTACAGTTCGGATCCTTTTTTCTTTCATTGTTTATTCGACTTCAATACAGAATTGGGCTCTACATATTGAATTTCACACTTGCCTCGTTCACGTCTACGAAATATAACATTTCCCTCGAAAATCTCACATAAAATTGCTTGTTTGCGTGAAATAGTGACGTATTTATAAAAAGCGACTGTTATAATTTTCATTCCAAAGAGGCCAGGACACAATGGAACATTTTCCATTTTATGCCAATAAATAATTTTATGTTCTATGCGAGAAGACTTGCGTTATCACTAAAGGTACAAATAGGAGCTCGTATGACTGTATGGAAAAATGTATGTGACGTGCCATTAGGTATAAAGGCATTTAAAATTGTGTCCAATAATTTGAATGTGTCCTCCTCCGAGTCTCAGTTAATATTTTAGTATATTAATATGTGTTTAATAAATATTTCACTCTGTAGAAAATGCCACTTCTATCAGAAGAAATGACAAAATACAATTCCATTAGAAGAGTTTTTAAAACAAAGTTATAATACGCTTATCGGTATCGATTGCACTGTTAACGTCAGTCTTTACTCAGTTTGTATTGTTAATGTTATTTCTATTTTTTATACATGTAAGCAGAAGAAGAAATTGAATAGTAACAATGTAATTCAATGTTGTTTGTATATTAGCCGCGTCAGCATTTTCATAATATAACACAAATACAATACGAATTTTCAAGTGGATTCTTACTTTACCTGGAAGTGCAACATGGTCGTACCTCCGGTAAGTTAAACTCGGAGTTTTTAATTTTTTTTGAGCTTGTAGGCTTACATACATATAACCGTGTAAAGCTAAGTTTCTAACTACTCTAGAAGTTCCGTAGAATGAATCCCACCAAAATAAATATCCATTACAATTTTTCACCTTTTTCGAAAGGGAAATTCGAGGTTCTCGGAGTTTTCCCGATAGTTCGAGTCTGAAGCTTTGAGTGTGCATTGTTGAAGATTACAGGTAATCAGGTTTCAGGTTATCACGAAGTGTCTAAACATTTCGTGAAACACACATAACATTCCTTAGGTGAAAAAAGAGAGGTAACACTTAGGCTACTATTTACTTGATTTGGGAAATAGCAAAATTTTTGAACACACGCTTGTTATTATGCCACTGAAAGAAACTTCAAGACTCTTTCTTTCACATGATTTACACATTCGAGTATTTAAAGTTAAAACGAAGAAGCTTTTAGATTCTATTTGGGTTTGTTTGGGAAAACATAACCGTTTTCTGTGGTTTTTGGAGAATTAAAAAATGCAAATTCTTTTAAATATACTAGATTCGACTTTAGAGCACATTCGATCATTTATAGATTCAGGAAAACCTCTGAAATTCTTATTTTAGATTCATTTTAAAGTTTAGAATTAAATTGTTTGAAATTTCTGTACATTCAACTCTCTACCCTCCCTTTCAACCCCGTTGATTTAATTTTAAAACCACTGTAGCTTCTCAAAGCTGTAAAAGAACCTCGAATGGCTTTTTCAGCACAATTCATGCGTTCTAGTCTTTTAAGTCAAATCGCTTATTTGAGGTTATATAATAACCTTTGGGAGTTGCATTTTCTTCATAACGTTTGAAATTACTATGAGCTTTAACTAAAACCGTCGAGATAAGCTGTATTGTGACGTCACAAGATCTACCATTTCTCCCAACCGCTTTTGGTCTAATAATAGAATAGCATGGATGTATTGCAGGTAATGAATTAATTCGTGTGGAAACGTTCCCTTCGTCACATCATAAATTCTTTTCGCATTTCCATTGGGGCTATGCGTTCTCTTCGCAAAGTAACTTCGAAACCCTCGAACATTACAGTAAAATAATTTAAAAGGGCCGAAGAATATCTCTATGAGATATTCATTTTCTTGGTAAATTGCAGAATGCACAGCGATATCTCATCGGGTAAAGGCGGGCAGCAGACAGTTAGAAGAATGCGTCTATCCATATTCCGTTAAGTATCTGACCCGGAAAAAGGCGAGCAAAACAAAGCCGGAAACAAAACATGAGATATGTCGGCTCCGCATACAATTTTTCATCAAGTAATACTCGAAATCCGGGAGGGCCGAACTATGGTAACAACATCGTTCCGGGGGGGGGGTCGTCCGCAGAGCCGAGCCGCCCGGAATCCTATCTCATTCACAGCCGGCGGCTATGCTAGCGCATTAGGGATATTTATGATCCGGGGAATTATCAAGAAAGGGCGTGTTCCCGGCAGACATCGATTTTTCACATGTGTCGTCCTGTTCAAGTGCATTCTAGTAATTATCGCGGCTGATCTTGTCACAAGGTACGTTCGTGCGGAAAGTTATGGGAGGTTTTGTGGGCCCTGGAAAGGCGGCTACGGGTCGTTTTTGTGCTTCCGGAGAACGGACGGACCGAATATTCCCGATTTTCAGATATTTAATTTTGACGTTTAGACCTTACCCATTTTACCTTTCAACGACTGATAACATCTGAAAGATTTCCAACAAAGTGGTTGATCTTTAGGCATCACTTTTTCGATTTGGTTCATTCGCAGATTCAGTCATCAGTGACGGCTCTAAACAATAGAAGTCTTGGAAATATTCTGTGATTTTTACGTTTAGTCCAAAATGGATCATTCTATCAATCCTATAGCAGTATGGACTCTTCCTAATTACAGCAAAAAATATTTTCATTACACAAGATATCATCATTGCAGTTTTATTACTTTTTGAGTTTTTATTCTTTATTTTCTAAGACACACATATATCTGTTCTCTTCATTGTTCGCGTTAACCCACCTTAACAATTTTTTGTTGCCTAATTTAAATAACCTTTATTTAACAATATATTTAATAAACCATCAATAGTTGGCATGATTGGAGGATCGTTTGAACATTGTAAATGCCCTGGACAGTGGGGAAAACCAGCCATTAAAATTGTTGGGTTTATCTATAAAATCATAAAATTACCGATGGTGAAATTTAACTGTCGTTAAAGTTTTGCCTTTCACTTACAGAATATGGATTCGCGTAGTTGTTATATCTTCGTTGTAAAAGTCATGGTTGTGTGTCAGAAATATGAAACTTTCCCGAAGAGACCAGAAATTCTTCTACTTCTTCTACTTGTCTCTATTTTCTTAACTGAAGAACGGGCGCTGAAGAATGTAGACGGGCGCTGACGAGTTCCTCCCCATGGTCAGAAATTTGTTGACCATTAGTATACCACTTTCTATTAGTGGGTATTTATGTGCGAAGTTTAGACCATTTTAAGTTTTTCCCCAAAAATCATTATTGTACATTTTGAAATGTATTACAATACAGCAATATATTCCTACGACTAAAGTTCATGGATTCCTATTTCAATTGAAGCAGGCATGGTTTCGAATATCTGAACAGTTAAATTTAATTAAGGATTTTAAGAATTATCAATCTGAGAGTGGAAATACGTATTTGCTTTACCATATGTACCACCAACTGAAATTGGTGATTGCTTTATAGAATTAATGTTGATAAAGCCAAAGACTTCAAATTTCACATGGTTTGTTCATCAAATTTTCTGGAGCTTTTCTTGGGCACTCACGAAGATTCTGAACTTCGATTGTAAATTTTGGATAAATAATTCATTAAAACCTGGAGTAGAATGCATTAAACTCTGGCAAGTTTAAATTAAAAGTTAGTTTATTTGGACTGGAAAATTTTCAGAAATTGATGACGCATTTCAACGGGAAAATCTAACACATTATTAAGCACACATAATTTTTTAAAAATTTTTATTACCATTGTCAATTTCCTGGAGATGTGAGTAGATAAAGACCAAATTGGTTAATACAAGTAATGTCAACGAATGATTCCTAATACTACACAAAGAAATTTTTTTTGTCTTCTGAGGTATTATCATTTTTAAATTTTAAATTAATTTTCGTTTGTGTTTAGTAATTCTTCTTTATTACTTCGGATGGAAAATTTTTGTAATTAGGTGAAAGATATGGGATGGAAAATATTGAAGTTACTATCACAATCATTTACTGATTGCCTCCTCACGAAAATATCGTTAACGCTTTATCTCATGAATATAAATGCACGTATATGTTTATTTAATGATAGTAATAGCGGTCAATTATTCTAAATATAAGTGTAATGTACTCTAATAAAACAGCTTTAAATGTTTTATTAAAACATCTGCATTGTGTGGAAATAACAAAAACTCGGAAGAATCTTAAATCATTTTATTTTTCCAGTATATCGAATAAATACATTGTACAAAGGGTTTCTTGAATCTTAAATTTCAGTGTAGCCTACTATTATGTTTAAAACGGTATTACATGTGTTAGAGTAAGTAAATATGTATTATAATGAAAAGGCTTGTTTTTGCTGTTTTTTTTTAAATTCTAGAAGGCCACTAAACCCACTAAAGATTACAGTTATGGACAGCCCCTTGTATAGAGGGAAAAGTTCTAACTAAATAGCTACCTTTAGGTCACTAGCCGAAACTTCGAGGCAAATTTTGATTTACTGATGAAGCCAATGTGGTTTTCGCAATAGATTAACGTTTGCCTCTCGGATGAATTTAATATTTCTTCAATTCGAAACGAAATCAGGCATTTAACATATTACTATTCCTAGGTAGGTAGTCCTAAACTCCTTTTGACGCACCTTGTATAAATATTCGGCTAAACTAGGCCAGTAATTTTAGTAGAATCTGACTGTTCCCTAAGTATTTAGACGGACTGACCCCTTGTTACGTATTTAGTTTTAGAAAGATACAGGCGCGACGTACGACTACGTTTCAACCGCCGCACGTGCCCTGTACAAGTAAGGTACTCAAAATAGTATGTTTATATAAAATAACATGCATTAAAGTATTTTCATACGTTGTATATTGAAAATATTTCATCTAAAGATTAACTGCATATCCTACACGCTACAATCAGAGGGTTTGTTTTATTAATTCAACTCTATTAAATGAAAAAGAAAGAAAATCCCTTAAGTGTTAGTAAAGCTTCGCGGGAGCCTCAAATGTCACCTGGAGCCAGCGGCGGATCGTTCCACCTATACAACTCACAATAAATAAACTTTCCACGGAATATATACAGATTTACCGGTGGAACAACCCGTCGCTGGGATCCGAGGGGTTGAGCAGCCGATGAGGAAACGCCTGTCGGACTTTTCGGTCTTCAGTTTGACACATTAACTGAAAACGTCGAAGGACTGCCGTTGACATCAGTCGAATCCAGGGGGAGTCTCTGATCAGGAGACGACACAGGGACAAGTGGATCTCCAGGTCAATAGATACAGTTGTCCCGGATCGGGCTGGATCAGATTGACGTCGCTTTAATTCATCTGAAATAAGTAAAAACGGGGAATAATGTTGAATTTCACGGATGGGATGTTTAAATGTGTATTTAAAAGAGACCCAAGCGTACATACGGTTGTCTTGATTAAAAATTTAAGACACTAATTATGATGGGTGGTACAAAGGATACGGTAGAAACCTTGGAAAGTAGACTCGTACCTTAGGTGATGCTAGATTTTTTTAAAATATTTATTATTTATATCTAAATTTGTGTCCATCGATGACAAAGGAGCAACTACGTTCACTTTGGAAAACGCCCTGTAGCCTAGTATCTATAGATGAAAAATGACTAAATTCAATGTAATTCCTAAAAAGTTTGAACGCGGAAGAATAAGTTGGTAAAGGTTTTTGAAATCGAGTGAACTCCGGAGTGCAGAAGTAAAACACTTTTACACATATTGTTGCACAATGCTTGATTTTCAATCAATCACACCGTTTTGGTCAGTTTTACTGGTGAATTTTACTGGCTAAAATAATTTCCTCTGCTTCTAATGGAGCAAGAGCTATATCTTTCTATTAGATGATGTGATAAATGAATGTTTCATTTTACTTCATATCTGTGTTAACGTCGGTTCTAGTTCTCCTGATGTCCACTACAGCTGGACGAGACGTTGACGAATAAAATACTTTGGCGCATTTTGGTTTTTATTTGGCGAGAATTAGAAACTTTCAGATGTATACGCTCCGACCCCGGAGAACTTCCAATCATTTTGAATGTGTTAAACTGTTACATAGTTATTCATAAAAATGTACTGACGGAAATTACATATTTATTCGAACGCTACTCTGGAAATTATATTAAGGAAAAATTGATTTGGCACTAATAAATGCCTAAAACTTAAGCCTTTTTATTATTTACATTAGTAATTACTTTTTTTATGTTATATTTAGCGCGTTCTAATAAACAAATAGATTTCTTGCGAACAGATAGTTTTTCTGGAGTAAAGGCTTTCCTGGCCGGATATAGTTTTTTGATTATCCTTTGTTAACGAAATTTTTACATGGCGGTAACGAGGTGGTTACTCTACATAAGTTTCTAAAACATACCCAATTTTTTTCGCAAAATAATAAATAATTGAAAAATGGTAAATATTTCAGGGTGTTCTGCAATTATCTTCGTTAATTTGTATCCAATTGTAATCCGTTGCATGGCAAAATTTTCACATTTAAATAAAAAAAAAATCTTATTGGTCTATTACAATGTGTACGTGAGATAAGTGCGGAAAACCTTGGTTGTCTAAATTTTTGCCCACCGACTTGCTATTTTGAGAATTTTCCGGACAAAAATTATGATTCACCTTCGAAGTCGCGCGAATTATTTGTTTGGCGCACAGCTAAATATTTCTACTGTTCTGTGAATTAACGTCTATGAATTTTTTTTACATTGTCTGCAGTTTCAGTTTAATCTCAGTTTAAACAACAAAATAATGACCTCAATGTGTACAGTTATTTAAAAAAATACCCCTGGAAATTACCTACTATTTAGAAAGCCATTTTGGAACTAAAAATCATAATAAAAAATATTTTTGCCCTTAATGAATACGTACAATATAAGTCTCGGCGAAAACAATGAGCCCTGGTAAAAATGTATATCATCTGATACCTTTCTGATAAACAGATAGAATTACTCGCGAACAAATAGGTTTTTATTAACGTATCTTTTACGGTATACTAGGGGTACTAAGAGGAATAACTTGGTAAATTCCAAAGATATTCAAAATATTTGTTTCAGGGATAATTAACAATTGAAGAACGCTAACTTTCAAAGGGTTTTTTGCATTTTCCTTCATAAAACATTAAACATTCATTGCCCTAGCGTCAACTACTCCTGAGTTAAGAGCGCAAATCTCTCTTGATTGCTTCTTTTTGATTGTAGCTCATTAAATTGGTATTTTGACAATTTTCCTGGCCGAAAAGTATGATTCTGAATGATTCTGAAGTTTTGAATTGCATTGTCATTATTTTATAATTACTGGGCTACTGCTAATTAGGACGTATAACATAACTTTGACGTAATGAGTGCAGTTTTTATACTCCTTATATGAAATTTTAGGCAGATACATTGTGTCCCTTGTTTTCCAAATAACCTACGCTAGATTACACTTCGATGTACGTCGCATTGCGTTAATGCTGCTGTAATCTTCGCAGCGTTTTGGGTACGTTACAAAATTCATTTGATTCGTCCTGCACAAAAATAAATAGGATTACATAAGCTCGCAAATATTCCACTCTGGCCGTTACTAACTAATTCTGCCGCGATCTTCTACCCGTCCCATAACTTTTCCGCTTTTTGTGGATTCGATTTCATATGTGGTGTTCAATTCGATGTCATCATCGAATTTATAGGTTTAAATTAGGTTTCTTGCGCGTTATTTGACGAGTGAAGTTCCATTAATCCCTACAAGGGGCTAATCATCGGCCATTGGAATGATTACAATACCCATGTTAAAATTTTAATTAGGATAGTTAAATGAAAAATATCATGCAAAAATGGGTCAAAATATGCAGGCAGTAAACACTAAATATGGCAAAATATATACCTTAATATGTATTGAATTGTTTTCATATGAACTTGTTCGAATCTTTCTTGCCTTAGTGGAAATTTATACTGTTTATTCCATATCATTTAGCCGATTCTGTCGGCTACAGACTAATAAGTAGCTAATTTTATTAGTTAAAAGAAACTATTCCAAAAGGGTGTAGGTTTACATACTGTGATTATAAACAATTTCAAACAGCTCATTATCCATTCTGAGTTTTTTTGTTACTTTTATTAGATGCCTTGCAGGCGGTGCATAGATTTAAAATGATTTTAAAACGTTGTGGGTCACATTTTAAATTTCACGTCTTTTTTTAATTCCAGTTCATCATCATCTTTATAAATTCTTTAAATGTCTGTATTTTTTTAAAAGAATCAGAAGCCTTTTAAGAACTTCAGAAGCTTCATTATAATATTTTACATATAAAAGTTGCAACTACTTTAAAAATGTAAGAACTTTACAAAATGTATCAAGTAGTATTCTTCATTTTCTTTTAAAGTACCAGAACTTCTTATATTAAACGTCTTGTTTTTTAAGACAACTGCAACTGCTTTCAAAATGGCATCAGTTCTTTACAGCTGTTATACGTTTATTGGAAACTCTTTAATTTCTTTAGCTGTGCCTAAACTTTTAAAAGGATTTCGAGGTAAATTTTAAGCAGACAATTGTATTTTGTTTCAAAAGTATGTCAATGTATTACAAATGTTACATATTTTTCAGAAACTCGTTTATTTTATTTACCACTAAAAGTACTTTCACAACTTCACAAGTTGTGTTACAATCTTCATGTTATTTTTAGTCAGTTGCAGTTTATTGCGAATTCTTTAGAAATTTTAACGTCCTTTTTGAGTCTTCAGATCAAATTTAAGATAACTATAGCCTCTTTAAACATGTTGTCGATAAACTACAATTGCTATAAGTAACTTAGAAGGTCTCAAACTCCTCACCAAAATTTACCTTTGAAACTTCATGTCTTTGAAATGGCTGTCACCTCTTTAAAAATGTCATCAGTTCATTACGATTATCCAAAAACTTTTCTACTTCTTTCAAAGTGTCAAAAATACTCAACATAAAAACGTTGTTTCAAATGTCATATTTTCTTGAAAGTGGTTTTCTCCTTCAGATAATTGCAGCTACTATCATAATATAGTCAGTTCTTTAATTACTGTAAGCTTCTTATGAAACTTTCAACTTTTTTAATTGCGCCAATACTTATTTAAAAACATTTCAATTTATATTCTAAATATACAATTATAATTCTTTTGACAATGTCTTCGGCTTTTGGCGGGAAGTTCAAATTTTTTAGGGACCTCTAAGGACATAATCTTTTCATCTGTTAAAGTGCATTATATTTTGAAAATAATGTATGAAAATCTATGTCATAGATTCCTGTAGAATAATAGAAAAGAATTTTTCATGGTTGGAACGTAATTTTATTGAGAAAACCTAGAAAATATCTAAAATGTGATTCTTAATTATTTTCCAACTTTGTATTGTTTCAGTTGTTTTGTAAACAACACGGAGTAGCTTACTATCATATACTATATAAATAAAAAACCACCTTATGTACCTTATGTTACGAATAATGAAAGAAAAACACCATATATATCAAAGAAATTTTGCTCTGTAAGAATATAGACTGGTTCTATGAAAGTAAGAAAAAAAATTATGAAACCTGCTAAGGTTAATGGAAGAAAACTATCCCAAAAATGAAAATGAAATTTCAATCATGATCCACAAACAGAATAAGTCTAAAAAAATATTTCGATTAGCTGTATACAAACATATAACAAATATTCGTTTCATCATTTTCAATGTTATCTTTTTTAGATAATAGCAGTCTGCACCTTTCGAATGTCTCCGAGAATTTTAATTTTGCGCCAAACGTTTAATAATGCATAGCAAATCAAAATCCTACAGTTTGGAAAACAAAGAATCAACGATGGAAAGAACTAAAAATGTCGTCAGTGGCGTCAGTTATATTAAAACAAATTTTTTGAGTTTATGTATGGGTCTAGGGATCAAAACAGTTAGTAATTAGTTTAATTTTTGATATGCTGCATGGTGATACATTTTGCTCCTAAAAGGGCCGAGAGCAAATTTCCACCGTCTTCACCGGCTTGATCTTTTCACCTATTTATTTATTCTAAACAAACGTAATGGGGTTTATCATTAGGTAACAAATTTTTTTTCGGAAAATAATTTTATTTTAAGGAAAAGTATACCTGAAAAGGAAACTGACAAATTAACAGTGCATCGTAATGTTAACGAAATATGTTGAAACATAAAATATGCTAACTAATTAAAGGCTTATGCCATATTGCCTAAATTTGTAAAATATGCAAATATGCACTCAATATACATTTTCCTAGCATATTTTCCGAGCCCTGCGTATCATCAAAGAACGTGTTTGAGATTTGCTTAGAAGACGCATTTAAGTCGAGCAATTGCGTCAGATAAACAAATGAGCTTGAACTGTTTAGCAATTCAAGGAATATTCCTTGAGAATGCTATTAGTGTTGTTAATTGTCAGTAATTGGGGCTAGAGTAGTAACACCAAGTGTATTTTAAGCTGAAAATCTTGTTTCAAATGTTTTTTCAATTCCTGTTTGAAACATTATTTAATCCTTTAACACAGGTGTTCTTAAATTTATTTAATGAATAATTCACACTGATTAATGATATGAATTGTCCTGTCGTATATTTTAAGAGTTACTATACTTTTAAGAGTTACTAGTTATACGATAATGAAATCTACAACTCAGAAATCCTTATTGGTGTTGTTTTCCTTCTTCTTTTATCTGGAAATTTTCAAGTTTTGCATGGTACTTGTAATTTCATCATCTCTTGATATGTTAAGTATAAGAGAAGTTGTTTAAAGTAAAATTATAGAAGTAAGTAAGAATTATTATTATCTAATTATTATTTAAAATTATAACTAGAATACTTCTAAAACGTATCACGAAAATCTAGATTTCGCTCTCTGGTCCTCGGAAATTGATACAATTTGAAACTTACATAAAGGTTCTAATTTGATATAAAGGGGCATTGGGTAATTTATAATTCTAAAATAAGGTGTGTAATATTTATTGTAGTTTCGTTGTAAGGTTTACTTTAAAATGAAATTGTTTTTCTTTGGAGTCTGGAGTTGGAGCCTTTTGAGATTCATAACGTTTTCTAACATTTAGAAATATTATTGAAACGTTTGAAAATTACTTAAATATTTTGGAACTCAATTTTGAACCCGTTCTGGCCTTAGGTTCTGGCCTTATTTCTGGCCTTGCTATTTTAATTTGAAATCATAACTACAAAGTGTCTAAAACCTCTCCATTCCATTTAGGAAAATCAGATTTTTTCCGTGGTCCTCTGTGAAAGGTTATGTAGTTTGAAACTTGGATAAACCTCCTGTTTTGATTTAACGTGTTTTCGATAATTAGAAATTCCAGAAAAAACCTCTTGGATCTATATTTTGAATCCGTTCTAACGTATAGAACTAAAACGAAACTGTTTGGAATTCCCGAAATATCCTCAATTTCTTTTGTAGGCCGTTAGGGGTACAGAAGAACTTTCGCCATCTTCCTTTTAAATTCTGGAAATTTTCTAACGTTTAGAAATAAAATTGAAACGTTTGAAATTTCCACAAACATTTTAGACTTCAATTTTAAGCCCATTCTTGTTTTCCAAAATTTTAACTTCATTTTTAATAAAGGATAAAGGAGATTTTAAAGCCCCTACAAGTAAATGCTTTACGAAGTTGTGTTTTCAACTCGAGCCAAAAAATTTCATTCATCTAACTTCACACTGCCAAATGACATTTTTTGCTGACGTGATAAACACAATAATATTATTTTACTACTGCTTAAATCACCAAATCCAGCTAAAAATACATAAAGGTTACGTTTACAGAAACATAGTAGGTATTCATAATTATGGTACTCAGTGTTGTAGTATTCCCAGATCTCTTTATTTAATTTTGGAGTTAGTTTTGTTAGTGCTTTGTACGTAACGAGCAACAGAAGGTCTACGAATTTATTTTGTTAAATATTGTAATTAAGAACATATATCCCTGTTTTCGCTTGTTTTTCGTAGATCCGAACAAATACGAGATGATTTAAAATTGCTCTGAATAATAAATAGATTTTTGGCAAAAATACTTCTCTCCGTAATATATCGACTTCCGTTACCTACTATGCAACTACGTCTTCGTAACGTCACGTAGGTGGTGACAATTATGATTAACCTTTCTTTAGTTATTTTCTTCACACCACTAAGCAATTTACTTAATCTTGACCTATGAAATCAGCGATTTCTAGGCAGCTTGACACCAGGAATAGTTTCAGCTAAGTTATTTATAGACGTCGATTACACCGCTGAAAGAATATATGTCGCTACATACACGTCTACCTAGTATTACGTTTTATATATTCCCAAGTATTTCGAGTCGTTTTCATTTGATCTGCATAAATAGGCACGCTGAAAATTGTTTCGGGTAATTTCTTTGAGAAGTAATGTTTGTCGTAAAACAAAAAACCACATTACATTTTGTTTGCTGCTATTTTTAGTCGCATTTTTCAACGGCTGACTCTTTTCGAAAACATCGCTTACCGCTTAGCCGATTTAATTGCCGATTCTGTCATTTAGGATAATTAACGTCGCACGTGAGTAAAAAAATTGTTCGAAGGCAAAACTTTGCATGCCCATTGCATTCATTAGCGTATCGTGCGAAACTTACATTTCACCAACATGTAAATCGAAGTCGAACATCACACGGCTTGTACTCATACAACATTCATATCATTCGAAAAACAGAAACGCTAAGGGCTGGCTCTGGGCATACCACAAAGTGGCGGTCCAAGGGGCTAGCGCCTCGGCTGGCCGTGGACTTAGAACCACTTTTTTCTTTCGCTTGCCAACTGTGATCCAGTGAATGGAAACGAAGTCTGGCATGTTCGAAGTGTGTTGTACGAGCGAGTGTGTGTGTATGCGATGTGTACGGTGGTCTTGGGATTTTTCCAAAGGTTGGCAACTCCTTCCGGGTCTCTAGGGAGAGATGATTAATCTAAAATTTGGTCAATGCCAGCTAGATGGACGCGTCTCCGAAAACAAACTGTCGATTTTCCCGGGTCAAATATAAATACACAAGATAATATTTTTTCTGCCACCGGTGAAACAATTTGTTAGGGGTCAATGGTTTTATTGCTGCAGCCATCTGGTAACTGCGGGAGGCGGCGACGCCAATATTACATGCGAGTGTATATTGTTTTTGGCTTCTATTTCAATTATCCGTACGTTTCGAGTAGTAAACATTCAACAAGTGATGAAATTCCTCCGTACTACGAGTGTAAGACCGCTGGATTTCGTTTCGTTTATTTTTATAGTTAGATTTTCTAGCGAAACTAGAGATCATCATAGAGAACCTAACCATAGCACATTTTGAGAAATTTCGCTTTATTAATATACCCGGAGTACTTTGCAATAAAATGAATTAACAACTCGTCCAAATAATTTAAGAGAAATGGATCATGTCGGTCAAAAAGAATGAAGAAGAGCATGCAATATTTATAGACCTGAAGAAAGTCCGTAAGAGTGTGTCCAGGAACAAACTTTGGACAACTCTAAATACCAATGACGTGAAGGTGTGTACGGTGGAACTGATCCAGGAAAGCTGACAAACATCGATCTGAAATATTATCAAACACTTGCAAAATCACTAAAGCAAAAAGTTATATTCTGTGATATTTTACTCTTCGAGGACCTTAGGAAAATATCCTGTATTACATCCAATGGTCTCAAATAGGTTCTATAGGTTTTTCTGTTAAAATTTTAAATAAAGAGTTTGCTGAAGAGAAATTTAAAAGGCCACAGTGCGTTTCAAATTAAAATCTAGAGAGTTTTTGGAAATTTGTGAGTGTCCATTCTAAACGTTAAGAAACTTCGAATATCTAGAAAGAAGGTTCGAGAAGAACCTCTGGACTCACATTCAAAATTGTCGTCTAAGGAACGTTAGATGGATTTCGATATTTCCAAATAACAACTCCAAAATGTTTTAATTCCAAGAAAACCATCAAAAATATCTGGAATTTCCTAAATGGTCTCAAGTAGAATATAGAACTTTTTGATGACAATAGAACTTTGATGATGATACAACCGGTCTCTTTGAGGTCTCTTGACAGCGAAAAACATTTTGGAAAAATATCTGTATGTAAGTATTTATGTGTATTTGTGAAAGGAATGTGATCGACTTGTTCTTACTGACTGTAAGATGTGAAAAGCCGAAACTTTGTATTTGGATTTAATCTCCCGAAGGATCGAATCTCAGCGATTTTGGTTCATATCGGTTATTATGGGTAAGGGGCACTTTACTCTGGCTCTTTTTGTGTTATCTTGAAAAACTAATCCAACGTATTTTTTTTAAATTTTGTCTACAATTTCATCCATATTGATTACCATTATCACTATTTTAAATGCGTTTAAGAGTCTGGCCTGGTCTTCTCGGAAAGACCTTTTGCCCTAATGAATTTTCAGGTTTTCTCAATTCTCTCTAAAATGAATTAACCTATAATTACTGAATTTCATATCTGAACTAACACGTTAAATGCCTACAATTTTTGTTGTGTAGAATATTTTGGCATATCTAGCGTTATTAATGTGAAACAAAACAAAGCTACAACAAAGGTGAAGGTGAAGTAATACATTAGAACTTTACTGACAGTAACTTATGTCAAATTAAACCGTTTGGTGACTTCTTTAAAAACTGTCATTTGTTTGGTGTTTTAACAGAATTTTCTCCGAATTGGAAAGTATCACCATTCAATGGTTCTGAAGAGAATTCCTTGGAGTTTGTCCGCTATTTCCTTATTGTCCCTAATAAATAACCGTAGTACTTATAATACATAATTCGGGTGCTTGTCCAAAATTTCTTCGACACAGGGCAAATGTACATTTTGATTTCCATTAGGACGTAACGGATGTGACATACGCGTCTTAAAATAACTTCCTTTACTGACAGTTTCCGTTCGAAGTGAAGCACCAAAAAGATTTAAAAAACCCATGGAAAACTTTACAAATTGTAGGACTCTTTTTATGAAGTAAGGAGGTTTTCTATTCTACTCTCAACTCACTGAGCTGGAAGGCCGTTTTGAAGTATCAATTAGTGTTGTATTGTTTTATTTGCTGTGATACATTTCCAATGTTTGTATGTAGATTGATCGAAAAATCGAAGGAAAAGACCGTTTTATGTGGCCATATTTTAAGCATGTGTCACTGTGTCTGTTCGGCCAATTCATTGTTTCGGAATAAACCCCTATAAAATAAAACGCCTCAGCAGTTTTCTTTTCAAAATTTCCCGGTAATAAATTCCGAACAAGCATAAAACAATGTCCAGGATATATCAATATTTTTGTTTTATTTGTATTCGTCGCAGTGTTCGTTCGTTTCGTCCGTTTTGTTTCTTGCGCTGTAAACTAACCGTGATTCCACATACTAGAATGAAATCCCTCAGATCCCTGACCCATTTCTTTCGGCAGTTTATAGCTTCTTGTGTTCACTGCGCCACTTCTAATTTATTTCCCAGTTCGCTATAAGATGCTTTATAATGGATTTATAAAGCTGTTTCAAAACAAAATTAGGGATCGTTAGAATGCAGGACTTTCGAACTCGGAGTCGTGTGTATTTTAAATTCATTCGACTCAGGTTTCATGCCGTTAAATCGACTTTCGAGGGGACGTAACAAAACTGACTCCCGCTAATTTAAACCGTCATTTCAAATGCGACGACAGACAAATTACATAAGAAGCTTGCTCGATAAAGAGCCGTTACGGACTTCCAAAAATAAAAAAAGACGAAACGTCTTTCGAGCGTATGTCAAGGTAATTTCCACGCCGATAAAGTTTTATTGGCCGCCCAAAACGAAATTTCGTCCTCCCCGTTTTCTATTAATAATAACAATACAACTGTAAGTATAAACGAATTTGTCCGTTACGTAAAGAGATACGCCAGTTTATTTGTCCTTTCTAGCAAAACTGAGCTCTGGTCTGCCCCGAGACACTATTCTGACTCAATTCAGGGCTATAAATAATTAGAATCGCATCTGTTCTTGCATTCCCTGGCATTATGCACTTCGGATTACGGATTTGACTCATTTACATGTCTGGAAATTGCATATGCGATGTAGTTACATAGTTCGAACGATGGATCGGACGCTCGATTAAATCCAATGACGGATATTTATGTGAATGCTGTAGTTGTAAATCACTTGTGCTTTTTTTATCCCCGTTCGCAATTTTTGTTACGTGAATCAAATCGGAAAGATTTGGATTTATTGCGGGAAGGATGCGCTATTATTATCGATGCAGTTTTGCACTGTTAAAAACTGTTGTTGCACTGTTGTTTTGCACAAAATTTCTTTAGCGACTGAGGACTGCTAAAAACAAATTAAACGTAATTAATCCCCAGAATTTCTGATATCAGCTTTAGTTTTTAAAACATTATTAGTTCTTGAAATATAGTTCATTAATGCAGATGTTTCAAATTAAATCAAGAAATTAGTCGTAACGGTTCGTTATATAAGATTCTTTACATGCTTTGACTACAAAAATTTTCGACTGTGTTTGGTAGAAAAAATTTGAATTTATGAAAATTGATGGTATTCAATGGAAGTTTGATTTAATTTTCTTGTGCCTTCCAAATTGATACATAGACAATTAGGACTATGTCCAAATATAGGGTAGAAAGAAGAAGTATTAATAATCACCGCATTTTCATTATTCTGCACATATACTACTATAAAAAAAAACGTATTTTGATACAAAAATTTTGCAATCACTCATTTACTTTGCATGCATTTTCTTGTACTTTGAAAATTTAAAATAATAAATGTTTTAAAAATCGATATTGCAGTTGATCGTCTGCTCATATCAAATTATTTTGAGTAAAATGCAAACATGATTCATAATTTTCTCTTTTTAAAATTAAAAATACAAATCAAATACATTATATTTATTAATTATTAATAATTACATTGTAATAAAAATTACATATGTATTGATTTTTTGCACTTAATTTGTTAAAATCATGATCATTATTTAGTGTTTAGTGTTTTTCGTTTTCAATTTTAATGTTTTTGATATGATATGTGGCGCACCATGTGAATTAGTTAAAAATTGTATGAGTGATAAGAAACAATTATTTAAAGATAATAAAAAATGAGTGATCAATAAAGGATAAAAATTGGTGTACCACAAGGTGTGCTTTAGGAACGTATTATTCATTATTTCCATTAAGGGCATGTTTCACATATGTAAATAAATCAATATAATTACCAAAATATAACATAAAATTAACCAAGAAAAATGTATTTTCACAGAAAATAGGTATTTCAGTCTTTTACTAAATAAATTAAAATGCATAGATATGTCCAATAAAAGTAGAATGAAACACTTGACTGGAAATATAGTATTATCATAATTCTATTAAAACATATCATTAAATTCTGCACCAACAAAACCGTACGATATATTACACTAAATAAGTAGATACAGTACTAAATAGTTAGAAAGTTTTATATCTTCATTTAATATAATTTATTTATCTATTTAATTCTTTACTTCAATTAAATCTCAAAAATTTCTTAAAGAAAGGCTTCAATTTTAATTTCCGAATATAATATTAATTCGCATCTCTCCCACGCTTTTTTAAAATCGTGACTATTTAAAGGCGTTCAAATTTTATAGGTATATAAGTAATTATTACATTCAGTACGTATCATATTTCCATATAAAACCTAATCGACTGTATAAACTTGCGAGAATGATAGTAATTAATAAATTATTACGTGAAAAACAGGTGAGTGACCTTTCGATATCAATGCTGCTTGAAGCGGAGAAAGAAGCTTTCGACATTGTGTTAAACAGGAAATTAGTATTGTAATTTTATAAATAATTTCCAAAATTACCAAAGAAAAATGCTGTTTGCTTAAACCCCAGATTATATTTAAAAGACATCATATGAATCTATTTAGACTAAAGTTAAGTGTCAATTTATTTGAACGACAAGTTCAAAAAGTGAAACTTAATAGGAGCGTTTAAATGACCGACGTTTTGTATAGATTAGGTTTGGTTTTCAAAATCGAAACGAATTCGAAAAAATATCCAGCAGGCATTCAAAAATGCAGTATGTATATTTCAACTTAACTACGTTCTAACTTTGCCAGGAAATTCTTAAGAATAACTGCTGCAAATTCGAAATATATCAGCAACATATGCCGCTCCAAATTTCCATAGCGTACCTTAATCTTTTACGCACTACAAGCCAACTGAAAACAACCAACCATCATTAAAGGATCTCAATTTAGACCAACATAAAATTTTCTTACAGCCACAGAATTGTTTGTTGACAGTCTTGTTTACATTCTCAAGGTACATATTTGATGGATAATATAATATGCAAAAGAAGCCTCAGCTGCCACAATGACTAATGACAACTTCATGATAAATTATTTTTCGATACAAAAACAACTGCCGGGAAACAACACGATAGGGATGGATTCAAATGGAGAACGCTTTTCAATTAGTAGATGTAGTTAAGTGGGATGAAAGTAGGACTTATTGATGTGTTTGCTTTATTGTCATTAAGCAAAACAAGTAATGCATGTGAATCCACGATCAAATTGTAAACATTTATATTTGACATTTGCTCCATTTTTATATCGAAATTAAATATGAGTACGAAATTATATAAATATTATATACAAATACAAATTGTTCTTTGGCTCATAAGTGTCGCACAACAAAACTGTGATCGTAATGTAAATATATATGATAAAATGATCTGTTCATTAAAATAGATATGCATATATGTTAAATAAAATTAGAAATAAATAATAAATATTACTATTTTACCTCTGATTAAAGATCATTTATTAACAAAATTTTTACTATTTTATTAACAAATTTTATCAACAAATTTCATGGAATTTTTCAAAGGTAGTTTTGTACGTCAATAAAAGCGAATTAAACATTTTTTTTGTAATGTTGTACCTATAGAAATTTTGAGTTAAGTGCGATATAATTTTATTATTTTTATTATTATATACATATTGGTAGTCTATTTAGATTTTGTTGGATAATAATCACATAGAAACAGCTCTAACAAAAAAGTGACACTTTCTGATGGGTTTACACGGATTTTTGAAAATTTGGTATGTGGGTAGAAAAAAACAACTTTTACATTTTTCACTTTCTTGAAATCATAACACAATTCGTATCTTTTGTTTTTAAAATGTTATATCTGACTTATCTGAATTTTAGTAAACTATAATATAAAAGAATGTTCCATGTTATGTAGATTTTAACGGTGACACGGTACATTTATTTTCCTCGATTTTTATTTTGGAAAGGAACGTAGCATTAAGAGAGAGCGAGCTACGACGAAAACTACCCAGATTCGTCACTTTCCACCACAACTACATAAAAGATGTGTTGGTGGTCATAAATTTATAAGCAAGTACGCGTCAAAGTTCCCAAGTTGATGAAACTTTTGATCGCATTACGTCACAACGCGGGAGAATGGAAAAAAGGAAGCTCGTCACCTTACCTCTCCGACACGTCTCCCCACACCCCGTCCAGTTGTCATCCGCGGCCCCGGCGTCAAACAAAACTACCAAAAACTTCGAAGCAAAAAACTACATATTTGTGTATGTGTGTTGTCGTTATTTTTTTGGTGGCGGGCCAGGAGCCGAGAGGAAGAGAAAGAGAGAGAGGCGGCCGAGATCGGCCCTCGTGCCGAACTGCGGCTGCATACGCGTCTGGAAACGCTCCAAAGCGTCCCGATGCGACGTCATCGTGCCAGATCCGTACCGAAGGAATCCCCCTGGACGGGACTCCTCGCTCCCGAATCGGGAGAGGGAACGGAAAGAGAGAGAGAGAGGGGATGAGAGGATAGAGCCCGTTCTAGAAGTCGAAAAAGTCGTTGGGGAAAAAGGAATGGGAGGGAGGAGAGGAACGTTGAGTTTCAGATTAGAAACTCCGACGCCATTAGATTTATTAATTCATTTACACGTCTTGCTACTAGATTCTAAATTTTATGAACACATACATGAGCGTGGCCGACGTTTTCTTGATATGTTTTTACCGAAACCACAATGGTTGCAGAAAAAGTTGGGTTACTAATAGAATGATAAGAGTTACACTGATGTCCCTGCGAGCGTCGTCGTATTTATAATATTATACTAGTTTGTTAATGTCGGAATGGTTTGGTATCTTCTTGGGAAGATAACTCCTCCTCCGGTCGATCCAGCATCGCTGTGTTGACTAGGAACTTAGACGTTTTCTTCTTTGGATAATTTTCTTACGGAAATGTAACTTGCTGGGGTAATTAAAAAACACAGATGAAGGCAGTCCACATGCTTGCGGGGTAATCTCTGTATCCTTGTTGTAGATTCTTTTCAACTGTATATAGGCGGTATTTATACTTCGCCGATCAACTAGATGAAGTTGTTCCAGGTGAATTTCGAAATTCGATTTAGAACTGGTGGAGTTGAGGTCTTCTTGTTCTTGACTGCAGTTCAGCACGACGAGTTCTTAGGATGTAACAACCTAAGAATTCGTTCTTATCCTTAGAACATCCGTTTTAGGATAGTTACATCCACTCCTCGATGACTGCTACTGGTGTTTGGTGTTAAGAGAAAGTTTTTCGGTTCTTTAGCAACGGTTTTATGTCAAAATTTCACCTAATCACCTTGAATTTAATTGGACTTTTGATAAAGCCTTGATTGTTTTGCAATCGAAGACATATCTGGCTATCTTTGAGTGAATCCTTTTAATGCCACCGTTTGATTTTGAGATGGTTAGATGAACAAAAATTGGACAAATCGTAGGTGGTGAGCTTGGGAATCCTTCAATTCATTGTGTGGTTTTTGAGTTGGAAATTTTTTCATTGATGAGATTTTATCCCAGTATTTAGGTCTAACATTTTCAGGCATGACTCCATGTAGGCAAAATGTAGGGGCGCAAGTCTTTTTTAGGGTGAACTAGGTTAGATTGGGGCGTGATTTCCAGCTCTGAATAAAATATTTGCCGTGTGACCGTTGAAGTCACTAAAACGATTGATTTAATAGTTGAAATTGACGTTTCTAATGCAACGGATATCTTTAAATATGAGGTTTAGTTACATAATAAATACAAAAAAATAATCTTATCGATAAATTAGCTTTATCAACTTGCTTGTGTTTGTGCAATTTTCGGTCACCATATTTGCTATAGACATAATACATTCTTCGTAATTCTTGTAACTCGCAAAAATACAAACAACACTGTAAATTTCAGATTTTAGTACCAAATCTCAAAAGGGATCTGAACGTAGGTATTCCAGTTAGAAAAGAATCTATAGAATTGCATTATAGCATTTGCAGCTATAACTACCAATTTCTATTAACACTAACATATGGTATTTGTTGGGAGACCCTTAAGTGTTCATGCAGCGAAATATTTTTTCCAAGACAAATGCAAAGCAGTTTAACGGTTTAAAGATATATTGAACATTAAAGAAACCATAAAGGGATTCGTTGCATTCATCATCTGTTTCTTGTTACTGACTTTACTCACTGTTTAAGGCCGGTATTATAAACCCACAAAAATTTAGAATTAAAATACTTGCCGAATAAGTCCACCATTTTGAAAATAATTTTTTTTTCGAAGAATTTTACAGTCATCTATTTGTACATTTCGAATAATTTTTCATTCGATTAATTGTTTCCGTATAATTTACTAAGATCTAACTGCGTCACATATCCATTCAACAACAGTTAAAAATGTCTTGAATAGATTTTTCTACAATGCTTTATTATTTTTTTTTAATAACATAAACAGTAAATTAGTCACATTGTTTAATGACGTGAACTTTTGGGAATTTTACTTATAACAAATGTACTAGTACTAGTATAAGTTGTACTTAATTGAAGTACTTCCCATAGAATAGTGAAAAACTAAAATTTTTAACAAACAAATCAAACTTTCAACTAGGTCATTTATTATACCAAATAAATAACACATAAAAAATGTCAAAATGTATTACAATAATAGGTATGTTAAAAAGTTCATGCACATGTTGAAATATTAGCAGCTTATAATTAGGTTCATTCTTCTACATGCTGAAGGGGAAATCAGAACAAGGTTTGCTAAATGGTACTACAGCAAAAACACCAATTAGAATATTTTCCAAAAATCAAGCAACAACACCAAGCAACAAAAAACATATTTTTCTAATTATTGCGAATGAGAGCACTGTTGCTATCTGGCATTTGTAAATTATCAAATATATCATTTGATGTATTTCTGTATGTTTTAAATTGAGAATAAATCGTTGAAGAATTTAATTCCTTTTGGCCTCCAGCGTATTGTTTACAAAGCATGCAACATGTTTGTCTATACATTTTTACATAATATAAGAATGAGGTTTTTCTGAAATGCTCAACTATATATAATCATTTGTGTGAACCTTTGAAGCTCTGCTGGGTACATGCTTAGGTACCAGAACCTGATACCTATGTATGTATCAACCAGAACTAATTTGAGTTATATAAAACCCCACATATTCCATATTAAACCTCTCACACGCAACCACCGCAATATACTCTAAATTTGCTGTTTTCGAATTTATTAGACGCCTACTTACTGTTCCCCCAGTTTATTACATAAATTGTGATAATATAAAACAAAAAGGGATTCAGTAAAGCTAAACCGGCCCTGCTTCCCAAAATTATTGCCATGGAAAGTAATGTTTTATGTACAAACTTTTTGTATATGTGCATACCTTCGAGTGTAGTGCGGCGTTTGTGTAACCCAATATGACTAGATTACGTACTAAACGACGTATAAGATATATATATATATATATATATATATATATATATATATATATATATATATATATAAATAAATGAATTAACAAACGACCTTTAAGATATATTCATAGTCATATTTTATTAATATGGCTTATTTCATCATTTCAAAAACTGCGTTGTAACAACGTATTAGAATATTTGACATTATTATTCGACACGATACCTTATGAAGGCACAATTGACATGTCAGAACTTTTAAATAACTTCATTCAAAAGGTATCTGATCAGACATATTAATTATGTTGCCAAAAAACGGTGTGCGAAAGAATGTTCTAATTTAGAACGAACAATTTGCCACGCCTCACCGGCATTTTAATCGTAATTCTAATATGAGTACGTGTTATTTTATATAGTAATATTGGCAACATGCAGAATTTCACAACTCAGGTACATGCTCGTATGTGGGAAGAATATTCTAATTCAACGGCGAGTTTACAATAACCTGAAATGAACTTTATGGAGCCGAGACGCATCGAATGATGTAAAATTATGGGTACTATCAAGCGTGTATAAAAATCAGTATTCGATTATTGAATAGTATGCACGTGACGAGGAAATTGTGTTGGACACAAAAAAGTGTCTAATAACGTGGACACATACGTGTATTATAAAATGTCTCTCAGCATCTATTATCAGCATCTATTTTGGTTTTTTGGACATCCTGTAGTTTATATTTTAATTTAACCAGGATTCGGTATGATTTCCCATATCATAAGAAGAGAAAGAGGAAAAAAGGAGTAATTTGGTACCCTAGGTATAATTTATGCTATAATAACAATTGGATTATTAGGATTTGTTGTATGAGCTCACCACATATTTACAGTAGGTATAGACGTTGACACTAGAGCCTACAAGATTTCGTGGGAGTCGAAAATATTGAATAGCGAAAGTAGCTTAATTGCATTAATAGCACGGTATAGTGCAGCGGTTGTAATGCTAACAAATTTCAGATGTGTAAAGGTAAAAATCACCAATGTATATAATAATCAGTATGACGCAACATGAATTTCATGATTGATTCACTTGATAAGTTGGTAATTAATTCTCGCAATCTGCGGTCAACTTTGTAAACTGCGGTGAAGGAAGGCACCATCGTGGTGTTATTAAGTAGGTACGTTTTTTGAATTAAAACGGTGCCCGTTTGAAAACGTAAAGGTTAATCCCCGGAAGAACGACTACTCTTCTTATTTCCGTTGGATATTATGCGGAGGACGTGATCACAGAAATAACTACCTCCACTGTATTATTGTCCCCCGCATACGAATCATCAGTTTTTCCGGCTATTTGCGAATATGGAAAGTTGCTCCCTGCCGCACCTCATTTTCTTTAATTCCGACAGAAACGTTCTGTTTAAAATATGGAATAGATAGAACGTCAACTTGCCGCATTCGAATGGACGCAGTTAACTCTGTCGTCCTTCCCTGGAAGAAAATGCAGAGATCCCATTTCGTTACTAACCTTGGCCATTATGGTTTGTTAAAATTTCACGACTTTTACTTAGAATGGTGAGATCCATGACATATCACTAGAAATTATATGGTATTTATCGGGTACTAAATATTTTGGATTTGGATGTAATTTGAAAGATTATTCTTGGCTTATCAGAAGCCTAAAAAGCACACATGATGATTTAAAAAATCTAAACATTTTGACAGGGATTCAACTACAATTAAATGTCAGTATTAATATACAAGGGGCAAGAATCCCTATCGAAAAGAGAAAATACAGTTGAGGGTTTACATTTAAAGAAAAGAGATGACATCAGAACTGGAAAAATGATCGATGGGATCATATCATTTTTCATTTCAAACATATGGTACTTTAGAAAACAAAATTAACGTGTCTCAGGATTTTCCTCTGCTTCAGGAAAGGAATTTTTGCTCTCACGGTATGTAGATAAGAGAGGGATTTTAGCGATTTTTCAGACATGCCACATATATCAACTTTTGAATCTTGTGTACTTTATGAAGGTAAATTTAATTAGAAATTTTTAAAATCAATTACTTATGCGGAAAGCTCAAGTAATGAAGGACTTCTAACTCACCTGTTCTCTGTTCACTCACTCTGTTCACTGTTGATCAGACGCTGACTGGAAAAAATGTTTTTAATTATTTAAAAAAGTACGAAACTAGTTTCAATTTGATTAAAAGGTGTCAAAAAGATTTGTTTTTTATAAAATTCACTCACCCTGTTGTCTCAAGCGCGGCTCTATATTTTGAAGACACTGTTATAAAAGTAACTAACCACTTTTGTCTCTAAATATAACACTAAATGCAAATGCGGGAAATTGCTCATAATACGCGAATTAAAGCGTCGCGAGTAAATATAATTTAGAGAAAAAATTCCATTCTTGATTCTGCGACAGTCTTGCACCTCTTTAGGCAAATCTACTTAACGTTAACCTACGACGATCCCAGTAAATTTTCTTAACCCCTTCCTAATGGCAAATCGTCCTCAGAGCCTGAGCCGGGATAACATTCTCATTAAAGTGAACAGCTCAAGCATGCTAACGTATTCTGGTGAACATAAACAATGATGCATGCATATTGTGCACTGCAGTGGGTAGGGCGTAGACTACGGAATAGGAGATGGGCACAAAAAACAGGGCCGTAGAATTAATTTACGAATGTCATAAAACGAGGAGCTTTCATTTTTAACTTTCATGAAAGATAAAGGTGACGGTTATTTTCGAAGGTGTTAGTTTTTGGGGACTGAATACAAATTACAGGTTAAAACTTTTCATGCTTAATTATTCCGCCTTTTGTCAGCGAATGCACGTGTCCTGGTAGACAAAATATTACGATCTTCTATAGAACGCTTTCCATAATCATTTTCATGAGTATATTGGCTCAAATTCTTATTAAAATGGCTGAAGTAAATAACTTTCTAAAATTCGGTAAATATCTCATTATAGCAATGTGGTATTGGGATTTTAAAGATAACAACAGATCGATAATAAGATTCTACAGAAGGTTTAGATATTCCTTAATTACTTTTTGGGCGATTTTGCGTTTTATGATTTCTGGTAAATGCGTTTTTTCAATGGAGGTGTAAAATAATCCTGATAGGAAACATTTCCACGGTTTTTCACACCATCCCAGTCATATTCGTGTTGGTAAAACTGCGGTCAGAGAAATTCGGTTGTGGTTATAATAAACGAGAATAAAGAAACAAAGAAAATATCCATGGTTTACGTTAAACGGTAAAATACGATAATATTAGTTTAGAGATATTTTCAAATCCCTCGTTATTTTCGAATAGAGAATACTATTTCTCCCTCGGTATTATGTTTAATTTAGATGATGATATTTATACTACTGTGCATTAAAAAAGCTACACGTAATTATATTTTTTAAAATGATTGTTTCGTAATTCTTTTACTCATTTTTTGAACTGATTTTGTATTAACATTGTTAATCTAAAAATAGTCCTCAATATTTCCCAAGCTGTGTGGAAGGAAAATGACACCATGTCCAATTCGAGTATTGTTGTAACTGATCGAAGAAACAACGCCAGTCTAGTAATTAAACTAAGTAATAATGCAATAAATGAAAAATTTTCTTTCCCATAAAGTTTCAAGACGTTAGGAAAATGTATTCATAATCGAGAGCGATTAATGCGAACGTCACGTTTCAAAGTTTACAAAATGCACAGATATGCCTCTTACGTAATTTTCAGTCCCTAAATATGATCGGCTCAAACGAAAACTGCTGCATCACTCTAGGGCACAGCATGTAATTCTGGTATCCCTTCGGATTGAACCAAATTACATGGTTTGTAGTATTTATGGACGTCTTTGTATGCATCCTTGGTATTTTCTGTTCCTCCTTCTCCAAGGAGGAATTTTCTGTTCCTCCTGTTGCCGTTGATTTTTTTGTTTATAACGGCTCGCCTGAAGGTATTACAGCACTACCTTTAAATATTGGACGAGGATACACAGCGAAAGGCGCTCGAAACGCATTTATCCTTAGATGATTGCCACTTGATGTATATTAAACGTATCTTGAAAACGCATCACGAAATAATTAGGTAATAGTACTGACGCTCTGCATACCTCTAAGGTAATCTTGAAGGGGTGAAAATTGCTCCAGGTAGCGTCAGGAAATTTGTTTTTCACATTATCTCAAGGTTTCGCTGAGACATCTTTATAATATGAAATGGAGATTCCTTTTTTTGGAAATTTTTGTTCTGTTAATCCTCGCAGGGTGCATCCACCATTTTTAGGGTTCCTTGACAATATTGCCTTAACTAACCCTTATGTGGAGGTCTCGGTGTCCGTTTGTTCGTCAAACAAATTTGAACAAGAGTCGTATCATTTAGTAGATATCGAAAAATAAACGTAGTCAAGAAAAGCAATCTTTTGCGGTGTTATATTACCATAGTTATCATTCGGAAATATTCAAAAAAGTGGAAAATACTGTCTTATAACACAATCGGTATATATTGGTAAAATTAAAAACAAGATTTATTTTAAAATTTGCAAGTCATTTGCGATTCTGAGTTGAATATTTTAGTATATGAAAGATTTAAATAAAATAGACACATTGCCTGTTTAAGCCATGCTTTCTGTCCTCGACCAACAGGCGTCTGGAGGGCTACCATGTAATTTAGAAAATTAATGTAAGGGGTTGGAGTGTTGTGTAAGACAGTTCTCAAAAACAAAGGACGGTTGAGTAAAGGGCAATGCAAACACGCTGGGTGAGGTCAAATTAAAAAATTTGCCTCCCCTCTCCTCCAAACGTTCTTATAATATTTATATCCTGATTTCATCACATGTGTACAACTATTTTAAAATTGTATTAAAAAAATAGTCCCTAAGGAGGTAGTTCACCATTAAGAATTTCTTGTCAAATTTTCGGTGTGCTGTGAAATTTATTTTATCAACACTTTCTGAAAAAATATTCACAGGTAGAGCGAGAATTTTATGAAGAAACGTTAGTAACTTTTATAACAAATAAAGGATGTGATCCGCCGAGGTAAAACCAATAGGAATCGATATATGTTTTGTTCCATGAACAAATCACAAGTTCTTGAGATATTCTGAAAAATCGATTTTCAGGGCAAACTAAAAGATCCTTCTTCACAAGTTCAAAAGTGTCTTTAATTTTTTGATCCTGTATAACATATATCAGTTTCCTCAAAATTATAGGATAACCTCTCGAAAATTTCCCAGTTAGATAAATCGAAGCCACCACATTCTGTGTACATTCACGTTTCTCATGATAAACGAGAATACTTTCTGCCAGCTTATTGCTAATTTATTCATAATAATAAATTTATTTTAGTTTGTTGGAGGTGGTGTAATCTGAAAGCAAATAAATAATTCTAATTATATTTTATGGTCACATAATAGACCCGTCTTCATTGATTGGTGAAGCCGTTTTTATATATCCATTGATTACTAAATAGTACGTCTTACTACATTAGCGATAAATTATAGGAGTGTCCCTTTTGGGGAGAAATATATAATAAGTTTATAAAGAATTTAAGTTTATTGTCCTATATTTTAGCATTACTCTACATATTTTGCGATACTGCAAACGAGATCATCATCGAGGTAATATTTTCGTTTACCGTTACCAGCATAAAGGTTAATTTTTAGAGTGCTGCAATATTCGATGTCATTTGTAACAAAATCAAATGGAAAAACTCTAAGAGAGAAGGCATGATGTTATTAACAATGATGTTGTGTCCTGAGAAGCCTGTGAAGCTTAATACTGTTCCTATTGGATAGGTTCCGATGGAAACCTCTGAAAAATCTTATTTTGCTCTATTCGCTGAATTACATTGTAAAATTTCAGATTTTCAAAATGTGTATATGGCCTAACGACGCCCTAACGACTGGCCTAACAGCTCCATATAAGTAAAATCAAAAAATCAATTTCTAATTGCAATTGGCGTAATCCTTTGGTACTATTGTAGGAATAGAATTTAATTTTAGTATCGTATGAGTGATGAAAGTTGTGGCGTGGAATTAGTTAGGTAAATCATTATTTATTCTGCAATCAAATACTTATTATTTATATATTAGTAGTGAAATGTACTTCAAGAAATATAACTTATTCAATATAAAACTGGGATGGGTCCCGATGGTGAATTATTTAATACCGGAGCGTTCGGAGTTATCGGAAGATTATTAAGTTGACACTTGTCGATAAAGCGACTATAAGCTGTTATTTGATTAAAGTTTTTGACATATTACTTCTGTACCGAAAGTAATACGTGTTAATTATTATAAGCAGGGACCTTTTCACAAACTCTGGTGAATACGCCTCCAGAAAGTTCTGCGCCATTAAATACAGTTCTTTCGCCTCTAAACGTTAGATATTTAAATAATTAATGTGTTTCGTTGAGAATAAAACCTAAGAGGCCTTACAACACAGGCCGTTTCACCCATTCACCTCGTTGGATATAGAGGAGCATGGAAGAAGTTAATTACTTTTTAAAATACGCCAAATATCTAGCCATAGCGATGGGATATTGGGACTTCAAAGACGACGACGACAGATTTATGATAAAATTCTACAATAAATTTCGCTACACCATCATCACTATTTGGTTTTTGGGAATAACATCGCTACTTCTAAACGGCCTCTTGCAATGGCAGTGCCAGTCGGTGCTCATGGAAGGCGTCACCACCTATTTCCACACGATCCCGGTGTTTTTCGTGCTATTGAAACTTAGATCAAAGAAATTTCTGAACGTGCTTCGTCAAATAATGGAATACGAGAATTCCGTCATGAGGTACGAGAAGGAGGAGATTAAGAAGATGTACATGCATTATGCTAGACGGTATAATTTTATTATTTTAACCTTCCTCACAATGTTCGCTACTGTAGTCGTCATACCTTTCTACATCGGTGGAGTTACGCTCAGGTAAACCGCGTAGAGTTAAATTATATTTTTAGCGCGATTCTGTATTATCTATTATTTTATTATATTTATTAATTATATTGTGCACGAGCTCTAGATATCTTACCCAAAGTCTTTTCGTCACAGTTCAATCGAAATTTAATTTCAAATTTTTATATTTAGGGCAGAGTGATACTAAGATCACTTGTGTATTTTTGTGAACATTTCAGCAATAAAAGAGCAGAAGAGGCATCGGAAAAGTGCCATATAACCCGCGGCGCAGCGCTGCAGTTTTGGTATCCATTCGGGATGGATCAGCTCTTATGGTTCCTCATCTTCATGGACATGATCATCTTTTTAACTGGTCTTTTTTGCTTCAACTACTCCAAAACTATGATGCCTCTAATCGCGTTGTTCGTCACGGCGCGTTTAAAAATTCTACAACATTATATTGAAACTTTAGACGAGGTTTCACGGAAGAAGGCTGAGGATACTCGGCTGCCGATTGAAGAGTGTCGAACGTTTTACATTAAAAATATTTTGAGAACCCATCAGGATATTATAAGGTGCTTATAACTGCATGAGTTATCACATGATATTTGGCAAATTTGGTGGGTTTTTGTACTTCTTACACAATATCCTACACTTTTCACACACACCTATTTCTGTTTAGTATCCATCGTTATACATCTGCTTCAAGCCTTTTTTGGGCGTCTAATAGTTCTCCTCCCTGGTAGTAAAATACTTTTCTGCACAAAAGGGAATACGTTGAGGAGTAACATTTTTCTTCTTCTAAGGTTTTGGGGCTGGAACCACCCACATATGCTATGCATGCATTTGTCGAACAAAACATGGTTACGAACGAATTTTCAATATCTGTCAACTATGACTAGCGATGACTTTTATTGAGAAGGTTTACGGTAAAACCGGTATTCACATTTCTTATTTTGAAGGTTAATGGACACGGTGCAGTCTGGAAGTCAACTGATAATCCTTCTTATATTTTACGGGCATGTGCTGGATCTTCCGCCACTAATCGTCTCAGCCATATTCGTATGTTCATACCGACTTTAATTTCTCAATAATATCTAATACACTACTTCAGGGCGATACATCTGTTCTGATAAGAAATATAGGATTACTCTCTTACAATTTATTATTACTCTACATATTTTGTGATACGGCAAACGATATTATTACCGAGGTAACATTACTGAACTGCTCAAAGCGATATATCTTAACATTACATCTTTTAGAGTGCTGCTATTTGTGACATCATTTACAGCAAAATTGAATGGAGGACTTACGATAAGAAAAATGCTATGTTGTTGTTGGTAGCGATGATGCGCGCTCAACAACCTTTGAAACTCAATACCGTCCCTATTGGACAAGTATCCATAGAGACTTACGGAGCTGTGCGAGTATATAATTTGTTTTGCTTGTGGTGTATTAATTTGTAACCTTTTCAGATACTTAAGATGTGTTATAGTTTAGCGACAGCTCTGACAGCCCTTTACCAATGATGTGGAGCCTAATTTCCTTAAAAATTACTATTACTGTAACGAAATGCTATAGTATTCTACATACTTTAGTCTAGATTGAAATATCTATTGCTTACTAACTAGCTAGACGCAATTCTGATGTCACTCACGCAGTTTTAGATACACAAAATAAATGGAGCAGGTGTTTTACTAACTCACATTGTGAAATCAATATGCATCAATCAAAAATTGAGATATCCAAGTTTTATTTTAGGTTTTCATCTTGTCTAATATCTAAAACTGTTATGGAACATATAACTTTAGTGTGGTTTTGAGATTTATAACACATTATAAACTGCTGAGAAATTTCTCATAATAAAAAATTTAATAAGACCAATAGAAAAAAATAACAATTAGCATTTTGAAAGAACAACATAACAAACAATAAGAACATCATTCAAAACCTTACAAATAAGACAAGTATTAAGTTATCACCGAAACAACTAATAAACACAGAAAAGAACATATTTTCCGAAGGATTGAATTCTGCAGTATCAACAAATACAATTTCCAAATTAGATATCATTTCGGCACTGGAAAATATGGCTCAAAAATTACCTCACGAAATATTTCCCGTATATTACATAAGATATAAAATTATACTTTAACAAAATTGTAGTTCACCCACAAATATAAGCAGAGAAAAGAAACAGGCACCCCTCTCGTTAGAAACAGACATCTTCTTCCAACAATTTAGAGAAATGCAACAGTGATATTTACTACAACGGCTACAGCATCAGAACTCACGAACTTATTAATACTGACAACTAAATACAAGTCGATGAAGATACAACTGCACGAACCTAAAAGAAAGTTAAACACAATTAAAAAAATTAAAGAAAATCTTACTTAAAAGATTGACTGATACCTCACAATGTCAAAATCGAGCAAGATTTTTATTAAAAATACTAAACAACTCTCTAGCAACGCGGAAAGTTGTATCATAAACACTGTTCATTTCATAGAAAATTTAAAAACCGCAAATATCAACACTAATGATATTTTGGTAAGTACATGTTGACAAATCACTTGCAATTACAGAAGATCAATGAAATCACGATAAAAAACTTTATGAACACACAAGTTTTGTTACCAATGCTATAATAATTTTTTTAAGTTTATGTTTAAATATAAGTGGATAAGTAGTTTAATATATCAAGTGGATAACACTTCTTGCAACTAAAAATTTGAAATGGCGATGGGAACGCTATTATCACCAGTTACAAAGAATATTTTTATGGAAAACTTTGTTGTGAATCATGTGTATACATACTCACAACAACTAAATCTATGGTGGAGATAAATCGACGATCCATGTGTTATGTGGCCACATGGTATACTTTGAAGAAAATTTCATATCACCTTAATTCAAAAGAAGCAACCATGAAATTGATCATAGAAATGGTAACAAATAACAAGTTACCTTTTCTGGGCATATTATTGGAAAAAATAATAATACTTTTCATACCAGTGTATATAGATAGAAGACACACAAATTCATACTTAAAATATGGTTTTATACCACATATACAGGGGAATTTTTAAAATTTTATGTGATTGGGCTGAAAATGTCTCATCCACTCAGAATTTTCACAAGATATTAAAAAAATAATCGTCCCACCTACTTCATCAACAGTAGAATGACAGAAGTTAGGAAAAAGGAAGGACAACCAAAGTCACAACAAAATAACATACTACATTATATTCTTACCAATATAATCCCATGTTATCTTGGTAACAAATTCAACGTCCGAACAGTATTCAAAACGAAAAACATCTCAAGATCAAAAATCATAGAAACCAAACCACAAAATGAGACACTAAATACAAAGAAACATTATATACAGTCCACCATACTCTTACGCGAAAACATATACTGGTGAAACCACCACTTGCTTTACGTAACAAAGAACACAATGATAATAGGGACCACTCAGATGGGTCAAAATTGGCTGAACACATTATGAGAAATGAGAATCATATAATCCAGTGGGACAGTACAAAAAAATACTGCTACAGGAACATAACCAAAGAAATTACCACGTACTAAGTGGAAATGGATAAGATCTGGACTCCTATACTACATGAAATGACGGCAAATCACAAATTTCAAAACAGCATAAACGACAGTGTGAAATCGCCATTGTAAATGCATCGATGGTGTAGATAACATTTTGTTTTATTAAATTTTAATTATAGATATTGCCCTGAACACTATAATAGATATTGCTGCCAAAACATTCAGGAAAAGCAGATAAATACAATATACGTATCATATCTCATATCGTTTTAACAACTTCAGTGTTAAGAACTGACAAACAACACAGTGCTTTCATCCGTCTATAAATACAGCGAGCCCCTTGAAACTACACTAACCTTTTCTTATTTATCTTATCTATTTTGGTTATTGAAGGAAAAGAAAACCCAAAATAAAACATGGATATATCAAATGTACCTCATCAATAAAATTTTCTATATTATCAAAGTTTGGGAGTTTAACAATAACTAAGCAATTATAAGGCAAAATCATTTAAAGTCTAAAAACACCTCTCCTGATTAATCCTAAGCAAATGTAACCCGGTAAACATGACGCATTAAAAGAAAGGATGTGTAATTCATATATAAATATGTTTATTTTATTAGTCATTCGCAGACGTACGATATGATCGTAAAACAATTTTCAAATCGCATCGAAACAAAGATTTGCCTCGTTCCGAACAGTTATATTTATCGCGCAGACTGCAAGACAAACGTATCGACTTAATTTCCAATATTTCAAAACGGTTTTTCTTCGAATAACTTTAAGTTTTTCCGTTCTTTTCTTCTCCAGATAAGCGCAAAGATGGAAACAAACATAAATATGTACGCTGAAAGAATGAAAAGCTGCATCTAATACCAGCGGCGGAAAGAATTTATCGTTTTTTGGGGAGATATAATTTATGAACGGGTTTATTATCTGCAAATTTTCTTTGGATGCTCGCTTTAAATGAAGCGAGGTCGTAATTTTAGAAACATTGAGAATGAGTTTTTGCTTGGAACTAATTGGTTACTAAAACAAGTATATTAGTTATGATTCGTTGGTAGTGAAAATCACTTTTTATTTTTTAACTAAGTAAACGACACTGGAGCTTGTTGAAAATCAAGGACTAGATTTGTCCCCTTAAGAGGTAAGAAAATCATTATTTTCAGACGTACCCATCTTTCAAACAAATAAAACTAATCTCCAGACTTCGATAAATCACTTGAGACCCGATCCGACCTCATGAATATTCAAAATTGCAACGGCTTTATTCATGTCGAAACGACAAAAAGAGCAAAATTAGACGATACAAATACAATCGGATCACTTCAGCTCATTTAACAGAAGTCGTCTCGATGTCGAATGTATTGGTGCCGACCAGGAGAGGGGTTATATGTAAAGACGAGAGAGTATGCGAGAGAGAAAATAGTGGAGACGACAGAAAGAGAAATGAGTTGCCAAAATGGAAAAGCTCATTCTTGCAGAGGTCGCTTCAGTTGTTCCTCTGATGAAACACTATTAGCCGTTTATAAAGCAGAGAGGAGAAAGGGGAAGCAGGGCCGTAGATATTATATATATTACGAATAGTATTGAAATCAGCTATACTTAAACTAAAAAATATCTTTTTCTCAACGATAGTGTTAGAATCTAAGAGTAAATTTATATGGTATGTAGTGTGGTTGCCCTATATTGAGGCATATTTCATCTTCTCGAGAGGGACAAATGACAGTAGTATTAGATAATCTGTATTGAAGTAAGGAGGCAAGCATTATACTACAAGCAACTGAATCAGTTGATTCAGAACAAAATAAGTTTACAGACTATTTATTAACAGTTGGCAATGCCGAGTTACCATTAGGTGCCAGAGAGGAAATTTTATTACAAAGATATACTTTCTAATTTAAATGTGATTGATGAAATGTTTGGAAATTGTCTGCTAAATAACAGATATGTATATATCAAATATTGAGCTATAATGGTACATTCCAAAACAAAATCATTCATAAAATTAAGAGTGACATCATAATATGGCCTTCAGGAGACTGGAAATTATATTCCATAGGCAAAGTTTCCATCCTAAATAATTCCGAATCCGCATTCAATTTACTTCAGAATTTCTTAAATATATCGACATAGCTGATTCAGCACTTCATGAATATATGCTTAAAAATAATATTTCCAACGCCACTGGAGATTTGTTACTATCATCAAGCATCAGTCGGCTACTTTGGTGTAACTTTTTAATATACATTTCAACGTGGCCAATACATAGGTGTTCTTTCTCACCATAGGTTTAACTGTCTTATATTCTTCTAAAATTATGTTTTAAATAACTTTTTGTATCTTCCTTATGTAGAATATTTACGACGAGGGAATACCTCTGTAGATATAGTGACCGGGCAACATTTCAGTTAAATATCTTCTGAGAAAAACAATTTTCTTTATTAAACGGGTAAAGTTCAGAACTCGTTTGACGCCCAAAACGAAAACACGAATAATTTTTTTCACACAAATCATTTGTCATTTTGATCCATCGATGTCTTCCCATCAATTTGATTTCTAGCTTCAACTAAACAAAAAGATTTTATAAAAATCGAAAGTATAACTTTATAACTAGCGCACTATTCGAAAATTTGTTTGAAGAAAACGAAAATTTTGAGAAAAACAACCGTAAAGGGAAATGGCAGGCCGATCAAGAAGACTCGTGCTACTCTAAGAGAACATATTTCGGAGGAGAATGTCTCAATTTTGATATGAACGAATTCTTATGGTAATTCAGCCTATAAAGGAGTCTGAACGCAATGTAACACGCGTACTCAAACTGAATACATAAACTAGGAGGAGATTACGTGACAGGTATTTCTATTGATGACTTATGACGAATTTCTTCCCATCCCTAATTTCGAGTACGAATTCCTTCTCGCGAGAGATTGGTAGGAATATCTTCGCCCTCAATCCTATTGGCCTTTTTTTCTTGGAATTAACGAATTATATGTTATTTCGTTTCAATGTATGGCTGACTTTTCATTTTGAGATTGTGTGCATTGTTAAATGTTTGTTAACAAAAGTGCCATTCTGTGTGATTATGGATGGGGAGGATAAAAATTGTGTCACGTAATTAATAAATTGCATCGTGATATTAATTGATATCTCGATACTCAAATAAGTGGAATATTGATATGAAATAATTATTACTTTATGTAGTTACGAGGTTTATATATACTTACTATTGTCAATTGTACATTATTTGCTGTACAAATAATGTACAGCAAATGTACAAAAAAATAATGTACAAATGTATAATATTTGCTGTACAAAACAAATTGTTAACGTCCCACTTTATATCAATGTAAGGTTTTATCCACATTACAATTAAATTTGTTTTTGACATATATAAATATTTAGAACAGCCGTTCATTTGTACATTTGATATTTACAATTACAGCTGTATTGAATTCTCTCCTCCCCAAATAGCAGACGAAGGAAAATAGAATTACATATACATTTTTGGACCATGCAGTGATCAGAACAGTTTTTTTTTTAAATTTTCGAAAGATGTGAAGAAAAAATGTAAAAACCTTAAAAATGAGTACAAATTTATAAAAAAAACAACTGGAAAAACGCAAAAATGCACCTTTATATATCAGTTACTTGCTTCATATTTCGTACATTTACTAGAGCTATTAATAAATATATTTGGTCTGCAGATTATTACATGACATATGGAACGGTATAGAGCCAGTGGACCGCTATTAGTTTCTTTCAACATGGACCCTAAATTGTGGGCAGACCGATCCTCCTGCTAATACAGACATAAATCCCACTTAGTCGGAACATACACATACAAACACACAGAGGACAAACATTCGCCACCAATATTCCATCTAACCTCCTTCTCACCTCTTGTCGTCATCTATTCCAGGCGTCGGGACGCTTTACACGGCTGGCAAGCGGGACCATGCCTTGCAGTCGAGCCAGAACGGCACAATAATTACTCGAACAAGAGGCGGTAGTGTTTACAGTTACGGCCCAGATAACCGCAGAGGAGCTGTTCAGTTAATCCACGCCATTAGTTTCTCCTCGGAATCGAGCTACACGCCGAGTTTAACAGGACACTGATGCATAAAGATGTGTGAGAGGGAGAGAGAGAGGCGGGATTTTTCTATATTGTTGACGCGTTATCCGGTATCAGAAAAAAACCAGAAGGAAATTAGCGGATGTTGTCGTGTAATTAGAGGTTAACGACTGCTGAAAAAGTTGTTAGCGTTTATCGCGTGTGACGCCCGATTGGAATTACCCTTTCGCTAAAACCCTGAGTGGTTTGCGAGATTTCCATCGTTTTCTATTTAATCTTTTATATCTGTATACAACCACTATGTATGCAAGATGGTTGCGAGGTAATGAGCCAAAAATTCATGGGTAGATTCCTAAATTAAACTAGTAGTTTTGTTAAGGGTAGCCGGTAGCACTCCTTTACGATCCCGGTAGAGGACACGCCACTATAGGTGATGGTGAATCCTACCCTGAATTAGAGGCTGACTTAACAAATTGTTATCTCCAACTGTTCCAAAGTTAGTCATAAAAATGTACGGCCGGAAATTATCCATTATTTTGGACGCCATTTGGTAATGAAAATAAAAAATTTATTTGCCGTTAAGGAATATGTAAAACATAAGCATAGACGTGGTAACACCTTGAGCAAGGACGATTTCAAGAGGCCCTTTAGAAGTAGCAATGTTATTCCTAGAAACCAAAATGTAAAGGTAAAATGTAGAATTTTATCGTCAATCTGTCGTCGTTGTCTTTGAAATCCCAATACTCCATCGCTATGGCTAGGTATTTGGTGTATTTTAGAAAGTAAGTAATTTCTTCCTTCTAAAATAGCCGTTTGTATGCGTGTAAATGGCGAATGAACGTGTTACTTCTATGCGTTTGATTGTGCATTCACCAAAAATCACTGCTAACTTCTATCTACTCGTGAGAGTCGATCGGTACTAACACTTTATTGCCGAATCAAATGTTTGCTGGTCGTTACTTATACACCTGTTTTAATTATTATACAGCAGGTATACGTGGCGTTAAATATTTCACTATAATAACCCATTCAATTTATGTGTTGGATAAGTTATACTTCGTGCAGTAAGAACATTTCAATATTGAGACACCTGTAATAAGATGTACGTGGTTACAGAATAAATAATGAACTATAAATATTATTCTACATTGCTGATGTTCATTATGCGTGTGATAGAAACCATTTAATGGTCTTTTAATTCTTATCTTAAAAGACCGTTTAATATGTATAAGTGTTTTATATATTTATTGTTTTACAAATAACGTCAATCGAATTATTATCTCATAGTAAATTAATCTGTTTCTATATGTAATGTGAGAGTTTCCAGGCTTCATTCACCAGTTAAGTTGACCTAACGTGCTTATTACACCGTGGGTGTATATTATGCAATATAATCCATTGCAACACAATTAACATTTGGCAAGATTTAAGATTCAAGATTCCACCGTTTTTTTCCCTAAAGCCATTCATGCCTCTTCGGTGTGATACGTGAATATTCACATAAATTAGGTGTTGACTTCTTGACGTAAGGTCGTTTGCTTTGGATTTTATTTTGTCGTAATAAGACAGTCAACCGTCAGAAGCGAACTTCTATGTACCTTCGTCATTTGTGGTATCTGTTGCCATTTCGACAAAAAAAAATTGCATAAATATTTTTATCGAGCTTATATAACATAGCAATCTATTATTACAAGAGAAAATTGACTAGGAGGCTATTAGTTATCAAGAGAAATAGTCCAAGTCGAATATAAATTATGATATTAATACAGCGTGTGAATAAATCTGGATCAGAGGTGGGTACAGTATAATAGCGAAAGAGTAGATAGAGGAAGTGCACATTATTGCTCTGCTCTAAATAAGGGCAAAGGGAGATAGTGATATGTTTAGGAATTTTCGATTTTTGTCAGGACTTCTGAATTTCCATCGCTATTAGCATCGTCAGTGATATTAGTTAAGTGACATTGTGTGTAGGAAGCGTCTCCTTTAATATGTTTCAAGAATAAGAATATCATTTTATATTTGACATCAAGACTGCCCTGAACTTTCAAATGATATACATAGACGTAGTTAAAAATTCACGAAAAAGCGCAATAGCTGAGAGTCCTAGGGTTGTTTTAAAAAATTCTCCAATAACTTTTGTGCTTCATGTGATTCTACATATGAATGAGCTATTCAAATTGTCTGATATTCTTGGGGGTGGTTTGGAGAAACGTTTACGTGCAAGAAAAACCAGAGCGTTTTCCTGTCAAATGAAAAAAATTACACCATCGCTACCCTTCGAATAGATATTTTAAATAAGTTATACTTATTCAAACAGTACATGGTAATATTGCGATATGCGTCATAAGTTTTACTTGGTGACAGAATAAATAATAGGATCTAAAAGATATTCATTACATCTCATTTACATTATTCATAATACAACGGCATTGGGCTTAACATGTACTCCTAAATTATATTCTGCATCTACAACGCACCTAAGCACTTCATATTTAAAATACATGAGTAATATTGATTTATCTCCAGGAAGTAATTTTACCTTTTGCTATTGCTTTTGGTTTCAAAATAACTTCATTCGATTTAAAACTAGCGAGTTTGTGCATTTGATTCCTTTCTGTTAAGGGATTTTCTCTTTACGCAGGCAGCTGGATGATAGAGACCTTGAGGTGATTTTCAAATATCTGCCAATTTAATATATGAATTTGATGTGTTCGAGGGTCGAAATACATATTTCTTCAGTCGTTCATCATTGACAGACTGATTGTATGAATAAAATAGTGGCAGAGCCACAAATGATGTAAAAATGGTGCCATGATGATTTTTTTAATTTCATGTATCGTTTATGTGTAATAACTTTTGGCAGATAAATTAAGCATGTGATTTACTTTTGCGAAACTGATATGGCTGAATTTTGGTTGATTCTGCAAGCCATAATGTGTTAACACTGACATTGCCGTATAGTCTTACTTATCTGACCATATACTCGTCAGATTATTGTAATCTTTTTACAGTTCTGATAGATTTCAGAATAAATCGACCGTTTCTCTTCAGAAAAACAACGTTTTTGTTTTTGAATAAGGAAAGAAACGCTTACTGAGCCCTCTGAAGCTTGATTAATGCCTTGGCATACTTAGTTGTTTTTCTATGCTTCTGTACAAAGATAGCTTAAAATAAAACCAAATTTGATCTTTAATTTGTTTTATCATTTTGGTCAACCCTTATGAGGAATGACCTAAAAATCTTGTAAGAATTTTTGGAATTTATCAAGAGCACTTCTATCATCAAAAATACCCGATATAAATATTGAATTTTTTAAACTTCATTTAGTTTACAGTATGAAGGCAGAATCCTGAGTTTTCATTTACATTTCTTTATAAAAATGTATGGAATATGGGAATGGATAATTGTTAGAATATATAAATTCTACTTTCTCCATTCAAATTTGTCAGTTCTTAGATAATATTAGATCAATCAGTTAATTCAATCAATGAAGATGAATTAGATCAATAATTCTTAGAATTACGTTCCATGGACATCACCATATGATGTAGTTTCCAGTACATTATTTTTATTTACATTTAAATATAAAACTCATTTGTTTTAGTGTGTTAGTTACACAGTCTCTAAACATTCAAAGCAGAATTTGTTTTAATTATGCTTTCGGTTATATCTTATAATTTTTAAAAGTACATAATATGAAAAAAAAATCAAAACTTTTATTGGTGCAGCAATATGCATATATTGTCGCTATTGGAGCACATGTGGAACAATAATCTCATGAAATATCAAGAAATGATCACCTGAGGTGATACAGTAGTCGCATTGGTATTCCCTATTAATTACCAATAGTACATTTGTATGAAATTCCCGCTCCAATAATTTAAAATCCGATCTAGGGATTATTACTCAGAAGTCCTCTGTTGTAAAGTGGACGAAATTGAGTCTTCTCCAGTTCGAAAATCAATGGTTAAATTATTTGAAATTCTGCGCCATAGATGGCAGAGAAATCAGATTTACAGCTTTCTCCATCGTAGTAGATTCCTGTTCGCTTTGCTTCTTGCACACAAATACACTTTGAACCGTCTTTATTAGATGGAACAACTTAAACCAATTTATAATTCCTCGGCTGTATGAAATGTGATCAAAAAAGTTGAGTCAGGATTTTATACTAGAACGTATCTAAAATTTAAACGAGTTTAAAAGATTCCTTTTAGATTAGTTGATTGGAAGCTTTTAATTGTTTTAACAAAAAATTATCTACCTTTGTTATTTATTTACATCTGGTTAATTAAGTACACCTCTTACCTGTCTAAATTAGATTATCTATCGATTCGTAGGTGCTCGATCTTCATACAAGGTTTAAAATACGCGCCTGTTTGAAAAAAGTTTACGATAAAAACACTCCGGCTTCTTCAGATTCCCTCTTGCTTAAATTAAGATTAATTAGTCACAGAGAACATCATAATGTTATAACTAGCGACGGTGATAAATTGAGATAAAATAGCTGCAGTATTAATAAATAATATTAATATAACGTTTTAATTAAGATAATAATGCAATCTATTATAAATTTCAGTGATTGATTAAGTAATGAAAAAAGTAAGTAGTAGTGTAGGGTAAAAAAACTTATTAAAAATTTATTCCATATTATTGTGAAACATTCAATTTATTCTGTCCTCAGATGGTAATGATACATGTAAGAAAAATTATTGAACTGATAGGTAGAGTGGATCTTAATAGCTAATTTACATTTATATCTCTCTTTCTATATCACGTGGATGTCAGCTTCACCTAGATTTCGTAATCGCAAATCATAAATGGGAGATATGCAGAGCGTTCCATTTGACAACCAATCGTGGCAATGGATCATATGCGGATATTATATTAATTATCTGGCGCTGTATCTCATGGTCCGGCGATTGACCGAACATGGAAATTGATTATAATCGAATTAATGGAGCTGTGGGATCTAATCCATTATAAAATATTGGTTTTAAATAAATCGATATGTTTAGTACCTATTTGAATCGGTTAATAAATACGTAGTTCGTTTTGCCGTTAATTAATTTGAAATATGGCGTATAATTTTGACGTGTATAGAACATTGAAACCTACCGCCTCTGATAATCAGCACTAATTATATCTGATTAGATATAATGAAATGTAATTAGAATAACCAAATAGTGAACACTTTAGGTTGAAAGGAATTACCCCAGTTGCGAATTTTCGTTATTTTGACATTATTTTTTGATCGACAGGTTCGTTAGGTATGACTATAAAACGCCAGAAATAACAGGATTATGTCATACCCCAAGATGCTGTTTGAGACGTGAAAAAGACATCATGTGAGATGTAAAAATGACGTGTTTGAGGCGTTACCTTTCTTAGCATCTGAGCACACGCACAAACACACGCACACATAAAAATTTCAAATTTCGTTAGTTTCACTAAGTAAAATTTCTTGTTGGACTGGGTCATCATATTTGCAATCGTGATTTGTTGGTTTTGCATTTAAAATTCTTAAACGCACGTGACATAAAAAACATGTTGCATGATAATATTACTTTGAGTTGTTTTTTCTCTATTGGGCAGCTTATTATTGGTTAAAAATGTTTTCGAAAAGATCATAAAATGGCATGGTTGTGTCTTTGACGTCAAAATGACGTCAATTCAGGACGATATTTATATTTAACATAAATTCCACGTTACAATTTCGTAACACCTGACATTTAAGTGAATTTATTGACATGTAAAATAATGCAATTATGACGTCCAGTTGACGTAAGTGCGTTGACGGTACATCTAATAACAAATTTTTACAAAATGAGACAAAATATTTTTACGCAATAATTGCACATATATATTTATATATACAAAACATTTTTAAGCAATATATGCACATATATATTTATCAAACATATTTATAACAGAAACCCTTAAAACGCCATAGGTGAATATATTTGTTTGTAATAAATTTTGCGAGTAACCATAGTTTGGTTATTGTTTACTCACACAAGATGTATTGCATTTGGAAATATTGAGCTATTTGACTGTGCATAACAATTTCCTTTCTTCGCAAGAATACCTTTCCATTTAGAGTTGATGACAAACTGTAAATATTTGTTAAACTTTTATCTGCTTTTTTGTCCTAAACATGATCCAATATTGTGGAAACTGTATGATAAACATATTACAATTTCTGTTATATTCATTCGGGAAATTGAGCGGTAAAAAATTTCCAACTAAATATCAAGTTAAAGAGTAGTAAAATTTTATTTTCCCATTTAGAAACTCATTTAAAGAACATGCTCTAAATCTCCGAACGGTATCATATATTATGTCATGGATATAGGTTTCTTTGTGATCCCTTTGCAGCAAAGTACAGAGTTGATTTAATATGCCTTCTGAGTAGAATGTATTAAAGTCTACCTACCTTCGGTTTTATTATTCGCTACGGAGTACGTCTCCACTAAAAGTGCTTTTTTCCGCTTAAGATTCAATTTACCTGGTTAAGATATGAGCTCAAAATGGAACGGACGAAAAAATCCATTAAAACGGAAATTTGTAAATAAAATGTGCCCTCACAATGATTCATTTCAGAAATAATAAAAAAGCGCTCGGCACAAAGCTTACCCTTTTAAATTTAAATATAACACCAAAAACCTTTCTAGTGTATCTATAGTCGGCCAATTTTTTGTAATAAGTTTTCCTTTTCCTAATTTATTCGCTCGCTTTCTCAACTTCCCCGTCTTGGTGATTATAGAAATTACATCTAAATTCATTTGAATTTTTTATCTCCGTTCACGCCCAAAGCCCGATATTATCTCGAGATTTCATCTCAGAAGTGCGTCTCTGTCATTTCTACAATTTAAACTTTCTCGAAGTTCATTTTGAATAAGAGTTCTAACCTGAAAAGCATCAACGCAGTTCAGGACCTGCTCTTTTCGCATCAGCAATTTCTACGTATAAAAAGTATTCATTTCGCCACGAAGGGTTCAACGAACGTTTCAGGTTTATTTTCTAATTCGCCATTAAATGTTTTTGAAACATAATCCTATGTTTCATTTTCAGTAATTGAAGCATATTAACAACATGGATTGATGCTATTGGAGGTAAAAGGGGATTATTAAGGTTGATTAGAAGATAATATGGAGGATAATTGAGATTAAAATTTAGTTTGTACGACTATACAGAAGATAATCATCGATAGATATGTAGTGATGTACTTTAATAGAAACAGCACATGAAATCTGTCGAAGGAGTACATGATATAAAAAACGAGATGATGTTGATAACAGAGCACAAGAAGAAATAAAAGAGCATCATGATATAATGAAGCTAAACTAATAAAATCACAGCAGAAATATTAAATTGTATAAAACATAGAGAACAAGAAATATGTTCAATGGAGTTTAAATAGTGTGGAAGAAGGGAACTATATGGTCGACGGTATTTTATATTGAAGTAATTTACAAATTTTTGACATTCCATTATTGTATGTTAATAAAGCTCCATTTTGAGACCTACGAAGATTTTCATACTATCGTGCTCTTTCGTGTACTTAACTTATTTTTGGGTGAATCATCTCTCTGAATTCGTATATACCTTGCAAGTTTGTATAGACTTTGTAACATAAAGAAATTTAATGGGAATTTTTAACAAAAGACGGGAAAATATATATTAATTAGTTTTAATAAAAATTAAAATAAAAATGGCGTTCTTAGTCATTCGCTTGCAGTGACGAGTGTTGCGTCCCGATCAACGGTTTTTGAATTATAAATATTGTGCAAACTTCTTCATGTGCCGAAGTTGTGTCGGTTTTCTCTACAAACTGATGGGGAAATGGCATTGATACCACCGATCTTCAAGAATAATAAAAAATAACAACAAATCGTTTGAGGCATCACGTTGCTTACTACACCAATAAAATTCTCGGGAATAATTCTGAAACATATGCAGTCGTAAGGGAAATACACGAAGGCAACATTTCAACAAATCAAATCAAAAAATCTCGTCTGTATAGAATATTTCAGATAGAAAAAACTCCCTTAGAAGCATGTTTTTTAAAGGTTATTTTGGAGAATTCAGCATAAAAACACCTCTAGTATTTTATTGGGGGAATTTCTGCATGGCCGTTTATGACGTCACCTAACAGCCGTTTTGTCTTAGATGACCTGTACTTGCTAGAGGATATGAATGTCTAGAACGAGATAATATACAGCAATCGCATAAACCAAAATTGTGGTATTACAAAATAGGAGAAGTAGAAATGAAGAAAATGAATATCAGACAGGAGAAATAACATAACATGTCAGCATCTATCAGCATTTACTTTTGATTTGAGAGGACATGAACAAACAGAATTAAATACAAGGCGAAACAAAGTGAATACGGTTGAAGTAGAGGAATACGACTGAAGAACTATATATAAATTTACACATTGATTGTGACCTTAGAGGGTGTATTATCTCAAAAAGGAAAGAGCAAAGTTGGAGCAGAAATTTAATGCGCTACAAGAGTGAATAGACCAGAATAGATAGAACTAGTAGTGACGACATAAGAGCTTTATACTTTCTCTAATGGAACTATAGTACTGTATCGAATTCCATTGAGTAGGAATTACTTGAATGTTCAGCACACTTACAATGAATACAGGAATCAGTTGGAGTGGGACATGGGAAAACTTAAAAAATAAACTGGTAACATTGAAATCAAATTGCGCTAAACAGAATAGAACCTGAAGAAAGTATGAAGAATTGCTTTACCCTTATACCTAATGGGTAGCGTTTCTATTTTTATTTTCAGTATTCGTATAAAATTTTAGAATTCTCGTTATAGATGCGTCTTATCTAATGACCCGCTTGAATGAAGTTTAAGAATGATTAGGAATGGCATTAATCTAGACTCAAGGGAAGAGTGAAAACTAGAAGTGCTCTTTAAGTTCCACTAGAATGTAATAAATGTATTTCCCTTTAACCACTTTCCATTTCACTTCGACTAGTGCGTCCCTGCGCTCTCTGGTCGGAGATACGCATTTTGAGGAATGTTCCTTTAAAACGTTTCAGAACCAAGCCAGGATTTACTTTATTAAATTTAATGAACTTTATTGCGATAAAACTTTTACGGTACGTCTTTTATTTTTCATTTATATTTATGTTACCTTCGGTATTAGGGACTGCCTAAATGGCTGCTGGATTCCCAAATTAAAATGCGTTTCTTTATCCCTCTATCCTGGCCGACGTTTGAATCTCTTTTTTTATTCGGGTATACGTGGCGAAAGAGGGTAACGAGGAGGATCGGGATGGGGATTTTTAATTGCCAGTTTATAGCTTGTTAAGTAAAGGTGAAGGCAGAGGTCGAGTTGTTTAATAAAATATAACTGTGACCTGGCTGAAAATGTAAACATAAAAAAAATAACGAAGGATAAATGGAGACTTCAATCTAACTTTTGGGCGAATAAATAATTGCAGGAGGGGAATATTTCAGCGAAAATAAAGTGGGTTGGAAATTTGCGTCACATATCAGCTTAGTACGATAGCCATGTAATAATTAATAGCCAGTGCCCCCATTACATTAGCATGGCAAAAAGCAACAGCCAAAAACTGAAATACAATATAATATCCGACTTCAATGAGAAAGGTGTATAGTATGTACGACATATAACAGCTAAAAAGACTATGGCGTAATGAAATTACCCAAACACTACATTGGCATGCGGCGTTTACTTCTTGCTACATTAGGGAAAATGAATATGATGATTGAATCTCTGTTCGCAACAAATTTTCGTCTGTAACGTTCTGTGACAACCGAGAGGCTATTAACGAAACCATTCTGGCGGTTGATTACACACAAGATTTATGTTTTACTACTTGAATCACGGTTGTAAAATTAAACAATTAAAAATTCCGCGTAAACCATTGTTTATGGCTGACCACCCAATCAACTCCATAAAAGGCAGGCGAGTTAAAAAGTAATTAATTTTGATCAGCGATAAAACGGCGTACGGCCTTTGTTGTAAGTTGGGTGTAAATTTTGTGGTGTCGACTGTAGACGAAGGGGCATACGGCCAATGACAAAAGAAGGAATATGATTTATTGCGCAGGTAGGATGAGTAATTGAAAATATTTTTACTTTTTGTTAAATGCAGTCTTTTATTGTCGTCATTTTGTACGGTCGACGGTGAGTCAACGGATTTATTTGTTTTATATTATCCAGGAGGGGAAAGCGCGTGAGAGACTTGCGACAATTGAAGAGAATCGAATAAAGTTTGTATCACAAGCGTATCTTATTCTCTCGCTTTTAGTCCATTCAAGTAAATTTAATAAAAATGATTCATAGGAAAATCGTTGGATGGGAAAATCCGGTAAAAATTCGAGTAAACTGCCTTATGTGATTGCACCTCGTACCTACCGGAATGTTTTATCAACAACATTTATCGAAATACTGATATAGTTGCCCAATCTATTGTAGCGGTTTCTTATACAAACAGATTCAGTTCTTCCAAAATTACAACAGTCTTTACACACAGAGATTTTGTACTACACTGACGTCAGTATTTACATTTCACAATTTCATAAACAACTACTTGTTTTTCCCTAACAACGACCTATACGGGGCATTCGCTACACTATCCCTCCCCGTCTTCAGGGTCGCCCTCGACCCTCGGACGATCTACTTCCACAGCAGTCCATATCAGCGAACTGCTACTGCTACGGGTACTGCTACAGCTACTGCTACTGCAACTGCTACTGTTCCTGCTACGGCTACGGCTACTGCTACGGTTACGGCTACTGCTACTGCTGCTACTACTGCTACTGCTACGGCTACTGCTACAGCTACTGCTACTGCAACTACTACTGCTACTGCTACGGCTACTGCTACAGCTACTGCTACTGCAACTGCTACTGCTCCTGCTACGGCTACGGCTACCGCTACTGTTACGGCTACTGCTACTGCTGCTACTGCTATGGTTACGGCTACTACTACTGCTACTGCTGCTACTGCTACAGCTATGGCTTTTGCCACTGCTACGGCTACTGCTACTGCTAATGCTACGGTTGCGGTTACTGCTACTGCTACAGCTACGGCTACTGCTACAGCTACGGCTACTGCTACTGCTGCTACTGCTGTTACTGCTACGGCTTCTCCCCTTCTTCAGAGATTCCGCCTGATCCTTGCCAAATCCACTTGCAATAAATTACAAGTATATGTGTAATTGTGTGTATGTGTATGTGGGCGATTAACTCCATTGAGCGGGTTGGACTGCAAATCCTGTACAAAAATTCGTCAGCAGCAAATCGAAACCAAGCAGGCCAATCCTCTTTCTGACCATGAAAGACACGAGGGATGACCAATCCCATCCAATGCTCCAGGTAGAAGAGAGACCTGTCTCTTGAAATCCTCCAAGCAGGCCAATCCTACTTCTGACCATCAGAGACACCAGGGATGACCAATCCCATCCAATGCTCCAGGTAGAAGAGGGACCTGTCTCTTGAAATCCTTCGCTGCTCCTGCAGTTACTGAAATCCCCAGCAACTGCTTCATGGTTCCAGACGCACAACCCAGTGGTCAACCATCACCAATTCTTGTACTAAAGATGAACAGCGCCCGTCTCCCAATATGAGTTACAAATGTGAGTGTAGCACTCAAACGGGCCACGCGCGCCAGCCGCACGCAGTCAATCCATTCGAGTGTTATCCTAAATGTAACTTAGCTGTAAGTCCTGTGGAATCTCGAGTCGCGCCAGCCGCTCAACAACTCCATAACGCCGCACAGACTGCACTCCTCGCCTCTCCGCCGCGTGCCATCGCCATCACTTCTGTACGCCATCCCAGGTCCATCAAAATTTTTCCGCTACTTCGGTTCACCAAATCCCGGACAGGCCCCCAAATTTGTAGCGGTTTCTTATACAAACAGATTCAGTTCTTCCAAAATTACAACAGTCTTTACACACAGAGATTTTGTACTACACTGACGTCAGTATTTACATTTCACAATTTCATAAACAACTACTTGTTTTTCCCTAACAACGACCTATACGGGGCATTCGCTACAGTATAATAAGAATCAGCTAATAAACATATCCAAATTATTCGAGATTGTTTTTAAAACATTTATTCCGGAGCAAGATAACAGAAATTCCCAACAACCAGATACTAAGTAGGATCGAGTAAATTACATAAACAATATCAGCGGGGCGAAGAGTGGAAATTGTTGAACCAGAAACAAAGGCTGTTACATAAGCTTCTGGCAGTTATCTTCTGGTATCGCTAGATATCGCAGGTATAGCTTCTGGTAGCTAAAAATATTGAAATTCTGACCAAAGATATTGTATTTATATAGACTAGAAAATATGGATTCAACTGGAGGTTAAGCTTGTAATAATCGAAAGTACTAATTTTATTATAACTACTAAAAATTGATAATCGTCAATTGATTTTAAATTTATATTTTGATTTGATTTAAATTTAAAATTTGTAAATAAATCTTGAATTTAAGAGAAACCATAGACATAACATTACAGAAAGTTCCATTAATTAAAAATTTACGTTACATTTATTTCTTGAAGAAAATGTAGTTCTCCCATCTGCCAACTGAAAAAATTTCATTAAGGGTTTCAACATATATTTCCCAAAAAGGGACGCTTTAAATCTCCGAAAACATACATTCTCCACCTTGTCCTGGTTCCTCGAAAGCATTTCGGATGCAGACCGGTTTCCACCACCTGATATATCCATACAAGTAGTCTCTAGACGTCAAACGGGAATAGGCAGGCGCCTTGTAAAATATTCCCTATGCCCTTAAAGGATCAAAGCCAAGGAGGACGTGTCATGTTATGATGCCACTCGATACTCGCGTCGATTAAATCTATTTTTCTCAAGGGGGTACGTGTGCGATTTTAGAACGTAGAGAGGAGACGAGACGCCTCATGAATATAATACCGCGGGTTTGGGTAATGTGTATAGGACGATCCATGCTGGATTCACCGGGAAATTCAATCGTTACCGTTTGATTCCGATAATAAATCATGCTCCTACCTTGATTTATGATTAATAAATGTATAGGTAAATGGTAAATAATACTCTCCATCGGTATGAAAGAGCTTTTGGTACAAATGGTGTTTCATAACGATTATAGAACTCACATTTATTTACTCTTTCTTTGGACAAACACATTATGTGCATGCGTTCACAAAGTAACGTTTTATGTTGGAAACACGTAAACGTTAAATAATTATTGGTTGCGTCAAAACCAATGAAGACGGAAAGATTGTTGTCACGAAAGGAAAAAGCACTCACGAGTAGTATAATACGATAACACCACTAAATTATCCCATGCATTCAATTAAATTTCTAATTAGCAACAATTTGAATATAAAGCGGATAACTTAATTATTCTTACTGATTATTATTTAAACTATAATTGCTGCCGTTATATTATTTATGACGAACGTAATGAGTTTAACTATAAATATATATTTATTTCGCCACTGATACATATCGCCCTGTAAACCGAATCCGTATCTCTCGAATAGCTCCGACCTCCTTTGAAAAGGTAGCTGATAATACGATGCACTTCTTGACGACATTGTCGGAATTTATTTTAAATTGAGATTTCCGATGGATAATACCTGGGGGAAAGCTCCACACTCTGTGATATATAGGGTTTGAATATCGGGCTGTCTATAGCGGCGCCGAGTAAAATCTATCGGGAAGAATAAGCGAATTCGGGTACTTTTCTAAATTATCTTTTACTCTGCAGTTGTCCCAAGGGATTGTATAGAAGCAGCTGAATTTTTGAAAAAGTGGTTTGTCGAACGTTGTAGGAAAAATGACAAATTACACATAGTGGTGTGTTTATTACCCTAAACGGATAAAAGCGTGTTTAGGGTAACTTCATGATTTTCACTTCAGATATAAGGGCGTCATTAAAACTTCCCATAACAACTTTGAAACGCCTATTAGGTGAAATAAACCAAGTTATTTTCTTTCGTCTTTTTGGCACACTTTTCAACGTTAATTCGGTTTAAATCACTTTTTCGCCGTCTCCAACAAATTAAAAAAAAAGAACTAAAATTGGATATCTGACTAAACCGCAATGGCAAAAGAGCCCAATGTTTTAAACCTTGACATCTTGAGGGTCTTTTGTACACCCTGAAGGGTCACTAAGAAGACTAGAAGCAGGCAACTTTGGCACCCCTATTTAATGTCTTTCTTTTAATCCATACCAAAGAACATCGCGTTAGGGTTATTAAAAAAATACCAGGTAACACCATTTTACTTTATTAATAAATACGTACTGTTATTAAACCATTAAAACACGGAGCAAACAACATCACAAAATCAAAGCACGCCAAATAAAGTGTTACACGAAAAATAGAATAAATGCAAAATGTAAGGGTAGATAACACTTGAAAATAATTATTACGTACTTTGTGAAACAATATTTAAACTTGAAAGTAATGAATTATTATTATTATCATTATTATTTTATCATCATTATCATCAATTATCAATATCATCATATTAATTATCATTATATTATTTTCCAAAAATAAAAAGAAAACATTGCGGTAACCTGGTTAAACAAGAAGAGTTGGCAAACAGAAATACTGAAACGAAAAAATAAAACTCTCAATTAAAACTGCATATAGACTATATAGTCTTTACTAATATGTTTTGTTTTAACTGAATTTTCCGGTTGAATACGCTACTAAACCACGATTTTCTGTTTCAGGTATGAGGCAAATTACCCGTATATTGCTCGTTGACTACTCCCATCTGACATAGCCTATTTCACTGCCAAGGTAATCAGGTACTTTTTCGATATAAGAATTTTCGATATGGGTCTAATTGTCATTCGATTATCCTCAGACACATTTTCCAACTTATTATGTCTAATCAGTAATTATTGTAATCCTTACATTTTCACATGAACCGCTTCTTCTAGAGGAGAAAAAAAAACATTGAAACGAAATAAAACACAAATAATAAAATAATTAGTAATACAAAAACTGGCCAATAAAGCGACATGTCTTTGCCTTTTTAATATTTTAATAATAAAGTGTATATAAACAAGCAACTACAGCTTATGCCGAAAAGTAGTTGATACTTAACAGTATAATAATAAAGTATAATAATATAATAATAGAAAACAGTTGTAGTTGGTGGGTACGTCATACTGGCTAATATATTATTAAATCTGTTTAATAACTATGCTCCATGCTACACGCATTCAACTAAATTTGGGTGTCACTTTAGATAGTCCTCAACCTCTGTGGGTGATTTGCTTATTAAATTACATTCGGTTTCACTAAATAGTCGGTTGCCGAAAATATAGATCAAATTTTTCCAATCCAACGCATCCTAGATTTACGTGTGTAAAGCACAAACTCTGCACGACTTGTTAATAATTCACCAAAAACTGCAACAGAAGAATCAGTACGTAAGAAAATCTCATTAATATATTTTCGTTAATATCAAATATGTCTAAATATATGTCACTAGTCTTGACCTATAGTGTTTTGCTCCTTCATTCATTTAAAAAAAATTAAAGCATGCATATACATATAATTATCTAATTATGCGTCAACACTTCCTCAGTAATCACTCTTTACACGACGTGTTACTTGAAGTACATCTCCATCTCCTTGTTTTTAACCAAGCTTTTTCGGAAGAAAAATTTCTTTCATTATTAACTATACATATGGGCCTATTACGGGCGCTTTTAAGGTGTAAATTAACTTGATATATCCAATCAGGGGTAAGAAATAATTGTTGTTTTAATACTTGACTGAAATTAGACCCATATTTGAACATTTTGACCGGTTACTTTTCTTAACTGAAGAGGAACTGGTTCTAAACTTAGACTATTAAATATTTTTGCGACATCTTTAACATGAATAACAAACCTACAACCACCTGAATATAATTAAGGATAAAAATAGGCACCGAATATAATACTAACCATAATATCCTTATATTTGTCTTGATTGCTTATTTTTACATATGAACGAAAGCATTTGTGAGCCATTTCACTTGTTATAAACGTTTGAACATATCATATGAGAAATCTCACGAAGATAATCCACATGCATGCATCGATTGTCGGTTAGCCGCCCCAGAATATTTGGGAAAAAATGTAATGCAGGCACGGAAAATAATTGTATAGCACACAAAGATGTAATGAGAAGACACCAAGAACACTCCAGCAGTAGCATGAGTTAGAGCGAAACAAAAAAGTGAGAAGGAAGTTTAAAAAAATTAAGCACGTAATAAAACAATGGGGGAAATTCTGAGGAAGTAATGCCTGAAGGTGACGTCCTAAAAAACAGTACAGGAAGTTACTATGTGTATGAATATTCATCACATTACACAGTGAGATGTATATAGGGGTGGAAGCGAGGATTCTGGAATGTTTGGTTCAGGTTTGTTTGTAGTTTGGCCTCGTTTTGTTAGAAAAGTCACAAAAAAAGTAAATAATAGATTTCTATGAAATGAATGTAAATTTATTATAAATATGTGAGAGGTGGAATGATATGACTATTTTGGAACGTAGTGCACACGAACGATTTAGGTTACTAGGATATATAATAATAAATATTATTCAGTAATGCTAATCTTTATTCTTGACATATTCACACCAAATTCAAGCACTGCATTAGTATTATGGCACTACATTTATAGCGGAAATTGTGATGCGTGTGGGTAGTAACGATTCCTTTACAAATCAGTAACCAAACATATTTTATCTTCGTCTACTTTTGCTTAATGTTTTTAGGACCCTAGAAAATAACTAATAATTTGGTTAGTATTTTTCCAGTTTCTTTTTGAATTGAACTGAAGATATCTACTTTTTTAGATTTTTTTCTTTAGATTTCTTTCACATATTATGTAAATTCTTTGTTTTGCTATATAAATTTCTCATTATCTCTTTGAATTTGTTATTTTACTTCTGTTTTCTGAATTCTGATTTCTGCCTTCATTTCAATTTCAGAATAAGCTCACATCACAAGTGAGTGTACCTCCCATCCTCTCAGTAACGCACTTATGGGCAAATATATTGTGTACATAATATTAGTTACCATTACCGCAATGAATTACAAATATAAGCTGCTTAATAGACGCAAAGTTGTGTGTTCTATCGTAATGAGTGTTTAAATGGTATTCATCTACTTGAAAGATATGTGTGTATTTCTTCATGCCATAAACTATAAGAATTGATAAATTCTGGGATATGTAGGAACAGGCCTTCGAGAAACCCCGAAATTTCACCTGGGTATCGAAATACGGATACATAATTTAAAACTATAAATTGAAACGGATGAACCACTAAAATCTTATGATCTTTTCTGAATGCGAGTAGATAATGAGCCGAAATTTTTCTTAGAAAATGCCGACAATAACAGCGTTAGATTCCATAGCAATTGGTTGGTTAATGTATTAATTGAAAATGGTTTTAAACTCTACCTAACCACGTTAGATAATGAATTCGAGTTGTGGATCAGATTATACTATTTTTTGTTTATAGTGATTATAGCTGTTTAAGAACTACTTAAAATCCCCAAATTTTCCTCATCAATGGGGTAGAAAAAGGGATGAAATTTAACTAGGTGGGCATAGCTAATAATTTTAAATTTTGCACGCTTATAACTTAGGCGCTTCAAGATGTTTCAAGAAAAACCTACAACTCCAAATTTTCTTTTTCGAGCGGGCGAATAATAGGAATGAAACATATTTTGTCGGTTTTATTCTGAGATGCTTCTTGTACTCAGAAACTCGTGGGCCCCCAACTGGCTCCAAAAAAATTATAAACCGGGATATTCCTTTACGGATGAGGCGAAAAGGGGGTGAAATTTATTCAGTACTTACTGCATACCTAGAAACTGGAAACTTGGTTTCATTGTAGAATGGACTATGAGTTCGGAGGCGCGAAATTTTTATTTGGCTCCCAGATGGCTCAGAAGATGCCAGTAATCCCTAATTTTACTTTCTGAGGAGGTAGAAGAAATCTTGAATTTAGCTCAGCCCCTGAGCGACGTCGGGTACATCGACTTTTACGGAAATAATTTCAATTATCCATTTTTATTACCGGTAGTTCCATCGATATTCCATCAACCTTCTCCTCCTCCTTCTCTCGATGCGCTGCTAGCAAACATTTTATCTGGGAAATTCGCGAAATTCCAGAGAAATTCTTACGTCAGTATTACCGGAGGAGAATATATTGCACAGCATAATTTTTGGTTATGATATTAATGTTAGAAGCCGGCACGTTGTACTGTCGTTTCTTTTTACGTCGCCTTATTGCATATTCCGAACATAAATTGTAAATTAAATTAACGATAACAGACAACTTCGAAGAACTATAGAGTAATCGAGTTAAAGTCACTCGGAGGTTCCACGATGAACTAATTGGATTCATCTTTTAAATTGGTCTTATAGGAAAATACTAATTGATAACTAATTTAAACTTGCTTAAAGGTATCCAGCTTTGTTTTTACATTTTCCGTTTTAAAATCAGCCCCGTCCGCATGCCTCCCAGACGTTATCAGGAAACAAATGGGTGTAGCGTGAAATTCTTCAACAATACACCCCTATAAAACTGTCGTTTTGAAAAGGAACTCTCCGCTATTTTTCACTACCGAAGAGGACTTCTCTATCAATCAAGATGGCCTTTTCGATTGAAACTACCGGCACTTTATTTCCGGTAATACTTGATGCTCGATTGTTTTGTCTAGACGAATGACTACGACATAAAGATACTTAGGAGATAATAAATCCTAACATTTTGTCGTTTGCGGAAGTAGACTTTTATGAAGTAAAAATCGATATCGGGTCGTTTTTAATAAAAGGGCTTTTCAGCTTTAAACCCAGCGAATGCTCGGTATTGCCCTTGTTGTGGACTTTTAAATGCGGTTCACTACAAATTAAGCTTTTATATTGTGTACTTGTAAGAGCATTAGAGTTTAATACATAGGTACGTAAAGTAGTCGAGTGATAGGAGGTTTATAAACTTCGTTCGATAGGAAATAATTCTCTTGGGCACATTTATGAAGCGAACTGGTTTTCCTCATCAAAGAAGTGATTAAGTTAATTTTTTAGAAAGATATCTGAAGTGTATGCATGGAGAGTGTCTAAAGTCAAACATAATGGAAAGGGCATTAAACCCAAATTAAGTACAGTAACTTTTTATGTGTACCGGGTGTACTAGTTAAATTTGTAAATTAATTATAATTAACGATTATATTAGACGGTTAACGTTGGTAGGTAGGTAGGAAATTTTATTCGGTACTTATGATGTACAGAGTGTTTCAAAAAGTTTCATATTTTTCATATTTTTCATTTCAGTAACATATTTTTCCGTAATTGGAGCATTTTTGGAGATTGAAATATACTTTACCACCCTTCTGGTGCTGTTGATGTATTTTTAAAAGGCTCTTGGATTGCCTTTACTATGCCTTCGATTATGCCATATGAAAATCTCAGGTACATAATCATAATATTCGCATAGTGAATCGCAAGTAGGTTATAAGTACGGAAACTTTGTCATCTTTGGTACCAAAAATGATATTTGAGTCGATGATAACACTGGCAGTGGCAAACGTAGGTTAAATTTATTGCTTCTACTTAAATATATGACGAAATATTGGCCTAGAATTATTCAAAACATAGAATGTGTTTCAAGGCGATAGAACATTATTATATCTATCTGGTGTCCTTGATGTCTTCCTTGATGGCTCGTTTTACTATGATGACACGAAACTGCCTATTAGCTGCTTACTTTTAACGGAATTTACTTTAGTTAGTTTATGACTAAAGATGCTCAAAATTGGCGAATACCCCGAAACGCAATTTTGGCGGACACTGTGAAATTGGATGGATTGCGCGTCTTGAAAATTTCTTGAGCAATTTGACTTAATAAATCAAACGTAGTTAAGCAGATAACTTACAAATACAATATACTAATTAATAACTAATACTAAATGAAAAGGTTTCCAAATTAAGTGCGCATGAATTTTTTCCCTGCAAATATTTTTATCACTGTAACAAATACATAAGTGACAACCCAAATTTTTAAAATATATATGTATTTCCTTGGTTTAGTGACAGTGACGGACGCCCGATTATTTGGTGCTTTGGTGCTATTTGTAAATAATATACCAAACTATTCGAGCTAAGGATTAGTGAAAACACCTGATTAAAAGTTCTAAGTGTAATCTTTCACTTTTTTCAAAAAAAAAGTTGTATAATGAAACTGTTTTTACAATATTTTAACAATTTGCGACTACTTTCTGCAACAATTCAGATTTGCAATATATAAGTGACTGTAGTACATGTCATGTAGAATTTTGTCATTAATACTACTATGCTGTGTATATTCTTATTTACTCGTTGTGAAAAAATAATTAATATTTATAAATCCCCACGAAACAGCTATTTTTACTGTTGTCTTGGAAACATCTCGATCGATTTTGAAAAATTTAAACTTACGTTGAAGACGAATGGTTTTTTTACAACTTCGCTTTAATGTAATACGTAGGATTTATATCCTACGTTTTATATTATTTATATTCATTTTATATTATTATATATTTTTTTATAATGTATTATTTTTATTTTTTTTATATATTTTATATTATTTTATATATTTTATATTATCACTGGGATGATTGCGTAAAGTTTTTGGCGCATTTAGAATTTCTTTAGAAACGAACCCATAAAGGTTGTGCTGCATTTCAGGCTGAAGGGATAGGTTCAAAAATTTTTAAATTCATCTGTAAGTTAAGAGTCGTTGGCAGTGCAGAGAAAACACAGAGACCAAACAAAAGTCTGTTAGGGCTTAAGCGATCCCAAGGGGTTCGCACACATATACGTATATGCATATACACGATTGAACTTACGACCTTCAATTCGCGTTGGCGTCCGAACACACTCGCACTCATGAAATATGCGATACGTCCCGCACAAAATAATAAATCGCTTAAATTACGATTTGTCCATGAAACGGACGATCGTATCGTAAAGTTTGAATGAGCACAAACGCCCCGCCTTAGTGTCGTCGCATTCTAATATTTCACCTTCCTTGTTCCACCCACCGCAATCATCATAAATTTTTGCCGGGAGTTCTCTCTGCTTTCGGTATTTCATCTTGTGCCAGCCAAATTGTTTGCGGATGAATAGAAATTTCCTTCGTTTTGAGGGTGGAAAACATCGCGATTGCTTCCCTCACGACGAAACTTGTATTCAAATTGAAGAGAAGACGGGGGCCGGCACGAATGGCAATAAAACGTCGAAGAGACGAAAACAAGGGAAAAACAAAGGTCGCGACAAATTTTGGAAGCAATTTAAATTATGATTTTTCGCAGGCACAGTTTCAAATTACTAAGGCCCCTTTATATGAGAAATTGTCTTCGACGACAAAGAACAAATATTTATACAAATTATTTTTGATTCTCGTAATATAGCCCAGCATTCTCAAGAACAGATGAGAGAGGACTGTAGATGTAGTTAGGACGCGGAAAATTATTTTCTAAAGGTAGAAATGTGTATGAATAAGTTTCGAAATTGTCACAGTAGGTGGGTATTGTCATTTATTCCATATATTTGCTGTGAACGTGTTTAGAATTCGTCATACAATGATGCTAGAAATAACGAGCAAGAAGGTTTGCTCCGACGAACATTTTTCCAATGGAAACATTGTTCTAATTCTTGTTTCTAATTCTTGTTCTAATTCTCTCGGCAAAGTTGTTACAATAGAAGAACTAAACAGAATTTAACAGCTATTAGCAACACCATTCCACAAGCCAAATTGCTTTTTTACATTTTAGTTTACGCCGACTAAAGTACAATGGTACAATGTGTACAAAAGTACACAGATATGGAGATAAATTGAAAAGACTTTTTAGTTGTTTTCAGATGACATGTAGCGGGTCAGATGACTCGAGGGTTGAATTTCAGCTGTGTCTAATTGGGTCGTGACTAAGTTTAGCAATGGCTGACTAGCGTCAAGCTGACTCCTCATACTGTGTTGGTAAGGAGAGTGGGGAAAACTTGCGATGAACAATAAATGGTATCTTCGCATCACTCTGAAGGCACTCTAGAGCTACCTTAGGTAGCCCTAACCTACTAACCTAAAGCTACTAAGGAAGCCTAAGATACTTTAGGTATTATCTAAAGCTACTAAGGAAGCCTAAGATACTTTAGGTAGTATCTAAAGCTACTAGGTAGTAGCCTAACCGTAACAAGTCTGATATGACGTCATTTATGGAGAGGTTAATATTGTTGTAGATTTTTTTTCAAAAGGCAAGGAGATCCAATATGCTTAAGGCCTTTTTAAATAGAAAACTTTTTATGTTCCTACTGATTATTTCAACTAGACTTAGTCTATTTCAACTAGATTAAGTTGAAAGCGATCAGTCACATTCATTGGACATTAAGTAACACCGAAGTGAGTAATGGAGCGGTGGTTGAAACGTAATAAATTTATGAGGATATTATTTTGTTTATGCGGTGGTCTACTGAACACTAGAACGTATAGAAAATAAAGCAAAACCATAATTTGTTTGAATAATGTTAAATAGGCCAACATTTATGTCCTGAAATATCTGTACGGCTTTATGGAAATTTCTTTGAGAAAATAAACTTGTTTTGCGTAAAACCTCTCAAATGCAACATCTGAATTTACACCCGATGATACTGATGTAACTTATCTGGTTTGGTTTATTATTGTTTATACACATCAATCTGAAAATTTCAGGCTTTAGTAAACTATTAAAGTTGGAAAGCATTTTTCCACATTTATCATAGCTTTTAGGTGGGTTTCCGTTGCTTCTCGTGTTGCCCCCATTTGTTAGCACTATTAATTTAATTTATGAATCTCAATCGAAAATTATTACTTGTATTGTTTAACATCTGCCGTTCCCAAATTCGGTATCCGTCCAATTTATTACCTCAAAATTAAGGTCAAACACCCATAATTCTAGTCTCGGCAATTAGGTTACATTTTCCGCGATGTCCGGAATGCGGTGCAACTATTCTCCGGGAGCATTTCGGGTCAGTTTAAGCTAACTTTTCGGACAATGTGATTTCAAATTGCTTCCTTCTTCCCTCCTTCGCTCTCTCCCCCTCGAACAGTAAACAATAACATCGGTTTGTAGAGCTCGTTCGCAAGCAGATTTATGTCGGTCAAGTTTTCTCGGGATTAAAGATTAATTAAATACGTACCTTCGAAGCGGAGGAGACCCCGGTTAATAGGGCAGTTAGTCGCCAGAAGGGTCTTGCCGAACTGCAGTTTTATTAGGCTGCGGTTTATTGGGCGCGATATAGACTTAATGCGGTTTAATCTGCATTTGATCGGGAGGATAAATTTTTGGCCTAAACTGTGCAGTTTCTTACTCGAAAATGCTTTTAAATATTCAGCAGTGGATGATAAAATTTTACATATAAATTGTATTTTATATAGTGATATGTGGACGTATTGGATGAGTAAAGTGCATTTCAAGAATAGTAGGTTTATGAAAAATTGACGACAAACGGATTATTTGCTGAACAAAATGTTCAGTACCAGTTTCTTATTAAATCCCGATTAACGAGAATATTATCTAGTTTTAATATGCATCATTTAATGCAAATTTACTTAGTAATCACTTTAATAACAATTTGAAATGTCGATTAATTTCCATTATAACTGTAGTTTAAATCGTGTAGTGTTGAAGGAAAATTATTAGTAACAAGTGGTTCATTACTACACATTGGTTGAATACTTACCATGTTTTGTGCCGTCAAATTTTCACCCTAGACAGTTATTAGTACTAACTTTTAAGTGGCTTTGGAGGCTTGTAAGAATAACTCGTAGAAGATTTATCGATTAGTGCTGCAAATATCCTTATATATTTCTTACCTAACAAATTATTGCTTTGCTTTGAAGACCAATGTGTAACAGTCAGTATTTAGAATTAAGAATCCTTCGTACTGTTTATCAATTTATAAAATTGATTGCAATTTGTAATGTTCAATTGCAATGCAATTTTCAATTTTTGGCAATATTTCCTTAAACAGATTTATATAAATATAAACAGTTTTACATCTTACTAAACTTTACACATCAACTAACACATTAGTTGCCCACAGTTTTTGTTTGCAATATTTTTTTCCAAACACGCCCTAAAGGGTACTTGGGAATTTTCGTCTTTTCATAATTTTCTCAAATACGACATCAGCGATTTATTAGACTACGCAGTTTTACTTATCGATTTAAGGTATATAACTTTTATTTGAAACATTTCGAAGATTGTCCTAAACGGCATGATACGCTTGAGGGTTTTTAGATTTCTTTAGTTTTTCCTGGCTTCGGCGATTTGTTCCAACCTCCGCAACTTGACTTCTTATTTAATACCAATAATGTTTATTTTCATTTCGTTAAATAATTCATTTATTTATTTCCAGCTAACTAAGTATATCAGTACATAATGAAATATAAATTATGAACACATTCGAGATTGAAAGTCGCAGGAGTCGAACTTCAAAAATTAATGTTTATCTGAGTAAATATTAAGCATCCAATACATGTTTAAGCGTATATTGGGTCACCAAAAATCTGAAGTTAATCCTAAAATGACTTAGAACTAATGTGGGTGCATTATGATTTAGAGAGTAGCCACTGTTTCAGTTTAAATTTCATCCAGTCTTTTGAATTGCTGGTCAGTTACAATCAGCCATTTGACAATTTTTTCTGGTTTTGTAACCTCCTTTTTGGTAACCTGCTACTTGTAAATTGCTACAACTTCAGCTACTTTAAAATGTTTAGGGCAGTATTCTCTTCTGAGCACTTGTTGAACAGTTTAGATAGTGGATTTGAGATCCTTACTTATTGTTTCAATACTTATAAAATTTACGCCTCCTTGCTTTTCCCTTAAATTGTTAATCATATTTTCTCTTAAATTTTATTTATCTATCAGCATTGTTTGATTCGATTTTTTTCCAAAATTGATTCCCGCTGTATGGAAGAACCCATTAAAATAATTTAGAGTTATGTTATTTTCTTTCCTTTTTATTCTAAAGAATTATCTTGGTTTTAATTATTTATTTTCGACCAATTTTTGTACTTTCAAAATTTCAAATTTTAATATAGCCACTGTTTATACTTTTCTCGTAATCCATATCGTAATTTCGTTTAGCTAATTTTATAATTGCACCTATTTTATTGGCATAATTCTGATATTTACCTCGTATTGCTTTTTTCCTTTCTTGAGAATGAGTGACTATATACATACGTTTAGGATTCAACACGATATTCTTTCTTCTGTATGACAACGTACCTTGTATTTTTTTAGATATCTAAGGCAATAGGGAGTTATATCATTTATATTGATAGCATTAGGGTAGTGGAACGAACGCACGTATAGGATAGTTTCCATCCTATTTGTAGTGTTATGTGAAAACAGTGAATGTAAATGTTGACACTAGTAGAATAAACGTCTGTGTGTCATCAGCCTTTCACAATTATTGATGTCAATAATTATGTGATTTGTGTTATAAATTCTTTTCTTATTTTATTGTCATGTGTACAGTTAAGGTATTTGTCATGAGCTTGCGTCTAATTTGTGTTTACCACTGCAAAGGAGACAGAAAACTTCGTTAATGTATGTTTTTGGTGATGCGACCAAGTCTGCTATATTTTCTACAAAGCCCAAGGTTTAGGTCATCAATTTCTCACCATCTTTATTGTCCTACGTAGGCCTTACTCCCGTCGGTTCAAATTACTTGTATTATCCCGGATTTAAAATCGAATTCCTCACGGCTGTTAGGCCGTGGACGAATCAGGTTCTTCATTCCCGACGTTTCGTTCACTTCTGTGGTGGACATCTTTAGGAGCAGTACAGTAGTGGTCTCAGCGATCTACTACGATGCTTATCTTCAACTGCTTCTTCGGTTTCCAGCTGTTTGTCCTGGCATTCTATCTAGAGTTACTTATTCCTTTCCCTCTTTTATTTATTTTCTAGCCTTCCCTCTGATCCTTGTTCTCTTGTTTTTCCTCTTCTTATTATCCTTCTTCCTGCCTTCTTTATTCTTCTTCGGTTTGATTTTTCGATCTTTTTTGTACTTGACTTATTCGTCGTTGATTACTTCGCTTTCGTTTCCTTGCTACCTGCGATGATGGTTATGTTGTTATCCATATTTTCCCTTAATGGGTTTGTTTGCTTTTCTTCTGAAGTTGTTGTTGTTGTGCAGTTTATTGGCTTTATTTTGGTTTTCGTAATGATCGGGATCCAAATACCACTAAGTGTGTTCTGCTGTTGCTGATTTCTCCTTCTCTCCTAGTCGACAATTCCTTTTGATTCTGCTGTTAATCGACTTTTTCGTAGTTCCTATATATACTTGCCCACATGTGCATGGATTTCTATAAACCCCCGCTGATGTTAACGGTTCCCTTTTGCCTTTGGGGCCTCGTAAACAATCCTCCGTTTTTCGAAATCCTCGAAAATCGGTTTTTATTCCTCTGCCCCCTAACAGCCCGGAATTTATCGCTTCTAGTGATTCCGGCCGCGAAAGCCTACGCTCTTGGATCCTGGATTTAACTATGCTATTGCACACTTCTTATTTGAAGTTGAGTACAAATTTATATTAACGAACGTGTTATCGCTATAGTTTATTAACAATGTCTTCCTCTAAATTTTCCTTACGGTTAGTTGATAAATGTTTCGCATCCCAGATAGTTTTATCCTGGGCTTTCCTACCCGCTGCCGTATATGCTAAGTTCGTTGTCTCTTATTAGTTGTTTTAAGATGAAATCCTTATATTTCAATTCATTGTTTAATAGTGTGACAAGAGCATTTTTAATTTTAGACGTTTCTACTCAATTTTACCCTTATACCATGGAGTATGCCTTACAATTACAATTATTTTGTTGTGATGAAATCTATGCAATTACCGTCCAAAGGATCCCAACACCACTCCACACTTTTTTCACTTCAAAGCAGTACCTTAATTGTCTGAGAAAAAGAGAAAAATTTTTTCATCCATTTTTTACGTCGGAAGAAGAGTGGTTGGTCTTCGCGTTAAAAGGTACACGTAAGATTTTAATTTATATTTTAATTCGCCCCGAAAATTAACTCATCCGCCTCCCTCTTGTGGCATCTGGACTTATCTCCCTCGACAATCGGCAAAAAATCTTCAACTCTCCTCCCCGGGTAAATTACAGCGATTCCCTTTTCATCTATCTTGCCGTGAAATCGACAAAAGTTGAGGTACTAAACGGCGGCTTTCTTAAAACCAACAATTAAAGTAAGTCATTCGAGTAAAGGGCTTAATTTGCTTAAAGGGGCGCCGGTATACCGGTGGGCGTGCCACGAAACAATGCTTTTAGATGAAGGAAGGGTTAGTTTTGTCCCGAACAATGAAATGAAAACGGGTCCGTTTCTCGCACCGGTTGTTCTATACGTTTTGTGGGACTAGGATGATGCCTACTAACGACGCGCGCGTACTATGGGGTTTTGTTTTTGTCCGACAAAACGCTGTAAATTGAAAGGGATTGCGGTTCAGCCAATTTACGCTCAAAAGGCAAAAGAGTGAAGAGAAGAGACAACAGAAATCCACTCTACTTACGCCAATCTACAGGATAAAAGGTTAGATGCCATAAAGTGACGAATAAATTTTAAATTTCACGTAACTGTACGATGCTAAACTCAGAAATTTTTAGTTTTTAAGCTTGCATTTATGTTTCGCCTATCTCCGTCAAATAATGTAATAACGAACTACTTTTTAAACGGGATAAATGAACATCCTGTCTTTAATAAAATAAAAAAATTTATTCGAAGTTACGAATGTGACATTTATCTCGTTTGTTGGGAAAATAAGTGTTAAATACTTTTGCCTTGTCCATCAAAAAAATATTTTACTCTTAGATTCAATACTTCAAACACTCTCAGTACTGAAAATTAGTTGAATCATTTCTTCATCACATATTTGGTTTACTAGATTCAATATCAATTTCTTCGATGTTGTGATAGGTAAGTGTGATATAAATTTGTTTATTCCCATTGAATACATAAGTAATAAAACGTACGTCTCAATTAGAATCAAAGAAAAACTTTCTATATATTGATGGCACTTGAATCATGAAATCATCATTATCGTAATAAAAGCCATCCGTACTCCAGGACTGAAAAATGATGTAAGGACAACTTTTACGTTTCACCAAGACTTTACCAAGACTGTTACTTTTACGTTTCATTTTATAGCGTACTGTGGAATTATTTTTGTTGAATTACACGATCACCTGTCATACCTATTTTCCCTTTGTTGATATATAACAGCGACCCTGTATAATAAGAATATCATGTGGATACATTTTGCTTCATGAGGCTTTTACGTAAGTACCGAGCGATAATTTAAATTTATTCATGAAATTGGCCATGCGATGAGCACCTAAGGTATTTATGTGATATAGTTGTTCCACAGTAATACGCGAAGTCGTTTCAATTTGACCAGACATTAGCTGCGACGTGACGCCTGAAAAGCACAGGCAACTTTTACTATAACATTCAAGAGATCTCTTGGTATTTACCTCTTACCTCTTACCTCTTACCTCTAGTTATACCTCTTGCTCAAATTACTAGCGCTTTCATTATATTCTTGCTTGATTTTTGTTGTCTACTAGATTTAATTTTCATATTTCTTTCCTTTAACGCCACTTTCCATATATGCTATTTTATAAAGTAAAACGACATATATATATATATATATATATATATATATATATATATATACTGAGCAGTATATCTGGCTAACTTTGTCGCGTCAGTTAACATACAGATTATATGTTGTTGCATCCGAAAATTTATTGTTCTATCTATCTAATTTATCTATCTATCTATCTATTTATCTAATTGTTCTATCTATTTAATTTATTAAATTTAAGTTCTATCTGGATGATTGGAAACATTTGGTAATCTTAAAGAATTAGAATTATGATCTATATCTCATTTTCCTTTGACATATTTTTATTTTTTGGTGGGTGCGGCAATAGTAGGAAAGTAAAAGAACTTATATAACTTTATTCATCCAAATATCACAACAGGCACGGCAATTGTATATATTTAGGTATATATGTGGAAGTATATAGATTGCATATTATTTCATTCTACAGTTTGGCCACATTGCTTCTTGCGAATGTTGGATTTCTTTCAATTTCTCGATACCGGTTCCTTACCAGCCTGAGCCTTTAGGAATTCCAGTATAACCTGTGCCACTTAAGCCAGATTCATATAATTACATTACATTGCGGTACAGTTACAAACAGATTTCAGATTTACTGGGTTGGTGAGCATTTTTCAGTCATTTTCAGTTGTAGTAATTTTCTAATCGCTTATAGTAATCGCTATCGTAATCGGTATTGTCCTTAAAGGAATAAATACGTTTTAAAACTTCTATTTTTAGACGTCCTACCTTAATGTTTTCGGTGAGATTTATATTATGTGATCATTTATTTTTGTTGCTGCAGCTATGATCTCCAACATTAAGGCTCATTGAAACGATTTGAACTAATTTCACATAAAGAAATGATCGTAATCGCTGCATTCATCATAAATATTAGCAATAATATAGTGCAAACTATTTGATCTTTAAGTAAATATTGTTACTTTCATGTCAGTGTCGACACTAATAAAAATATACAGAACCCAGTTGGATTACTAAAACATCTCTCTTAAAAAATGTGATTCCAGTGAGAAATGACCAATTATTTAATAAATCAATATATCTTTTTCAGTAATTAACATGACTTTTCTTAAAATTTTAGGTTTTTCAGTTGTGTTTCTCTGAGATTATTTATTACAATAATCAATTTCTGCGCACTTGCTTGCGTATTGTAACTCTTTCAATTCACTTTTAATACTATATTGCAGTATACGTATCTTGACTTAGCTCTTCATAAGTCTTAGAAAAAACCCATATTTTTATGATTTTTTACAACCGATGCTTTAGATCACTAATATGATTATTTATACATATATTTGGATCAGAATAACATCAAATAAAAATTATTTTGGGAAAATTGACATGGACATATGCGAAATACTTGCGAGACCATTACCCAGATGTTCGGCTGTATCCGAAAACCACAACGACTCGACCAATGTGGGAATACAGGCGGACGAATATGTTAATATAGTATCTATTTTCGCGTCATTTCCACGTGTTGTACAAAAATAGACATCGACTTTACCGACCCGCTGAATACGTAATGCACGAAAATATTTCGTGTTAACATCGATAATTGTACACATACCAAAATCGAAATGAAGTGACTATTGCAGATTAAGTAGTTTCTGAAGTAAATATTTTAATGAGTATATATTTCATACCATTAAAATCAATTAGCTAACGTCGTTCAAAATCAAGGAAAGGAACAATTATTTCGATAAAAATGGCTTGCAATTTTATTTAATTAATTCGTAGATCAGAACATCTGATGGAGAATCGCTTTAGAAGATGAAGGAATCCATTAAAGGATACATCTGGATAATCAAATCGAGTCCGTTCGATGACCCTATTGAATAGAAAGTGCATAAAACTTAATGAATAGGGTAGATTGGTCGTTAGTGGGGAAGAAAGAAATTTCATCCGGCAATGCAGGGATATGCATGGAAATAATCCAGTTCTGAGGAGATGCTAACAAGGGTAGTAATGTAAAGTGGTAAGGAGTAGTCACCAATATTGTTTTATTTTGGAAGAAATTAATTGGCGATAACGTTAAGCTGATAAGGACACTTTTAAAAATCAACATTTTTAATTAAAGAAAAAAGGAATTTTAAAATCCATGTTAGCTCTAACATTACTGCGTTTCGTTGAAATACTGGGAAATGAATTTTTTTTCTTAAACAGGAAAACCTCAGATTATATTTTTAATCGCAAGCGAAACATTACGACATTCTTAGTAATTTATTACTTAAATTTCCCCGATACAAAAACTTGTACAAGTTTATTTGTACACCCTCGGATCGATGAAAAAGGCCCGTTCTTCATTAAACAAAGCTGTCTTTGATCATCGTAAACTGACTGGCTGCCTGCCCATTATATCAAGAGGACACCTGAGTCCAAAATCTAATTTAATTGCTCTTCACTCTTCGAAGCCCTGAGAGAGCGATAGCAGCGCGTCTGACAGTGGCATTTTGGCTCTGAAGGGTTTAAGATTGTTTATCGAAGGGTTATGGATTACGTTGATGGAAGTTAATTAAGAAACATTCCATGACCACGTATAAGGACCACTATTAGTTTATCTCTTTCCCTTTATCTCGGAAGTGTCAGGGTGTTTAATGGTAGGTCATGGGAAGCTACAAGAACCGACGTAAAACATGAACACGTCCCATTTTCGTAAGTTCAGTGACAAACAGTAATTGAGAGAAAATGGGTTACATCTCGAGCTGGGATGTAAAAATGTGTGCACGTTATTTAAAATAAGTGTTTCTCCAAAGATGAATCTCATAAACCGACAGCTGCATGCTATTCACACTTCATTTTAATACACCCCGATTAAAATTAAAAACTAAATTTATTTCATTACTTCAGCGTAACCGCTTGGTTCCTCTTGTTTCTATTTTTGAATATAAACCGAAGTCTGTTGTAGATTAACTATTCATATTCCATTAACCACGTGCATTAAATATGAACTGGATCTATAATTTTAATTGCGCACTTTTTTTATTCTTTATAGTCCTTTGAAATCTGTAACGATAATAATTGAAGGGCTCCGGATAATTTTTTTCGTTTGAAATAGCACAAAGGTCTTTTTCCAGCAGGATTTTTCAATTGTGGACAATGGTTTTCTCCTCGATTCTGATGAGTTCTTTCAATAAAGAATTCAACGAGGCTGAATTGAAGTTTTTCTTTCGATTCTCGTCTGATGAAGGAAAAAGCAATTCTAATTACATGTCGTTGAAAACGAAAGAAAATCTACAAGTTCCTTAAATTTTTTAAAGGTTCTTGTTAACTTGACGTTCTATTAAACCATATCCACAAATATATACTTAGTTATGTAAAACTAATGTTCAATCATTTTGAAAACTTGAATTTCATATTTTGATGCTTGAATGAAGCAATAAGATTTTATTAAATAGGTATTTATGAAATTAAAGCAAACTAAGGTTTGCCTTGCAGGAAAGAGACGATTTAACAGAAATTTTATTAGGTGTTCGTGTTTAAGAAAATCTCGAGGGGAAATTTATGTGGCCGTGCCATGGGAAAATTCCGCCTATTTCCTTTAAAAGTTAGACACCTCGAAATTCAATACAAATATCTTCATGATTTCCCAACAGAAATATACGCTTCATTCATTCCTGTCTCCGCAAAACATTCCGAAGTGACATTTCTCACCTTTTATCTCTTACCCGCGAACTTCCTTTCAGTCGGAAAATACGTTATGTTGTTTTCAGTCAAATCTCAAAGGCATTTCAATGTTATTCTTCACGGAGAAGCAGCTGAAACATTCAAACATTTTAGTGCCAAGTTTTGACAGTTCCGCCTTTGTTTTTGCCCCGCCGTAAATAAATTGGTGATAGCTCATCTATTTTAGGTTTTCTCTTTAGTTTCAAATAGATCATTTCTCGGACGTAAAATGTATCTCTATTGAAAAGACATAAAGATAGAGGATATGGGAAGGGTAGACACTTCCTGCTGTTTTTCAAAGCTGGGACTACTCTGGAGTCGATCAATTCCAGAGATCAACTGGTATTAAAAATTTGTTGCCTTTAAATTTTTAATCTCTTGGATCTTTTTGTACGTTTTAGAGCATGCAAGTTTCGTACATTATTTAAAAACTGAGTGATAACAGTGTTTTCATGTTATTTTGAAAAAATAATAGAATTTTATATAAATTGTGTCGTAATCAGTTTGGTTGTTGGTACGTATTTTGACTCATTGTAAAATAGCACACGATATTTGCCCCTTTTCGAAAAATGTTTGTTAATTCAGGTATTGAAACTTGAAACGTTTTTACAAAAATGAGAATATTTTTGTAATAAATACAATACGTGTTTTATTACATACATCCTATTACATAATTTTATAAATATTTACTAACTGTAAATAGAAAGTAATTACAGTTATAATTATCTGTAAATCAAATCAATGGAATTGTGTATATGCATGTATATATTCATATATGTGCATTAGTGTGTATTGTAGGTATTTAGTTAAATTTATTCGAACCATTATTATCTACTGACAAAAAACGTTAATGAAAATTATACATTTGCCATATTCAGAATTCTTCGACATTGTCGCCGTATATGTTTATTGACGCATATTTTTGAATTTCTTAATATTTTTGCAATTTTTGTTGGTAACAAATTTCGCAAAAACAAGAAAACCGAAGAAAAACAGATAGTTTTACCCAATGTTACACATAAAATATTTGATTATACCCAAGTACTATAAAGTTGTAAAATCTCTAACCGGCCTATTCCATAACAGCCGTAGAATTAAAATTTTCCTTTGGTAAATATCAGACAAATTACCTGTATTTTATGATATTACACTGGAGCAACCAATCAAGTAAAAACTAAGGTAATTTGAAGGCTGATAATTTGATTCAGTTCATTACTAATAAGCAATCGTTAATTATTATCTAATGAGTAATGTTTTCATAATGGACGACTGAATTATTTTCACGTGATTGGTCACGTATCTAACTTTCCTTCTTTATTTAAGTTAAGGAAAGTAGTTGATAGTAGTATTAATAAAAATAAAATTGTGAAAATAAAGTGGTTCCCCATGAAATACAAAAATTATGATTCTTCACATGATGTTTACCAGACTATGCCATTTAACCCAATGACAACTGGAGCTATTTTGTCTTGCTGTATAGAATATAGAAACAATGTAGAATTTTCAGCTCCACAAAAAATCAGATCGAAAACAAAAGAATTACGAATTTTTATTTTTTTCGATAGGGCGCCATTTTTTGTCATTTTAGGGAGAGTAAAATATCAAAGATTAAAGCAATAAAGATTTAAAATAAGTTAATTAATGATTTACTAGAAATTGTCAATAATTTCAATGATGTCTATATTAATGTGACATATGAACATAACGGTCAACTAATTGATAAACCGCCGAATCACACCTGAAAGACATTAAAAAGCAATGGTAAATATATTTTTTTACGCATGTAGGTTATCGTTAGGATAGTTGCTGGATTGAAAATTGTTCAGTGCTACTTCACTCACTCCTTTACTGGTAAAAATTTTTAGTATGTATGTTAGCACAGGAATCTGGCCTAGTGTATTAAATGACAAAATGTTGCCAATCTCCAAAACGAGGAAACCGTTTATACACCGACATCGCTCATCTCAAAGATTACAAAAATGGCCACCATGCTCACAATCGTTCCATTTTTCGTCTCTAAGCTAGCTTACACATAAACGTCGCAAAGACAGTGCTAAAATTAAGTACTAATTAATATTCTAAGAGCATGAAGTGAGCAGTTTCATTTCTCTTATTAATCTCGCTTACGGCTCAAATTTCATTAGATACCCATCCATCAGTTTTCCAATATTTTTCCTTTCCTTAACATTCCATTTTCAAATCATCTGGAACGACTCTATTTGCGTCCCTATCTCTATTTTTATTTATTTCCCTTTTGTGCGAGAAATTAAAATGCGAAAACTGCATTCGCCCAAAGTCAATTTTCTTCGGCAGCTTGCATAATTTACGCAAAGTGTGCTCGGAATGTTGAAGAGCGTCGAAATGGAGTATTCCGAGACGGCATTAAGGAAGTATTACGGCAATTTAAGGTGGAACAATTGATGAACTTTTGCTGGGAAATCGGAACGATTGAATATAATATGGAAAAATTGTCGTAACTTCGACGTTACGCGAACTATGAGAGAAGTTATCGTTTTAAGCATTCGATGTCACTCCTCTCTTTATGTAAAAGGAGAAAAAAGAAATCCCATGAACCACACTCGTAAGAATCAACTCAGAAAGTTACGTCGGGGCGTTTCAATTAAAACTTCAAGCGTTTAAGTCTATTCTCCTTTGATGTCTTCAGCAATTGTATTTGGGTCATTCGGATAGCTAATTTCAGAGCAACTACGAGTATAACTGCGGTCTTTAATTCCAGGAGGTTAGGAACTAGAATTTTGAATAAAATTTAAATGAGGGTAAATGCCGAAGCAAGGTCGTATGCATGAGCATTAATTTTAAACTAGGAGTCATGGTCCGGATAAACTCGTATCTATGTACGTATGTGTGGTGTGTAATTATGTGCTGTTTGAATTGTAAATCATCTTGAATGTGGTATTGAAAGGAATGGAGAATGACAAAATTAACGTCAACGAATAATGTACTATTTTTTATTATTCGGCAGAACTTGTTGTTTATTGAGAAACTAGCACAGTACTAGTCTATTTTTTTTGAGAGAAGCATAAACTTTATCATTGGAAGTTTCGAACTCACTTGTTATATGCACGGTAAGATCTACAGAAATTTTATTCTTCTAATTTAAAATGAAGCATTTGTTGAGTTTCACTTATTAAATAAATATTAACCAGTGGTTTTTCAAAAATTATTAGTGTAACAACGGACTTACGTTTAGAACAATCTTAAAAAAACTAGAAAAAATCCTTGACAATGCTGCTTAATAAGTCTATTTATGAGACCAAATATCTTCAACAACTACGATAAATTTTTTACAGGATTTTTGGAAATTTTTGTCTCACTACACTAAAATGCACTCAAAAAAGCTTTGTATGGTCAAAAAAGCCAAATTGAACATATTATTTTTTTAAATTAATGTACCACAATTTTAAAAATATACTATTAAAATAAAATGTATAATTTTGGAAAATTTAAACTAGTGATGATTCATATAAAACAAACTGGCCAAAATAATATTTAAGAGCAGGGGTCCTTTAACATAATTGAAAGTAAATTTGTTTCAAGATTTTGATTAAATATATTAACAAGCGCTTAAAATACATCATTTAATGCATTCAATTTGGGTATTACAGTCCATGTCTGCTATATTCGCATCTAATTAAATCCAAGTTTCAGCACGACGTACACAATTATCCTCTCCGAGCAGTCCTGAGGAGACTGTTACGAAAATCGCAACTAATTAATCCCAGAGTAAATAATCGCCAATTAACTGCATTATATAAATAAGTCTTCGCATGAATGCAAAGATAAGCGTTTAATTCAAGCGTAATCTCGGTAATGTAATAAAATTGCTCGGAGTTCTATTGAAATCCGAGTCTGGAAACACAGTCTGTGCATTTCAACCAGGAAGTATACGAGTTAGATCTCACCTTTGTTAGCAGTGGTGTTGTTTATTTGCCTCGAAGAACCGATAACAGTTCAATATACCGAGATAAGGTTGGATTAACTGTCATTGGTTTTGTGTTCGGAGCTTCCAGGGGACGATACCTGTATTCGACGTCGAATAAAACACGCGTGCGAGAAATATTTTATTCGGCGTTTATCGGTTGCTCTTTTTCCATTTACACAACAAAAATTACCGAAACTATATCACGACTTTACAAATACCATGGCTTTTGTGATACAATACGTGTAACGTTAGATATTCAAGTCAGAAGTAGTTTTTAAGGACTCTCCTTTGTCGTATCTTAGGGCGACCACCTCTCCACAGGGCCCGAATTATTCCTGTGATGCTTTTACGACCTATTTGGAAACTAGTTTATGTTGAGTGGTAAACTAAAATGTCAAATACATCCAAATAAATTCCAGCTTTATTTTTTGTCACCTCGTGCCAAGGGCAAGCTGTCCTGTGTGGAATTATGTTTCGTGTAGTGAAGTACGCTCGAATACACCCTTTATGTCCTTTATGTCCCCGACAAGGGCCGAGACATTCCTTCCCGATGATAACGAAGATGGGACGCTCAAAATGTCATGGTCTAAGGGAAAATCTAGGCTTAATTTACACCTAAGGGTTCTGTGTATACAAAAGGCGTCTGTTACGCAACGTTTCAGCTTAAATTAAAGAACGGTAAATAAGGGCGTGGGTATAAAGGCCAATGCGAGAAGTCGAACGATATTTCTGGTTTTCATGGAATATAACGCACATATCGATAACCATCGGGAGTGTGTGTTTACAACGTGACAAAAAGGCCTTTGTGATGAAATGAAAAAATATACACACCATGCACAGTTATTGATTCTCCCTCATCGCGCTCAGCTGAATATTTGCGGCAAATATTTTTAGAAAGGCATCAGTGAGGCAGGGGCCACCCCTACGATCCGGCTTTTCAAAACGAAAATAATCCCGTTAGCCAGTCGAACGAAAAATTTGCCCGTCCCGATTGCGCTTCGCTGATTCCCTTTCGCACTTAATAACGGGCAGCCTTAGAAATTTTAATTTGTAGTCCTGTCCTTGCAAAGATTAAACCCTTTTCATGCTTACCTTTTTGTAGCAGCTTTAAGGGAACTTTTGTTTTCTTATTTTAACTGTTTTTTAATCCAACATTTGTAGTTTTTTGTCCTGCGGATAATAGCGACCGTCTGGGTTAACATGGGTTTTTTACTTCAGTAACTTAGGCGATGAAACGTTTTAAGTCCTCTTTTAAAAACAATTAAGGGAAATCTTGCAGAATGAAAAAAAGTACGAGCTAATGAAGCGATAAAAAGCATATACGAATTGTAGGTACCTCAGAATGCGAATGTTAAGGCACGGCGGACTGAGGGACGCGCTGAAAGTGAAAATGCAGTTAAGTTCAGATATTGAAGAAGCAAGAAGAAGAATGCTCAATTATTGAGTGATTATTCCAGCACAACTAATAGTTATGGAAAGATGAAAAGTAGTGAGGAAGAACCAACACAAATACCTAAAAAATCTCAGTAAGAGAGCGCTGAGAAGTGGAAGATAGACTAAAAGGATACTGAAAAGTAAACAAGGAAAAATACTAAAGCATCAGAAAATACACAAGGGACCTCGTAACGACAAAGGCAATCGATAAAGATATGATCGTAAAGGGAACGAAAGGAAAAAAGATCCAAAAAGAAAATCGAAAGATACAATATTGATTCAATAACATTGCATAAGAACGACGGTAATTAGAAGATTGTGACCTGCTTTTAAAATGTTTTCAAATTGAGACTCGAGGCAGTCGGGCATCAAAGGAAGAAAGTGATAAACTAACAGGGTGGAGAAGGTGGAACTTAATTGGACGTTAGATTTACTTATTACATCTTAAAATCTTTACATTACAAAATAATTATTCATTACCTCCTTTCCAAGGACTGTAGAAGTACAAACCAGATTTAATTTTACGAAGAAATATTAGTAAGTCAAATTGTGACAAGAATGTGACCCTTTAATCAAATTTGTAGTTTTTAGTGACATTTTGAGTAAACTTATTGGTTTTTAATGGCGTCATGAGCAATAATCGAGATTCATTACATTTTGAGTAATCCTTCTCTATGTTACTGGTATTTTGAGAAAATTTGTGAATTTCATGGACATTTTGGGCGTTACTTCTTCCTTCTTTATTGGAATTTTAAATGCCTTGTATTTTTAGTGATATTTAAAACAAATTTTTGGCATTTGTTGAAATTTCTAGCCAACGCGTTTATTTACTGTCATTTAGCGATACTTAATAAATTTTAGCTTAGCTTTTTCCAACCTTTCCAAAAGTGTTAACAAGTGCTATAACAACTTAACAAGCAAAGAATCAACCTCAACAACAATCAAAAATTCGTTTATACGAACATTTCTTCCTAATTTTTAATTTAGCCTTTATCGTCCATGTGTGAACGTCTTTGAAGATACTATTGAATTACCTTGTATATTTTTACATTTTCACTAAACATTGGTGTATACACGCAGTTGGTAGATATTTTGTCGTATTCCCTATTAATCTTTTAGAATATATTAGGTAAACCCAAGGTCCCAATTTTTAATTGCAGGAGTAATTTATCTTGTAATTGCTTTAGAGACGAAGTCACGCAAATTTTTTCAAAGAAACATTTATGTGGATTTTCTATCCTTGAAAATTCTTCAAAATTATCATTGAAGATATTTAGCTGGACCTTAAGAATGGCAGACATCATTGCAGAAAACAACATATTTTATAGGTTACTATTGCAATCAGCTAATTCAGATTTTTTTGCTGCCCGTGAAAGAAATAGGGAGAAAAACAATAGTTCCTACTTTTTTGAAATGGCATGAAGGCAAAGGCTTAAGTCTCAGATGTCACGGAATAACAATGAATAGTTTATTTTTATTAAATAACTACGGGAATTAATTGCTGAGTTATATGAAGAGGATCGCCATTTTCAACGTTTTGGTCATATATTTGATATAATCGTATCAGATTTGTTCAAGCTGCTGAAACTAATTTCCGAAGTAAATGGAGAATTAAGTGATTAAGTTGTTAATTCGCAACTTAAACAGGGTTATTCGCACCCAATGATATCGCAAATCAATGTCTAGTAACCGATATATCAGTTACCATTTATATCATCCTCACAAACTGAAGATTAATGTAGTACATGTAGCACTAATCTCAAAATAAATCTTCTAGATCAGAATAACCATAAACTTTAAACTAAAAAGAAAAAATATCATAAAATTCAAGTGAAAAATATTTAGATATCTTAATCGAATAAATGCTTAATGCTTTAGCAGTGGTAAAGGTACTCATTGTAGCAAATATGTATTGCGTTTTGCCTTATATCACTTAAATATATGTCATCTGTCAATTTAACGTCTGCGTTACGTGTGTGACTCCTATTGGTTATGTTAATAAGTTGTCTAGGTCTAGACTGAGTAATCCTAATGTAGTGTTCAGTTGTTTTGTGTCCGTAAACCAGATGATATTGAATAGATCTCAATTATTTACATAGCAAATAACCTTATATATCGGATGATGTCTTCATATTAATATCAAATATTAATTGAAAATATTGACATTCTAAATTGCACTTGTACAGCAAAAATTATATCGTGGTGTATTATACAGTACAATAATAAGTATAATATAACTTATTTTTTAAAATCATTTTTGCTATAAAGAAAAACCTCTTAATAAATTGTTTTGCTAATTTGAACAGTAAAATTTTGATTGTGACGTTCCGAGGCGTCAGTGTTGGGGTAATCACTAAAGCATTATTGGCCTCACTGAAAAATTGCTAAATATATTACAGAAAACGGATTTCTGAGAGCGAAAATTAAAACTAGACACACCGTTTGATAGCGCCCAGGTTATTCAGAACAAAATAGTTGGGTTAGGTAGTTATCCAGAAAAAGGTGGGAACCCCGCCTTTCCCTTTCCGAGGAAGGGTATAAATTCATTTTGTCAGTTTTATTCTGAGACACTTCTGAAGTAAAGTTAGAAACTTTAAAGTCCGTATGGGTATTAAGCCAATCAACATAATATATAAATAAGTTGCATACTTAAATCAAACTTTGTAGCAGCTCGATATGCAGAATTGTACAAGAAAAACAGAAAAAAGTAAGTGGTCAACATATATTCTGTGGAACAGATCATGCTCAACGTCATCAAATACATACACAATGTGCCAATGAAAATAAACTTCACGGGAGTCGATCTTCTAATCCAGTTTTCGTTTTGAGAGTTGTCGAAGTAAGTCAAATCGTTGAAAAGCTTCTGCCAAGATTTCCGGTGAAATATGTTTCTGCATAGAAGTGCGGAGTAAAGATACACTGGAATCGCGGAATCTAGTACGCAGAGGACATATTGAAATGTCTTCATTTTTTCGTGAAAGGTGAAAGCTTTCATCACCCCTAACGATATCAATAGCGCCAAGTAAATCAGGTTTATCACACTCAAATACAGTTTGGATAAGATTAGTTTATAGCCATTATCTGATTCAACGTTAAAAGGGAAAAATCCCAAACATTTGTTTAGATTCAAATGTATTTGTAGCATTTTATAGCTGTGCTCCATAGCTTTAGAGCCGCAATATCGCCAATTGAAGTTACAAGAACCAATGGAAGTGGGTCATCGGACCAATAAACTGAAATCCATAATTTTCAACGATAACTATTGTTCGGGTCGATTTATAAAAAATCGTTAAAAATGCACTGAATGATAACTGTTTTCGTGGCTGTAAATGCCCTAAATTTTGTTGCACACAAAGCAGTACCCAAAGTGTCGTCACCATGAATAGAACGGAGAATGACTAATTTCATTAGTGTTAAACAGTAGAATATTCATGAAAGCATATTTGTATTTCTTCTGCAGGTTGAAGAAGGTTCATTTAAGGCAATATTCTTCTTACTTATCATACTGACATGAAAATATACCAAAATTTGCGAATATTTATACATTAAATTTTCTAAAATAGGTTTAAGATATGGAAAATGATATATTACAACAATAGTATTAATTAAAACCAATTTTGAAAAGAATTGAAAATCGCTTATTTCTCAACATTTTCTTTAAAATATTTTGTGTTGCTCTTCTATTCGAATACATACGGTCCAATTAGCAGAGGAATATGCATATTAAGGAAATGTATTTTAAATGATAATTTTATTATGACTTTAATCTTATTAATATGAATTGTTAATGTATACATTATCTTATTTGTAAAAAAAATTGTGCAATTGCGTGTAATGTTAATTTCTGTGCTTACACATTTAACATTTTAAATTCAATATTAAAAAAATTAATTGAGCCTAAACTAATACAGGTTTTCAAAGAAGAACCCTGTTAATACAGACACCTTCCTGATGGGGATAAATTAATTGACGTTTATGAAGGGTATTTTTATATATATTTATTTAGGTTTCACTAGAAAATTAAAATAAAAACGGATTTCAATAGTAAACAACACCAAAAATAACGTTAATTCGTGAAAGGACTAGAGAAGCCTTGAAAGTATTCAGATGGTTCTTGTTAAACCTGCCAGAATTCTAGGAAAAATAAATTCCGTATTAAGTTCCTAGAATCTATCTCGGGTTAGCGCCAGTGGAAATATTTACCATATTTTCTTCGCAATGTGTGTTCCCCTTAATCCTACTAGAATTCTAGGAGAAATAAATTAATTCGGAAAAACCGAGTACCCAGAAATTATCTTTACGATCTATAAGTTCCCAGAATCCATACCAGGCTAGCGCCAGGAAAAGTATTTGACCTACTTTCTTTTTAACGTGTGTTCTTCTTAAACGCACTAGAATTCTACGAAAAATGATTTAATTCTGGTGAAAGCAGGTGCCCAGACTTTATTTTTACGACTCTCAAGTTCCGTGAATTTCTCTCAGGGTAGCACGAATTGAAATATTTTATCTTCTAGTATTTATTCGGGTGTTCCTCGAAAACCTGCCAGAATTCTAGGAAGTAGAAATTAATTTGGACGAAGCCAAATACCCAAAAAATTTTTTTGACCATTTTTAAAAAATTCTAAATTTTTTTCCTGGTTAGCGCTCTTGATGTATTGTTAGAGTTTGATGGCGGGTTGACGATTTGATTTTGAACTATATGGCTTTTTTGCCTATTTAGGAGTCATAAAATTTAAATTGCTTCTTTGATTGCATATTTCACAGAATTTTGAATACCATTCATACTAGCTTCAATCACGTTCCTATTTCAGTTAAGTGACCCTTTGTTAAGGTATTTAAAAACATCAACTAAAACACATAATTCTGCTAATTTAAAGGTGTTTTCCTTTAGTTGGGCTGGTCGTTCCACTAAATGTAAGAGCTCATTTTCACCACAACTTTTTTTTGGATGATCTGTCATTAAAAGTAATAAAATTTTGTAATAAAACGTCACTTACTTGAGATTTTCCCAAGAAAATTTTTAAACTTTATCCCTTTGTACTTCTAAAAGCTCTTGTATCATCTTTTGATACTTTTGTGCTTTCCAAAGTGACAAGTAAGGCGATTTTAAGTGACTTCCTGGTAAAAATTTAAGTTAACTTTTTTATTAGTTCCCTTTTTGGTTATCTACATATTTTGATTTTAACATCATCACTTCACTTCTTTCATCATCATTGCGCATAACTAATATTGCCATTACATTCTGCCTGTATGATCGGCACTTGTCAAAAAATATTTACTGAATTAATACTGAAATATTAATAAGACGCAATCCACTTATGAACTTATTGTGTTTGACCTTTTAATAAAATGACTATCCTTAAAACATTATTTTGAAAAATTTTAATTTTTACTGACATTAAGAGCAACTAGAACATTTGAAAATCGAAAGTTGCAATCAGTACCCAGAACCGTTCAAGATAGATCAAAGAAATAGCTCAATCTAGTATTACGATGGTAGAGACGCCTTTAATCAATATTAGTAGAATGATTATTCCGAAAGTTTTTTCGCCGTCTCTAAACAGCAGTGAATCGAATCGTACAACAATTTTATTTTCCTTATGTTGTGCTTTAAATTCCTTCAAAATAAGTTTTTTGCTTATTGAGGGAAAACTACCTAAAAGGCAGTGTACGTTAGAGGAACAAAAGGATATAAATAATTGAAAATCGAATAAAATGAGCTACGGTAAGCTGATATCGGTCTAGTGGTTGCTCCGAAAATGGCAAAATCGTAACAAATGCCTTTCGTGGTCGATTATAATATGCTTGCTTGATGTCTACTGAATTAAATTTCAGTTTGTTCAGCTTGCAATGTGGAAGGTCGGTTTAGGTGTATCGTCTACAATCAATACACGTTAATAGCAGAATTCCTTTCCTAGAGATCGAATCCCAACAAGAATGTGTATAATTCCGAAGTTAAATGCCGAAGATGCGTACATCGGCTATCTTCCTGATGGGTTTTCTCGCGCCGTGCAAATAAAAAAAGATATGAAGAAAAATGCAGTTGACCCTTACACACAGGATTCGCGAGTGGCTTCCATTTATGCAACAGCCGTTATTCACTATTTAATATGTGACTGACCGAACAGGCAGTTGACCTCTCCTCCGAGGATCTCAAACCTTCCATCTCGTTCTTCTTGTCCGATCTGCCCACTCATATCGCAAACGACTTGCACATTGGACGCATGTACATATGTGTCTCTTGTGTGCTCTTTTCGTTCGTTTTTTTCCTCTTCGCATGTATCGCCACGTATGTAACGGGGAATGGAAAAATCAAGACTGATATTGACGGTTAAACGACGCCAGGAAAGTATCTCGACGTTATCCGCAAGGATTAAAACAATCTTGGTAATTTGTTGTGAAATACATGGGGTGTCGTTGCTTAGAACTTCTGCGGAAGTGTACGTTAATTAACGTAATTGTTACGCTATACTACACTTAGCGAAACGATTACATCACCTTCAATTTATGAAGCTAATAAGTTTAATTAATAATTGAAGCAACGCTTTTAAAATAAATAAAGAAAATTAAACGAGTGACTCTAGGTTACGAGCGGAGTGTGCGGAGTTTGCGAGCGTGTTCACATTATTTGATATTAACGAGGAAAAGTGTATGTGAAATATGGCATTATCTTACATTGTATTACTAGGGCTTATCTGTTCGGTACAGTACATGGTTAGGATATTAATAAGTAAGGAGGTAGAGATGACGTGTTCATTATTAATAATTCTCGAAGAGAATAATGGCCGCTTAGATATTCCACTTCTTAAAATTTAAACCTGGGTATTTTCAGATCCTACAGGAGTAGGTACATACTTGACAAATTACAAGGAGCGTTGTTTCTAATTTATTTTTATGTATAAAGAATTTGTAATTTACCAAGTGATGGTTTTCCGATATTACATTACGTTGCAGAAACTGAAAAAATGCGTTGGTAGGAAATGCATTTCGTCGGAAAATTGTATGGGTATTTATGAGACGTCAGTACAACTTAAAATGTAGCAATTATAAAACAGCTTTGTTGAAAATAATTACGCAACTAAACAATATTTTAAAATTATATCAGGTATAGAATATTTATTGAGCTATAATAGATGAGGTTTATAAGAATTGTTTTATTAGGTCATGTGTAACATTTTTATTTTACTCAACAAACTACAACTAAGCTTTTTGTTTTATAATTGTTCTACTTGATAGTTATTTGTTTCTAATGCTTTTTTAAGTGAAGGAAAGTTGAATCTATCTACTGTGTCAATAATTATGTCTGCGTAATCACAGCAGTCATGTTTACAGCAACTATGAATAAAACCAGTAGGGTGAAAGTTGGTTAATAGCATTTGAGTTGATATAGTACTGCGTATATAGTATTTTTACTTACAATAAAGTCTTAAGCAGCTTTTTGCCTCTCTGTGAGTTTGAACACCTAATCTCTACAAAGACTGGATTAAGTTTTCATTTATGTATTGAGATAAGTTTGGAATAAACCATGGTGTTGACTTCATTTAAATTAGTTGACAATTAATAAGGAAATGGTAACGTTAAATTGGGTTCGACGAAGAAAATTATTGACGGATAGTGACGGTTGCCAAACTTCTGCTTTTGAATTTGGAAATACTTCTTCAACAGTAAAAGTAACTTGTCAACGACATGTGCCTACCTTCTTAATTTTCTTATGTTTCGTTTAAATTTTAAAGTGCATGTCTCGCACTTTCGACCTGACACTTAGACAAGTTGAATGAAAAAGCGCTACTCGGTTGCTAGATTCCCGTGCGATTAAGCGATTGAAAAGACCAGAAAGTTGTGTCCTATTTTAAAGACTTATTCTCATTATTATACAATAGTTCAGGATCCCTCATAAGAAAAAAAACAATTAACACTCTTCTGAGGCTTGGTGAGCAGCTTAATTTTGGAAAGCCTGCCAACTTTTTATCTGCTACGGCCTCTTCGAGACAATAATTGAGGAGCAAATCAAAATGGCGATTTTTTTAAATTAATGATCCTTTGGCCAGTGTAAGATAGGTGTTAATGAAATTTGATGCTGACGTTGTTCGACAAGTTTTATGTGCCGTTTATCCTGTCCAATGTTTTCAACATGTCAAAAATCGAATTTTAAAAATTAATGATCAACAAGCTGATTCTTTGTCGATAGTCTTCATCCACTGGAATATTGCCAACCACTTGTTTGATTCTCTCCTTGTTCAAGGACAAGTTCCTTAATTGATTTCATTACTGTCCTATTTCTGATGGTCCTCGTCTAAGATATCTATTTCATGCCTATACCCCTCTTTCCTTCTATTTTACTTTCCAGGATTATCGACAAAAGTTGTATTTCTTATTCATAATGATGTGCCTAAGATAGGACGTTTTTCTTTTCTTTCTGTGGTTAGCGTTATCAAACATGTTTTTTTCAAAAGTTGGCATTATTCTCACTGGTCTAACAAAAATTCCACACAATAAACATATCTTATGATAAGAAGTCACGTTGTCCTACAAAAGTATTGCATATCGCTTAACAAAAATATAGAATGATATTTAATTATTGCTATTCAAAATCTTATATATTTTTATGTTGTGAACACATCTCAACTTATTCGAAAAAAAAACATTAAAAGGATCTCGTGTTGTTGCAGTATATGTATAAATAATTTTGGTGCAGTGTCCACCCACGATAAATTGAACTGTCAGTAGGAAACTGCAGCCCCTTTGAATGTTCGGAAACTGAAATTCGTAAAACAAAGGAGCTTTTTCATACCACATGTTCAATATTGCTCAGATAATAAAAAAAATATTCTACACAATCTAGTCACTCTCCAAAATATTCCGTTTCAATGGTTTTCAATTTATTTCATTTGTTTGCGTTTTACAAATCGATGAAAATTTTTCCATCCCCCATTAATAACAAGAGCCGAAGCGTAGACAGCATGCGATGCGAATGTAGGCAGAAACTATACCAACAAATTGTCCGGAAAATGATAGATCAAAACCAATAAAAGCATTACCGTTGTTCCATTGCTTTGTAAAGTTTGTCCGTATTCCGGACACAATAGAGCCTGTTTGAATTTTTTTGTTTGTAGAGAACACTGTTTTACTTGCTGCAGTATTATGAACTAATCATATTTTGCAAAACATATAAATGTCTTTACCTGTCACGTATCCAAATTCTACGTAATGTAGACATTTCTATCCGTCTGACTATCCGGCGTAACCTTTTCTCTTTCAACGCGCGCTTACCTCATACTTCAAGATTTGATGGTTTTAAGTGATATAACTGCTACTACAACGCTTCTACGCAACGTTATTTATGTTACCGTGCTTTAAAAAAATTTTTAGCCTGTGTCGGCATCGGACTACAAACGATTCGATCTTGACGTAAGTATTTCCATGATTGCAATGTATACCGTTGAGGTACCGTTTTCCGGAGACAAATTATACGTAATGTATCTCAGTATCCCGGATATCATCAAGGGATAAGTCGATGTTAACGATTTGAATATTGCTACTGCTCTGGAATTTTGCGGAGTTCATTCGGTGTTTTGCAGCGCACGTCAACACGGAAATTTTAAAATTTCACGATGTTAAGTGAAACGGGTACAAAGGAAATCGCCGTGATAAAAGCTGATAACTAAACCACCCCCGCATGTTAACAAACGCAATCTAAAAGCAGGGCCTGGGCATTCAGCGCTGGTGAACCTAACGAAATGGGTATTATCCAATTTTGGAGTTAGTGTCCTCGGAGGATATACCTGACATCGTCCCGTTCGTCTAGACGAGCTATTTCGTATAATCAAAATGTCAACTTTCATAATTAAATTATGAAAATATACCGACCATACGGGTGAATTATTGTTTATGACGGTCCAAATGAAATTCGATTTTCCCGTTATTGCATTACCTTGTCCCTTTGCGGACTGTTTTGGTGTACAACATCTCAATTATAGATGAACGAACGATTCCATTCTGCGTGCAAGTGGTTTTATCTCGGATTTATGGAAAATAACGTTGCTGCTTTATAGGGCAGCGAAAACCTCCCGTTTTAGCCGAGCAAACGTTTTACCTCCGCGAATATAACCAGAAGGATATTTCGTGTCATAAAAAAAATCACAAATAGGGAATGTTAAGGTAACAGTTTTAAGAGGAGTCTTCAATTGCAACCCAAGCGTTTTTACGGTTACCCCGATATTAACACTTTCACGCTTCAATGTGAACATACCACATGAAATCAGCCAATCGGACAAGAGGGATAAATATTCTTTTCCTATTACTATTTTCATTCTTTTACTGTGTATTATTATTACTTTACTTATTATTTCTAAGCTCTAATTTCTGGTGTACTTTGGAGCATAATATTGTTAATTGTTATATTTTATTTGAAGTTTTACACTATATTCATTTTCATATTTATATCATTCTACATATTATCACTTCATAATAAGAAAAAAGTAAAATATCAACGTAAAAAAATAAAATAAAAAAGATACACATAAGATGTACATATTATAATTACATGTTTTTCATATAAACTGACCTTTAATTCAACTTAATTTAATAGAGTAACAAGACAAAATATTTCCAGAGCTTACTTATGATGATGGTTAAAGAATTAGAAAAGTCAGTTACACTTGAGATGCAGTTCCAACTTTTATCCACTTGTATACAGCGAAATTTAAATAATTTGTGATCGATGTGGACGTAAAATTACCCCAAATTACCATTTTAACCTTAAGATTACTAATGATGATATCTGGCATTATGCTACAAAAAGAATATAAAGCTGTAAAATCCGATGGGGGTATGTATAAACAATGTAAAAGATTCCTTTAATGTGTTAATATTTTCCTTATTCTATGCCTTAACATTCAAATAAGAATATTGAGAAATTATTTATTTGCTTAATTGTTGGCAATATATCACAAATTTATGTAACATTTTGGTTACTCATTCGCACTCTCTTATTATTGGCAATAATACTTTCCATTTGATACCTTAGTGGCTTATCGTATGTTAAACTTACGGAGTTTAAGGAATTTTTAATTAATAATAACAAAATAAAATTTGTGTTACCTAAATTACTTGTTGCATCAAAATTACTTTAATATCTTGATTGTTTGAGGTAAAAAGAAAGAAAACAACAAAATTGTTCATAATTTTGAATTGATATATATCTCATATAGATGCGTATATATTTGTTGTACGTTGGTTTATTGATTATAATTATATATTAGTTTAAAAACATTAGCTATAAGATATAATAAAAACGTACTAATTTGGAATAAATTTATAAATAAGAATAAACCGTAAATTTGGTCAGGAATGAACCAATTGGTCATTGATAAGGGAATAAAATTCACAAGTTTATATGAAACGTTCCTTTAACGAAATAACCAATTCAGCATAAGAATTGTTCTATTTTGAAACATTTATACTTATGTGAGCACAGGCTTTTGTGACCAAAGGAATAAAAACACTAAAGGAATTAATAATGCAATTAAACAATTTTTACCTCGTTATTGTTAAATAAACTTTACATAGTAATTAAGATTCATGTTTCCATTGAAAACGGTGATCGATGGAACTGTGTTCGTTGTTCAAAAAAAAGTAAAAAAAAATAAAGATAAAAAGTGAACGCAATTAATAGGAGTGCATTCAAAATGTGCCCTTCTTTTATTGTGCCCCACATTTTGAAAATGGTGAAGGCGCTAAATATAGGGGAAATGGTGGAGATACTAGGGATGACATAGTTGATGAAATTGAGTAAGGGATGGTGGAACTTTTGGTGTTGGTGGAGAGAATGGGGGTGGTGTAGATTTCGGAGATGGTTAAGAGGATGGTGATAGTGAAGATGACAGTAAAGAGGGGGGTGGTAAAGATTGTAGAAGTGATGGAGACGGTAAAGATGATGCAGAATTTGGGATAGTGGAGATTGTAGAGATATTGGAGGTGGTAGACAGAGGGCGAACACTGGAGGTAGTGAAGGTAGTGTAAATGATGGAGATGGTGAAGGTGATGGAGGGGGCTGAGATAGTCGAGAAGGTATAGATTGTAGAGATGTTGGGAGAGTGGAGATCTCCACCATCTGTACAATCTCTACACACTATTGTCTTCATGTGTTTCCTTATATTTTACTTTATCTGTACCTATCGATCCACGTCTTTCTTTAATCAGGTTGAGATTTTTATCTGTTATTCAATCTTCCTTTCTCCTCCTACCTTTCCTTGGTGATATGATGTTTTTTTTGGCTGTTTATAATATGTTTCTCCATTTGTTGATTGTTGTTGATTTCTTTCCAGTATCTTTGGGGACACTCTTGGCTATCGTATCTGCATATACTCTTTAACAAAAAAATCCAGGTTTGGTGTGTTTCAAATCCCGCCTGAAACCGAAATGGGCTATATTATTTGTTGTATTAATTTGTGTCTTTTCATCAAAGCTAACAATCCTCCATGGTGTGCTAATTTATGGGGTGAATATGTCCCATGTTCTTTATACAATACTTAGAAATTCAAATAGTCTTTAAGTAATAACTTGCCTTAATGTATTTTGCTGTGAATTACGACAAAAGTTTATTTTATAAGTGCCACTTGAATTTAATAAATAGTACTCGGGTAGTAATGAAATATGGAAACGTGTTGAAATATGGATTAATAAATAATTCCTAATATTGAGTTGACTGAGAGTAATGCCTGAAATCTCTTTCGAGATTTTCAAATTTCAAATTTCGAAGGTCTGAAGCAAGTTATAAAGGACGTCACAAAAGTGTTATACAAATTGGTTCAAATCACACACATACCTATTATCATAAATTCTACTATTAGCGAGTCCGTTATACGATGAAGGCAACGTGTAAGCAAACATCCTCAGGGTGGTCTAACTTACTACTTACTGTTTGTATAGAGACTTAATAACGTCACGTACTCGGTAGTCGGGTGTTCGCATTGTTTTAATAAAAGAAACTTTCCGTAATCATTGTAGCTTTCTGTAAGTCAGCACTTTTATTCGAAATGTAAGTTGCATTTTCCTCCAAACTTCGCCCGTTCCAGGTTTGAAGTCGAAAAATGGGGAGAGCTTTGCTCGTTGTTGGAGAGCTAATTTCGTTCTATACATGACGAATATTACCAAACTGTTTGCATTTGTTTCGTTTCAACATGAACGCCTCGAAGTGGGTTTAACGTTAGAGTTTATAAAGGAAATACGTGTGTACCATATACACACTCCATTAACTTGGAGTCAAAGGATGTGTGCACGTCGAGTTTTATAAAAGTATGAAAAGTGGATAATTGAAACGTCCAAATGGATGAACGGTGGCTTAACTTATGTAAAAACGCTCGGTACGCGGTTCACATTCAATGGAACAAACGTAACAATTCCGAATAGTCCGAAGTGAAAAAGACCTCTCACGGAACCAATCACAATGGCACGAGATATTATCTGTTCGTGTTCTTCTAACTGGGACTCGCGTTAAACATTTAAAAATACGCAGCCGGTAGCGTCAGTGGAAACCGAGCTGGCCATGGATCTTCATTAGTTCACATGAAGGGGCCAAGTCTTTATAATTATATCTCTGACCGAAGTCGAAATGACTTTATCTCATTATTTATCTGGAAACTCGCCATTTGCCTTGATTGAACACCAATCAGAGAAGCGACTGAATGTGAAATGGATCATTTTTTAAATGCTCTTACTGCCGGTGGTCTGTAATTTGTACCAAAGTGACGCGAGATTTCGTGGAAATTCAAGGTAATATCAAACGATCGGAATGGATGGATTCAATTTAGCAAACACGTTTTTAAAAAACCTGGAGTAATTAAATGAAATGCAGAGATTCTGTCGATGTCATCAATGACGATTTATCGCGAGTTGTTTCTTAAAATCTGCATTGGTTTCTTTTGCATATTTTACATATCTAAGTGGCGGGTGCATATTGTTGCATATTTTTAATATCTTACGGGCTATTTTATTTTTCTAGGAAGAACTAGTACGTAACAATCGGTTTGTCTACGTGAGAAAAGTAGAAAAGTTTCTCGCCCACTCACTCTCTTGTGTACCATTCATATTTGACGCTCAACTAAGAGCTAATTTTTAAAATAGCCAATGTTACATTTTGTACAGTAAAATTTGAATATCTTGTGTTTAAGATGGCAGGCACATATTAGTGTCTTGGTATTTATAAACCAAATCAGTGATTTTTACAAAAAGTTAAAAAGATATTTTTGAAAAAATACATTTGTAGATTTATCTAAGAAAAATTAACAGCCACATTTCTGCAAAGCAGTGTACCGTTTTAAAAAAATATTATTAATGCTTAAGAATCTTGCAATATACGTAGTAAAGATTGCAACACATTTGAAAGTAAAACATGCACAATTAGGAAAATCGAGACCAAATAGCCTTACGTAATTTCGTTACTAACAATATATCGGCGTTTCGACTTATTTGTAGCTTTTTCCAGACGAGAACTGAAAAACAAGTAAGACAACGTTATAGAATACATTAACTATAAAAGAATATAATATAAAATATATATCAAGTATAAAAAAAAATTAGGGATAAAATATTAAGAGTTGCACAAATTATAATTTCACAATGAAGAAAAAATTATTTAAAAATAAAAAATAGGTAGTGTTGACGTACAAAAAGGCAGCTCAAATACTTTTTTACCCGAAACCAATTGAATTCTTGTTAAAGGATGTGTCAATTTATTTTATTAACGGTATAATTAAGTTACAACTTTATCGTATAAATAGTCGTATAAATGATGAATAAGAGCCTGATTTCAAAATCGGTGTCGATAAGTTGAAAGAGAAATGTTTTGTTGATTTTCTTCTCTAGTTTCGTTTTTTAAATTGGTCGTTTTATTGTAACGATAATTTTTCATATATTTACGTTTTGTTGCATATTTTCTCAAAAGTGTACGTGTATACATATATGACCATATTTATATGAACCTTTTTTCCTGTGAATCTTAGCTATAACATATTGTTACCACTTTTAAATGATTTCTGATTTTCTCAAATGTAACTTCCCATGGTGAATTTTAATTCTAAAAAATTTTTTTAACACAAACACTTTGCATCGTTAATATACTCTAATTTATTAAACGACTATGAAAATTTCCCAAAATTGGTCCAAATTCATGAACAATCCAATTTTCTATCTTAATTCTGTGAAACTTCTTTCAATATCGATATATTTTCAGAAATTAAGAATTTATTTAGTCATTTGTCGAAATTTGTCTTCCAAACACCATGTGTATAGATGGCTTGGCTCACCTTCTGGATTGTCATTTTCTGGTGATACAGAGGTGAAATCCAGAATTTTAGTCTGAATTTTCTAATCATTTACACTTACCTTCGTGCTACAATGTGTCGATCTAAGAAATTACTCTTCAGATGTGAATTACTGATTTATATGTGGCCATTTTTCTACATTTACACACATCTACCCTTTTTTGTTATTTAAGAACTGTTCTCATATTTCTCAAAAATCGTTTCGCAATTTCATATTCAAATCACCTCCTTATCCAGCTCGAATGGCCCTTTTCGAATTCTTTGCGTTTCGAAATTGCTGATGAGCACTTAAGCCAAAATTCAAATAACCCACGCGATGTATCCGCAAAAATATTTTTCCCTCCCTGCAATGAGACCTTCTTATCATAAAATAGAATATCAAAAAATCACAATTTGCCCCATAAATCATGCAGATTCGTCATCAGGCGCCATTATGCAAATCCGGGAACTTTTTTCAGCTCCTTATTCAGTCCTGCAATAATCGTAACATGAGATTTCTTTTCCCTGAGTGAACAGTGGAAAAAATGTAAGCATCAGGCGAACTGCTCTAATGTTGATTGCGTGGATAATTAGAGATTTGAACGTGTATATTTCCTTGTAAATAAAAATCTAGTCTTCTGTTAAGATTTGGTGCGAAATTTATACAATTTTCTTTAATAAAAGGCACCCTTGTATTGTGGGGTTATTTTGTAGATTACTAAAAAGTACCACTTAGGGGCTAAATACTTAGAGAAAGACTAAGGGAGTAAAGTAATATTTTAGTGAAACTCGGTACGTAACCTAACTTTGCATTAAAACAAAAATCACCGAGGTGACTTAACTCATTAATTACATCAACATTTCATAAAAAACAATTCACTAAATTTGATGGGTGAAGTTCTATCGAAAGTTAGTACGATTTTAATAGGTACTACTGCAAAATTTGTCACGCAAATGCCACAGTTGCAATCACATCATTGTCGTATGCATCAACACAAGTTGCTAACAGCAACTTAGTGAATATTTACTTGCTTGCAGTATATACGAAGTGTCCAGAAAGTCTACCTATAAATGAAGCCAGAAAGACGAGTAGTTTTATGGCGTTGTAGCCAAAATCACCATATACGAAAATGCTTCCTATGGAAGTTAGTGTCCTTTAAATATGGCATGCTCATTTCAATTCTTTTCAAATAATTTCTAAACATGATGATAAATTTTGAAATTTTACACCCATTTAATATTGTTTAAATCCGTTTGGAGCAGATTTATTGTATATGCATGTTAAGAAAGTTAGACTTATTTTTTACTTGGATGAACGAACTTTTTTCAAGAAACATAAAAATTTTGGAGGTAGGCCATGCGCCTCATACCTTATTGAGCTAGACATGTATCCTATTTGATACGCATTCCTTTAGACCTGAACAACAGTTTTATTTTCCATTTTACGTTTCCAAAGTGTTCAATAGAAAAATGATCTTCTACATGAAAAAGTTTCATTTTTTCTCAAAGAATTTTGAGCGACAGTTACACCCACAGTTAATATATTAACCTTACAAACGAACTTGCTACCACTATAACAGTTTATTGGTCCAACATGATCACGTGTTTTTATTACTTCATTTCGTCAGTTTCGAACCATTGCAACGTTCCGGGGTACACATCAATTCGATCGCCCAGTATATTGATGTGTAGTCCTTTATTTACCGCAAACGGGCGTTCTTCCCCTCGGTTTTCCCCATACTTCTCAAGAATGTCAAAAATTTCTCGATAAACTCTCTTCATTACCAAACCATAAAGTGAAATGGAAAATGTAATAAAACACAATTTTTTATTAAATTTAAAGCGGCAGAGTTTTCAGTTAGGTATTTCTTGTACGCTCATAAAATCACCAGGGAGAGTTTATTACATGGGGAACATGAGAAATAAAAAATTATTAAAATCTGAAACAAAAGGAACATTAATATCGGCGTTATATTAAAAAGTAAGACAGCTTTACGGCTGGAAGTGAGGGATGTTTATGAATCGCTACAATTTCGCTTTATATTCACTGGTTTCGAGATTACAAAGTAGACACCTTTTAGACGTGTGTTTAAGAGCTGTTTTATTTAACTGTAACAGTTTTAAAGGTTTAATCGGTTCACATCACATATTTATTCGTAGATATGTTGTGTTCATGAAAACTAATTTGAAGTATTCCTAGCGACATTAAGTGTACAATGATGTAATCGCTACAAATGTAGTTATTACGTTCAGTAGAGTACAAGTACGAAACATATATCTGCAAACGTACAATGAAATTTTGTGGTGTTAATATAAATAAAGAAACCGTTACAAAGAGGCCTTTATAAGTAAAATTAATAAAATATGTCGTTTTAGAGCTCACCACATGTAAAAAAATGGTAAGTTATGCTTTGAGGCCATTAAGGATTCAGGTTGCATCTGATTCATTTCCAGCTTTTCGCAGAATAAAATTATTGTAAGTGAACCGGCTGTGTGCCGAAATCCCATTCTCGGTTTTAAGATTTAATTTTTATTAGACGGGGAGTTTCGCCATCTGCTCGTATATTTTTAAGACCCGTCGAGCGATTAGTCGGAAACGTTTCCTCCCTTATCTGAACATTTTAGCAAATTGTAGCCTGAGAGGCGGTCTGTTTGTAAAGTTTTTGATGTATCGACTTGTGGCAGAACACTTCATCTTATCTGCCTGAAAGTTGGTATGATTAATAACCGCCACTTGCCATTTTCAATTTTATCTGATATTCCGCGTGTCTACCACTAAATTTCCAATGCAAAATAAAATGTAACTTGATAATTAATAAAAGGGTTTCTGACAAAGATGATTAAGTTTTTCAGGATGGTATATAACCGCAGGATGATTAATGGCCCGGAGTGACTTGACACTTTTCGAAAGTTTCTTGGATTCAGTACAAAAATTTTCGTTTCGGAGTGGTCTCATTAAAAAAGTAAACAACACGGAGAAACTACTTTAAATAATTGCTGTTAATCCAAACGCTGTGCACATAAACATCTCCGAAATCCGAAGGTGTTCACCCGTAGAAAAATTCATTTAAAATTACATGTAGCGTAAGGGATGTGTTATCCGCCCAGATGATTAAATTTCCAGGCCGAATAGCTCGTTTAAAGGGCAAGGGATTAGTGGTGAATACCGGTGCAGCTCGGTGTGAGGATTTTGTAAAAATTATTCAGCTAGCTTTCAGGACTGATTTGAATTTGTCAGTGGAAGGTTTAGCGTTAGTGTAGCTCCATACAAACTGCAAATTAATTGGCTTGTGAGGTAAATAATTACGTAATGGAATGTAATACAACAAGTCCAGACAAACTTGTTTTTAAATTTCAAAGGGCAACTCTCTGGGGATAGATTTACAATTAATATCAATGGGTGGTTTTATTAGATTCACAACAGAAGTAATTCGACTTTTGTATTGTCATTCGGTTTTCCGATTGAGCATAATCAGTAAGATGCGTATATCTCCAACAATTTACATGCCACATCATTTATCGAGAAGACATACATTCGCTAACTTTCGTAAGAATTGTACGGACAATTTAAAATGAGTTAGGACATGGGACTGAGGATAAGACGGTTACGTTTGCGTCGCTGTGTTCAGCGGCTATAGTCTCATTTATTATTAATTATATTTATAGCTCCAGACGGGCACGTTTTAGATTTATTTTAGAAAAATTGCCAGATTCGGGTGGATTTACTAGTGATTTGCCGTTCCGTCTTGGAATGTAGATACACTAATAGAAGTCATATTTAACTGTAGAATTTTGTGATATATGTACATCCTGGAATTGAGGGAATGAAGGCTTTTATTGGCTCTAATGTCAATGTTATACTTTCAAAAGGGGTTCTAATCCAGGCGTATTAAGGCCTAAATAATTCCTTTAAGTAGATGTAGGGCTGAATTTTAAACTGTGATAAGTGAGGGAGACAAGTAGATGAAGAGGGTAATTTTGCTGCAAACCAAAAGTAAGGTCCCTCTATACATCTGCCTAAACAATGTTATGAAGTTGAGGTTAAAATTTCTATATTTTTCTTTGCTTCTTAATGCCAGCTCACGCTTTCCACACAATAAGGTTGTGTCCGACCCAAAAAAGTTTTTAAGTAGTAATTACCGTGGCATTTTGACTCGACATGTTTTTTACGGATTCGTGGACGTACTTAAAATCTGTAAATTTTTAATATCACAAGATAACTTGAAGATCTCTTACCAGCTAGTTGGAAAAGTACACAATATCTTCAAAAGGCCCCTTTTAATTTTTCCGAATAAACCAGCCACTCATTACTTAGTCTATCACGCCCAAAATGTCTTGTATTTTCAGAAACATCCTTTTTAAAATTCTAACTGTCTACAGCCGTACGTGGACTAATTAAAAAAAAACAACATATTTGTATGATTTTTCAAATTATTATAGATAATGTAATAGCGTCAAGAAAATTAATTTTTAATATTTTGATGACGATCCAATCAAGAAAAACTAATCATTGACATATCTGATGATTTAATTTGGTCCAATTATATTGATAATGAAGAAAATTATGTTGAGACTATGTTGAGATTAATGGACAATATTTGGTTATACTTCATTTTCATTTTGATAGCGTAGCCTTTGAAGATGTTATTGACTCACTTCAGCAAAATTATCCAGAATATTTTTAATTTTTAGTAATAAGTTCTCTAGTATTTATCGTATACATCTCAGAAGGTTTAAACAAAAATAGTACTAGTAAAATACGGAAACCTTTTAAAGAATGCGAACTAAATGATGAATAACTCTGAATTTCTGAAGCTAAGTGAATTGTTACTCACTATACCAGTCTCAAGCACATCTAAAGGACTTATTTGCGCACTTTAGCGAATCCAAAATGTAATTAGAAATTGCACAAGACAAAAAAGACCTTCTGTTTTAGGACTAATATTAGTTGAAAGCAAATTAATACAAGAATTTTCTCTTGAAAGTGAGTTTTGCCTGAGCTTGCAAAACGAAGTATACACCTTCAACACTTTTAAATAAGGCAAGTTTCTATTATTATATGTAAAACATACGGCAATTTTCCCCGTTAAAAAGCGATATGGTTACCATTTCGTCGCCATTTTTGCATTTTTTGCGTTTCTCCCATTTTATTTATACCTATTTTTGAGTTTATTTCCCAGCATCCTTCTGGGCTGACACGCCACTGACTATTTATGTGTTACACTATATAAACACGTTGCGAGTTAAGCATTAAAAAATGCATTTTAATTCCTATGTTCCCTGCGTAAATGACAACATTGTTTAATTACTTAATCAATAAATCATCTTAGTCATTACATTATCCAGGCCACGTAAGTGAAGCGAATTCAATCAATCAAGTTCGCAATTGACGGTAAGAATAAGGGCAGGTGACAAAGTTGCAATTAATTATCGATTACGTAATTAAAAATTGAACCAGATTATCTACTAATTTTCAACCGTCGTAGTAGTGCAAATCATGCAATTGTAGGTGGAACTAATTCACACCAAATAACTAGGGATTTATTAGTATTACTTGTTTGCCTTATATGAAACTTGTGTTTGAAACAAAAGAGTGGTGGTTCTCAGGGCCTCATGGACAAGAATAAATGTGTCCTCAGTTCTGAGTAATACCTTCTTCAAAAAAATTTTTTTTTTGTCGAAATATCGCCCCGGATTTAAAGCTTGTTGAAGAGACATGAAAGCGATCAAGTACATAGTTCAGAACAATATGCAGCCAGAGAAAAATTAGCGACACCTGTGTTATATGTTTTAACTAAGCAAGAAACTAATATTATGTTGTTGCTTGTCTGAAGTAAAGATGAAGGGGTTTTGTTTGAAAGAAAATAAAATACATAAAATTTTAATTTGTATGACAGTGTAAATTGATTAAACCTTGACAGATCTGAGTAATCCTTGAAAATCAGTGCGGTCATTGACGGTGTTATGTGTAAAACGGATATAGAAGCCTTCAAAGATTAATTTTCAAAATCAAAGTTGTGACCCATTTCTAGTGTGTTTCACAAGAGCAGAATATTGCTTGTACATTTTATGATGGCTAATTTATGTTGTGGTGAATCGTCCATGTGTCTCTGGTTATATCTTTTTGTTGTTTCCATTTCTATATATAATATTCCTAGTTATGTACTTGTTCTTTTTAGTATGCTTTGAAGAAGCTACAAATCTAAAGCGAAACGTCGACAATAAAAAGAAAAATTTCTGAAGAGGTTGTTTGACTCAGAAGTACTTATTTATTGTTGTCTATTGAACAATTGAAAAACGTTATTATTGGGACGTTTTCGTGCTATCGTGAGGGGTTGGTGAATAAAATATACACTACCCTATAATTAGAGAACGTCTTCAATCACACACATTGAAACGCTTATCTAGTAAATTTTCTGTGTAATTTTGACATTTTTGATGCTTTGTGGGTTTTCGTACATTAAATTTAAAATTTAGCATAAACTGTTGGAAAATTTTAGTATGCTACTTTCTTGAAGCAACAAATTAAGGCTTGCATTCTCGATTATTTTGTTTATTGTACAAAATAGAATAATTATAGTTTGCCTTTTACTGTAATGGTACAAAAACTTTTCTTATTGAAAAGTAGTTTGAATGCACTTGTTCAATGTAAAGTTATTGTATGGCCAACGTTCCTGGATGGGTGTTAAATTCTAAGCTGATTCTAGACTATTAGAAAATTTCCGTTTCTAAACTTGGAGAAACGCTATCAAAAGTATTTGGTGAAAAATTAACTGTTATTGGAAGAAGAAAAAACAACCTTTGAAAGTGCTAATCACGCCCTAATTTGAAAAAAAAAATATAATGTATGAGATGTCAGAGACAGGGCCGTTCTATGATATTCGGCACCTATGGGGTATTAAAAATAATGCCACTAAAATTACACAAATATATCAGAACTAGAAAAGGTAAATGTATTATCGTTACATTTCTGTCATACCTCGAGTTATAACCTACTATTTCAACAGTCAAATACTCGAGTTCAGAATTATTCGAGTTGTGTCATCACAACTGAAACAAGTTTAAACGAAGTGACCACATAATGCAGCTGTAGTTTAGTATATCTTTAACTGTCTCATTTGGTGGGTGGTTTAGGGTTTTAGGTCAGCATAATCGAGACATTTACAGGGAACGACTCCTCTTGGTGCTGTCTTTATTAGAACGTTCTGTATAAGCGAGCGTTATGAGTCGAAGCCATGTGTCGTGAGAGCGTCATTCGGACTCGAAACATTTTCTTTCGTGGCATTTACCTGAAAAAGTGGCCATAATTCAGCGTCTAATAGTTATATTCTAATTCTAATTTAGGAAATAGGCCGATTCGTCTCGAGTCCCCGGGGCCACGTCCGGCAACGAAATATGTTATTTCACTAGGAGGACGCGCTCGTTCGCTCTATCTTCGTGTCGAACGTGTCTAACCTACCCGGGGGCGGTAAAAGACCCATTTACAAAAAAACAAATGCACGGCTGTCGAACCCCAGCCGCCCACGATAGAGAGGATCCCTTTCCTCTCCTCTCACACTCTCTCTCTCTTTCTCTCGAAGTCTAGAGAGAGCCCTTCGGGCGATACTGACCTGAGAATATGGGCCTCTTGTTATTGGCGGTGTGCTTCGATGTTCGAATGTTTTAATTCCTCGCGGGGACGCCGGCTGGAAAAATAATTTCGGCTGTCAGTAACATGACGGGGCGCGATATTAAAGAATCGAGGAGAGATAGAGGAAAAAAACTGGAAACATTAAAGCGTGACAAGGAAAGCTTTCTTGCTTAAAAGCTGTTTCGGTAGATAAGTCGATTGTCGTACGGCAATTGGCTCGGCGACGGCGGCGGTGGATTTCGAGCTTATCACTTTGATACACTGTCACTTGTCACCGTCACGATATCTTTGTCGCCGATGAGGTTTTAATTTGCCTATAATGTTAAATTACCAAAATATCGATTGGTATTTCGTTCATAATTCGAAGTTTTACGTACACAAGCATGTCCTTTTAATGACAGGAAGTGGCGGGAAATAAATAAAAAATTAGACCTAATACGGAGGGTATGATAAAGAAGTACAATTGTACTGACAAAAGAAAAGCTAGTAAAATATTTACGTTCCGCAATAGAACATACACTATTAAAGTCGCAATGATAGCAAAATGGCTTCCGCATACAATTTGCTATATTATTCCTTTTACGTCCAACTCAAACAAATAAATAGTATAGTAAACATGTTTACAGTGCTTCTAATATAACTTCTCTGCATATGAGTACGTCAATTGCTATAGTATATTGCATCAATTATTAGACAGAAATACCTCTTTAAGTTCTTTGTTAAGAGCACATTTTTTATCTGTTATTTTTCAAATTTATTTAGTTTTGGCTACTCTACTTCAAAACGCGTCTAATAAGTGCATACTGGCTGTCTAAAAAACTACAGTGGAATCCCTTTATGTAGAATGTACAATCAATGCAGAATTTAAGATGTGAAATAATAGACCGGCTATAATGACATAAGTTCAACCACTGTTTGCTCACTTACGCCTATTAGGGTACTGAGAGTTGCACCAGAAACAAGTTAAATAGGTGCAAAAGCGTTCCCTATGGTGTCATTCTTGTAAAAATTGGTTTTTCTCTTGCAAAAAATTCTCGCGTTGTATGACAATTTTCTCACCTGCCACAATTATGAAACGCTAGTAAAGTGCCGATTTTATTATCGATAAAGTAATATCATCACTCTTAATTTTGGGTAGTGGTTTTCAATTTTCTCTTGCGTTTACCATGTAGGACATTGCCTTAGATAATAGAAGTAAGAGAACTGAGAACAGGTTCAGGAAAAAAATCACTGAGACAGATTCAGGAAGAAAATAAGCTAAAATAAGTAAATAGCTCTTGAACAAACCTAATAATACTTAAGGTGTTTGTCTTTTCCAGCTGTTTGAATCCAATAAGTATGATTTTTTGTTGGAACTACGGTCTTCAGATGTGCTATAACCGTCCCACCGAATTTGTTCTTTCATCATCATATATTTAAATGTTATGATTTTCAATTTTTACTTTTTTTTTACTTTAATTATTCGTTTTAATATTGCTTAGTATATGAAACACACATCATTTCTCCTCAAGGTTCTTTCACGAGGAACACTAAATTTGCAGTGCTTTGGCGATTTGAAAATTTTATTGGATAGCTTCGATATTATAACATTTGACACCAACATTGCAAGACGCAGTTCTCTGTTAATCAATTGTAGTTCGTTGATTTTCTCATCATTTTTGCTGTATTGAAAAGATTTTCGCAGGTAACTAAAGTGTGGCTCCAGATTTCAAATTATCTAGTTTGGCTGTATGAGGACACACTTTATATGCTTGTCAGTTTGGGTTATTTGGAGAAATGAGAAGGATGAGTGAAAATACCGAAAGGAGAATTGAGTTAGCAATTAATTCGTGCTTTATACAAAATGTGTTATTTTTAAATGAAAACTTATTCAACACAAATCAATTAAAGTTTTTTTTACCCAAGTTGGAATGAAAAGAACAATTTAAAAATTAGGATAGTAGGTGAATAATTTAATGAATTACTTGATAAAACGTATCACTAGATACTACTTAATAATTTTACTTACTATTTTAGCTCAAACAGACCAGCAGACTTTCCCATTTCGATATACAATTCTTGTAAGGTTTAATCCATGTGGAAGCACTTGAAACTAGGAATTTTTACTTAACAGAACACAAATCCATCTAAGACAATCGCAACTACATGTAAAATTCTTTAAGTAAGTTATACTAGCCGATGTCAGTCCGATTACCTTAATGTTGCTAGAGGATTTCTTTATTTCCAAATTACTATTGCATTTTAAACCCAGCTCTTTCTTGGCCCTTAATAGGTACGTCACATGAAAGATGCTGTCGTTAATACTAATTATAATCACACTGATCCTCATGATTACCAGAGAACATATTACTAAAAGAGGTATCCCTATAAGGGATAGGCAGGTATTTCTTTCAATAGTTAAACTAGTTAAGGTATAAGTAACAATAATTTATTATTTTAAAGCATTTCAGTCAAACTGTATTATTAATATCAATATTCTAAGCAGATTTATAAAGAATTTCGCAGATAGTTTTTCTATATAACGCCCTTTTTGTGACTTAAATATTCAAAATAGGTTAAGTACAGTTGTCAAAAAAATTTCCGTCACGTTAAACTCTGAAACAGTAACCATCTACAAAATTTACAAAACGAACACGTGAAGAGCGTTTGGTTATAAAATTCTCTACTTTATATGGAAAGTATCTACAGGTCCTGATTTAATAAGAAACTTAGTGTTTGTAAAGTTCCTAAAAAAATATAGAATATAAAATCGAGCTTCCCAATCAGTACCAGTGCCAGAAACGAAATGATCAAAATCAACACTGCCCTACCGCGTGCTGTGTAGAGAGAGGTCTGTATCTCTTTAAACGAGCTTGTTTGCTTTCTCCGTCAGAAATTTAATTCCTTGGTTGGTTTTAACCTTCACCTAACTTCATTAAAATCTGGATAAAAAATTGTTTCGGCCTCCCTGTTGTCGTTTATTAGCTGTCTAGTGGATTGCTTCGTATTAACAGGAACTTTGAAGTGGCAAATTTTGAAGAGGAAAAGCCGTAAGCTAATAAAAATTAAGAGGATACTCGCCGACAATGTTAATTTTTTTAGCCAAAAAAGTCTCTTTACGTTCAATAGGAGCGCTTGTGTATTTTTTAAGGGTTGGTTTAAAGCGCAAACGAACGATGGTAAAAGTAAAAGGGATATTTGTTTTTTGCCTTTTTCCGCCGTAATAAACTTTGATAGATTTCTACAAAAATATTACGCTGTATGTGTATAAAGGAGTAGGACTTTATTTCTGTGAATACGAAGTTTGTAATCGATAGGAATCTGGTCCTCAGACATCACGCCCCATATCCATCGGTCTTTTAGTCCTAAATTAGCATAATCGGGACGTCGGTCAACCACGAAAACCCTCGGGTTATATCCTTGATTAAAAATGCACTGCTAGACAAAACGTTGGTCAGGTGTTGTCCGTTCCTATACGGACCTATAATGCCCTTTCGCGCCGCGTCGAGAAGGGACCGTACGACCTTTTCTCGTTTGAGGCTGTTTAATTGATGATATCGATGGTTAATTGATGATTATTACGTGAGCGGCAAATAAATAATGGACGTGATTTATCGGGATTCAGAGAAAAGGATGCTCAGCTGGTAATTTAGTCTGAAAACACGGTGAATTTATGTCGTGAGGTAAGGAACGTTACCACTGAAGCTGAATAACTACATCGAGTTCTATTAGATTCCACTACTTTTGGAATGACAGATTAAGGTAGTAAATGTATACTGATGTTTTCACACATCTAACATATGTACATACGCTTTTAGTTTGTATACAAAGATTCAAAGAAATGCGGAAGAAATCGATTTCGTTTTTACTACGGTTCATTTTATTATCTAAATCAGGAACTCTTAAGTTTAGCGTTTAGTGTAAACCCATAAAAAGCATTGCGCTGTAAATTTGTAACTGTAACGAAAACAGGAACGGAAATCTTTTATCATTTGCCATTTTTATCTCTGCCTTGATCTTTTTAGCGTTTTACTCTGTCAGTTCTCTTGATTAAATTATTAACTCAGCAAACTTTCGTATTATCTCTTGATGGTTTTTCTGGGTAATTGCAAGAATATTACAGCTTTGCCTGCTGATCTTACATTATCACCCACTGATCATCTGATTTTTCTTTTTCTGGAAATGTTTGTATTATTACCGAGAGAAAGTAGACAGAGCTTCCAAAAATTAATAAAGAAGCTTAAAACGACACAGCTATTTGTTTATGGGGAATTTAAATGACATGAAACTCGCATTTTTATATAATTTAAAATTTTATAGCGCCAACAAAAATTTGAGATTTTACTTTTGTTACAATTTTGCAAAACGTACGTAGAAGAAATGTAATGGGAACAAAGTTTAAATTTAAATATGTATAATTAAAATATCTGTGTAGGACAAAATTTTATTTGTTAGTTATATGATAAACTTTTATATAAAGTTTTTTGCATAGATTATACAAGGGAGTGTTAAATAAATAGGTTATAGAACACTTTAAACTCTATAAAAAACTTTAAAATGTTACTACATCAAATGAAAAACGAAAAAATGGCGAATTTTTGTTTAACTGCCATTTTTGTATCGAGTTTAATTTGGATTAGTTGAAAAGGGCCTTTTATGGTGTTTACAAATTTTGTCACGTTAGATATAGACGCGGTATGTGGTTACTATTATTTCTGTCAAAGCAAGGCTAAAATCACTGCATGACTAATATATAAATGACATAAATAGCCCTAGCAAACAGCGACTTGTGGAAGATCAAAGAAATAATGAATAAAGTGATTGTTTCTCAACAACAAGCCATAAAAATCAGTATAATTAAATCAAAAATAGATAAAACCGGAAAAGTAATTAATGTAGGGTGTTGTAAGCAAGATGTTAAAATTATATTTCATAGTATCTACAAGCTACAGCTATCCAACAATTTGAAAGATTTTAAAGCAAGTCATTATAAATGCTTTATTGTAACATACAACAAACTTAAATTTGTCATATAGCATAAAATGGTGGTACCACACACTTTCAAAAGTTCGCGAGTATAATAAGGTAAACGTGCTTCGAGATTTCCAGATTTAAACTGATAGACACATAGAACAAAATACCACAGATATTACTGTAGTGAAGAACGAACCAAAAATAGTTCAACTAATAGATGTAAAAATACTAGAGAATGTTAGGATCGACTAAAATGGAACAGAAAAGTGAATGTATGGGTCTAGGGATTGAATACAAAAAAAAAGGTTTGGAAGTTTCAAAGTTGGAAAGTTTCAAAGGAAACGAGCCTGTAAAAATAACACTAGTTTTTACAGAAGCCTTTGGGGCAATACCCTAAGATCTAGTACGATGAAGAGCAGCATTATCAGGTACAGCATGTATTCTTGACAGGTATATCTGAAAGACTTAGGTTCTTGCGTGGAGCTAGATATTTAGAGAAAATGTGCCAAATCCAGTCTAAACTATCAGGGGTCATAATACGCAAAAGGTCATAATGATGAAGGTTTGTTTTTCGATAATTTCATGTGATAGCGCTTCTGCACAAATCCTTTCCAAAATTTTCGAAGCTTTGTACTCTATGTACAATGTATACCTAAAGCTTTTTAATATAAACAATTGTAAAGATGTACTATTACTCATTTGTTTTGCTATGCCATGCTAAATATTCATATATGCTCATCTATATTTTATATAAAATGGACTTGGTGGAAACGAATAAGACGTAGTAATAAAGTTAAGTTCATATCAATAGTCAGCGCCACTGATAATCCCCAAAGAAGGCGAAAAATATCGATTTGCAAGCCTCACTAATTATAGTAGGTATAATTCTGACGTATTGTGACACATTTTAATCCATATTTAAATATCGTAATAGGAAGTTTGACTTTGAAGCGATGTCTAACCGATACTTGCTTTTTCAGTTTTCTAGAATTCTCTTCTAGTTTTCCCTTAGTAATATTTGAACACCACACTGCTGGTGTGGTTGTCTATCCTGTTATTCCCGTATTCACTTTTGTTGCAATATCTGTGTATTACAGCACAAATAAGAAATTGAAGCTAGAAATAATTTTCATCGTGACTTATTAGCAGCTAGCCTTCATTTTTTTTGAAAATCTTTGACAATGTTACCTCAAGACAATTACAAAAGCTCATAAAAGCTTTTTGGCTTAACTATTTACCATATACTTGCGGAATACTTAAGTATTCTGTTTGCCGTAAAGTTTGTTCTCTGTGCTCCATTATTAGCTTTCGATATAACCATAATAACAGAAAATCAAAGCATCACTCCTTGCATAATGCATAGATAGAGTTCCACCGGCAACCGAAGCAAAGGGATAGCCTAGTACGAGTGAATCTTGTACGAAGGAAAGCCCGGTCAGATCCTCCTAGTAAAAATGCACGTTCGAATTAATATCCTTTGTGTTCCTACCGTGTTTTGACATGGTTAAATATCCCTTGAATTGTGAACGTGTCGCGTTTATCTCCAGACAATAATGCGCTTGTATTGCACACTCTCGCCTTACACAAAAACCCGCATTTCCTGGGGAATCATATCCCACTGGCGAAGAAAAGCGCGACCGTGCCATCCGCTGCTTTTCGAAATCCGATACCGGAGAGGATGTTGAGGTCTAGATGAGAGGCGAGAGGGAAAAAACCCGAGAACATAGAGAAAGAGACAGAGGAAAAAAGGCTACAATTTAAGTGTTAAACGACGCACAGCTCATCAGGAGTGGATATATGTCGTTTGGAGATAGATTTCGTTCTTTGACGCCACATCGTCATGGAAAAATGAAGAGTACGTAATCCGACGCGTCGCCGTTGAAATCATTGCTGGAGACGAGCCGACTGTCGTGGAACGATGAAAGAACACTTACGAGCGAGAAAAACTCGCCTGAAGCGTGTAGAAATGTAACATTTTGTTAGTTTTTTGTATTTTTTTATATAAATAATGACGCTTGGTACGTTATCCATCAGCGGGTCTTCCTACAAACATAACCGCATATTCGTCAAATTCGCCGTGAACGAATTAGGAGTGAGATGTTAGAAAAAGTTTAAATAGGGACTAAAATAGTGAAAGTTTATATCGAACACGTGAAAAGTTCTGGTAGATTGATAGATTGCATGTGGTATCAAAAAGAGTAATTCTGATATTTGTGTCCTTCATCTCGAATACATGGAAGGGGTTTGGCATGTTGAAAATCGCGGAAAATGCCTGATTAAGCACTGATTAAGCAAGCCTGATTAAGATAAAGCACTTAAAAAAACTCGCCAATGTTGCAAATAACAAATTCATTGCACTGAAAAAAAAATTCGAGCCTTAAAGAACTCCACATGTTTTTTTTTGTTGGTATAACGAAAAGTTCATCAATATGATGGAAAATTCATTATTAATATTACAAACGTACACTGGTCGAGTCATGTAGTTTAGACGATCTAAATATTTTTTGTCTTGAGTGCCATCGTTAAAGCTTTCTTAATAAAAGTATGTTTATGCAAAATCTTCAAAACCTTGTGTTTAATTTGCGACAACCAATATATGCCAAAAAATCTATTTTCCGGCTTTAAGCCGAAATATCACGTGTACTAAGCTATGGTGATTAGGTGCCAAATGTTAAGGATCATCAAGGCAATGTTGAATAAAAATTTGTGACTGAAAATGTAGAGCATTTTTACAATTTTGTAAAATATTGCTTGATTTCTATTTCCGTTAAATTTTGAAATTTGTTGAAATATTTGTTCAATAAAAGAGTAGTTACTTTATCTAAATTCATCTAAATTCAGACTTCTATCTGTTTCTATTAAATTAAATTTAAAAAAAAAAATGTGACACTCTCATACTTCCAGTATTGCCAAGTATTTCCAGTATATTATATTAACTTGATTATTGACTTGATATTGTGGAACATACTTTTATGAAGCACGTCTGAAAATTTCTTAGGTCTTTCGAAATGTTACAAGTTACTAAGTTCTTCAAATCTAAGGTTAAGTTTAATTTCTATAAATGAATAGAGGGCTTAGTCTGCTGTTGTGTACAAGGGGGTTTAATCGCACGTGGCAATTAACCCGCTTTCCACAACTCAAATAATCTCTCACGTTTCGTCAGTTCAATATCGAAATTACTTTGGTTAGCGAATAAATGAAAGACAACTGGAACAGATGATATACTTAAGTTAGTGAACAACTCGGCAATGCCTGAAAACCAGCCGTAGCGGCGAAATCACAATAAATTTCGTGACTGATTTACAAAGCGACATTTACAAAAGTGACGCCTTCTTAATTGATGTTGTCCCGTGGAAGCCGATAAAATACACACAGAACAAATTTGTTTGAAATGTTTCAACAACGAACTCAACTTTCAAGATAAATACTCCTTAGTTTATCTTCAAGACGAAAGCACACTGTAGTACGTCGGATTTCATCGCAAATAACAATAATATTATTTCGCAAATCGTTGGAAGGGTTCCAAATTCCAGATTGGCTGTGAATATGAGCATAAATTTAACTAACTTTCGTATAAGGCTTTCAGCATTGCTTTTACTGACAATAAGATTGAATGTAATAAGACTTGTTAAAGATGCTGTATACGATAACATCTTTTTAAAAGATTATGCCGGGGCGGGGTGAAATGGTGACTTTGTGATTATTAATGTTAAATATGGGTAAATGCGACTAATAATAAAAGATCATGGTATTTTATAACAAAATATATACTTTACATACTTTAGAATTATCATACCATAATTTTTGTTTCATTTATCATAACTACATATATCGAAACATATATTATTGATAATTATGTTCATTTCATTGTTATTAAGATTTGTAGGTATAACTTTATATATTGTAGTTAGGGAAATCGTTCGTCGTCTGGAAAAAGGAGAATATTTTGATACATTTATATGTTACTGTTCCGTTTTAATTGAATTGCTTGCCTGTGAATTTATATTGCGAATGTTGGCTACTACCAAGTAATATAGTCCAGCAAATATATCCCTAAATGCATCCTGTTTCATTGTAAAAAAAGTTCTAGAGTCGTTTAATCACTGTAGAGAGACGTGTGCATAGGAAATGACGTTTAAAAAATGCGTCTGCATGTTGGCGGGAGCCGTGTGGAGTGAAAAACAATAATTTCTAAAATCTCTGTCAGAAATTTAATATCTTCGAAAGAAAAGATTTTTGGAGTAGTAATAAAATTTGACAAAATGCATTAACTATGAAAAATTGCCATTTGTTTAATCACCTGCAAATATCTTTATTGATAAATCAGTTCCATTTCTTTATGAAATGTTTGCTCACACATGTATAATGGCGTTATGGAGTGAAACAGGTTGAGAATCTGATACTTGCTGCAAATTTGTTAATTAGTAAAAATTGCGACTAGAAGTTACAAGCCTTTTATGAGTTTTCAGTGACTGGATAAATTAGTACCAGTTACCACATAATATTTGCAAAAACTCCAAAACATTAAATTTTCCAAATTAAATATTGTTTATAGATACAGTTTTATAGTTTATAGTTTATAGTTTATAGATACAGTTTTCTAGAAATAAATTATTTTGCAAATAATTAGTGTAGAGGAATGTGCAAGATGCTTTATTTTTAACAGATTTTCGGATGACAAATATGTTATTTTGTTTTTTCGTTTAAAACTTTTTGCTATAGCGCATCTTAGTATTAACGTGTACTTTAGTTATGGTCTTTAGTTGAATATATTATTTGTCTTTGTTAAGGGGAAACTTCAGCACTGCTTTGGCACAACCAAATCTTATTGAATATTTTGATAGGCATTTTATTTTATTTGTTATTATACTGGATGTTTTAAGCAAACGAACTCTAAAATGTTGCATAGGTAATTTTCTATTCGACCTGATATCGTTAAAAAACCTATTTTATGTAAGTGTGTTTGATTAATTTATTAAATGTCGCAGTTATATATGGTATCCATAACAATTTTTTTGATAATCCAAGCTATATATTATTTTAGAGAGACGTTCGTGGACAGATTTTTCCTACCATTTCTACAAACTCTTCCAGGGATTACTAATTCTGTGACGGTGACAGTTTTTCAGTGTTTCCGCCTCAAAACTTTATTTATCTTAGCGTGATTAACGATTCTGCTGTATCCCTTCACCAGTTACTCGAATATTTACTTTGGCCGTAACGAATTTCAGGTTGTCTCGTTGTCGTTTTAATTCCAATCTAATATTAAACTTATGTCTTCATCGAATTTATCCTAATTTATTTCAGTACATGGAAAAATCCCATTGGGGAACATCGTGGAACGACCTCGAGACCGAAGATAAAATAATTATCTCGACCGCCAACGCACTCGAACCAAATCCGAAACGAAATCCTATCAGAAACACCCATAAAGAACCAACCGATAATGTAAAAGATGTTTTAAATAGCAATTTAGATATGAAAAGCGTCACTTACAGCGACTTATTGTCAAAATTCAATTTAAGAGTCGCTTAATCGACCGTCGCTTATCTCATGAAAAAGTTCCTCGATTAAAAAAAATCGAAACAATTAATGGCGGGCGCGCGGAGTTAAATCAGTTGATAACGCTAACCTACCGATCGCATTAAAACATATTTATTAGCCTAAGATAAAAGGGAACTAACACTACGAGTTCATAAATTTCGTGAAAGAAGTATTGGTCTGTAATACCGACGTGGCAATATATCCGAGCAGACGTGTGTACTTTCACACCGATAGAACGTCGGAAGCGGAAATTAGATTAACGACTAAAAACGCTAAATTTGAACAAAGCCTGGAATTACTGGAGATCCACAGAAATTGGCTCAGTTTTGATAACGTCGAGGCAATATTTCGGTAAAGCGAAATTACGTTACAAAACAAAGGGTTCCCGTGAAACAATGTGAGCAAACAAAAACTTGATTTGCTCTGCAATCCAAAGAACATTAATAACAGTGCAATGGTTTCTTTTTAATTATTGCATTCTCCACATCCAAACAAATCTAAAAATAAACATACGTAAATGCCAACCAAACATAATACTAATTCTAACAAATTACTAAACACCCGCAATTCCATTTTTTGCATTGATTTTTTGAAAAATTCATTTCACCACTGGTAAAAAATGATTGTCGAAAACTTCTCCATCATGCCTATGAACTCTATTTCGTTTTACTATGAATAATTATTGTTCACCTAAAAACACACATTTCTAATAAGAAATGAAGCAGGTAATAAGATGTGATAATATAATCTTAGAAATTCGTTGTTATCAGTTTTTTTTGGCCTCTTTTAAGACATGCTTCACTCTCTTTCAAATTTTCAATATTTCACACTACTAATGTATAAAATGCAAGTAGCATCCAGGGCAACATTGTTTGCAGTATCAGCTCATTAAATTTTGCGTGTATGACCAGTTTTTCGTGTGCTGACTGTACAAATAATTTATCTAAGCAGCCATGAAATTGCCTTTGCATGTGTGCTCACCTTTTTCTCTTAAAATACCAACTGTATCAAAAGTTGTTTCACTTTCTTGCATTAATAGAAAACGCTACAAAAGGCGAAGACGACATATAGTTTCCTAGCAATTTTTTTAGACCCCATCAAAATCGAGTGGATTTTATGGGAGGTCGTTTGGATGGTTTAGGGCAGTAAAGAGCAAACTTGCTCTGCTTTGATGAAATGCAACGTTCATCCCCATACTGCAGAGCTCTAGGGCAAACGTCTCACCCCAAGACATTCGCGCCATTATGGTTGTGCATACTTGCCTACAGTTGCTACAGTTCTAACACATTGGTTGACGTTTATAGTTACTGCTTCGCTCTTACGGATCTGAGCGTAGTGCTATTAATCTATAACATGCCCGAATAAACAGCCCACTTAACGCAAAAAGAATTTTCTAAGGAGGACTGTTAGTTCGTAAGATTAGCGCCGTCAATCATAGAAGTTCTTCAATATTTTAATAATAACTAGCCGATTCGCCGGCGTTATGAATAGGTCTTTGAATTTTTAAAATTAAAACAAATTCTGTATGTAATCATTGGTTAAAAGTTGTTAATTCTTGATGATATTTAATATTTCGACGCCTCACTGGTGGCCTTTTTCCCAAAGAAATAAACTAGTAACAAAAATCAACTGAATATTTGCAGATCACCAAATCACAACGAACTGACATCAATTCAGTCTATGCAACATACCAAATTAATGAATATTACGATTTTGAATGCTTTTGAATCACGGACATGATCACCAACAACAACACACTGAAATGTCGCTTTCATTTCAATTCTTTTTTGCAAAATATCATTGTTCAATGCGAAATTTGTGTTCATTGTGAAAACATGACTATTAAACTTAATGTCAGTTTTTGTTGTTGTTATGAAAACATGTGACAGCAGATCTGCCAAATGGTACTATTGATTTCCCTATAAAATACCATCCAAATTTTCGACTTTTCCGGTGGATTTTCCAAAAATTTTCTTTCATACGAACCTTGCACTAACAATTACGAATACATCAAAAAAATTAGCAAAAACCTGTCGAGCCGTTCTCAAGGCTCATTTTTATTAATGTAGGTAGATATAGAAAAACTTTTCTCCTACCTCATTATTAGCCACATGATCAGCATTGACATCCATAATTCAGCATTTATCAGTGAAAATAATTTAGTATTGGTACGTAATCTATTAAAATTAAAATGAGTTATAGAACATTCTGAACTGGATTCCATGAAAATGTAGTACGGGTATATAATTTTTATTCCAGTGCTAGAACTAATGAAAATATGTATAGCAATTTTAATTGTTGTAGGAAAGTTATTGGACACAACACAACTACAGCATATCTCGCAAAAACAATTAAACCGTATGCTGATAGGGTACACAATTTTCTTTACTTTATCGAGTCGAACTTCGCATTCGAATAAAACATTTGTAAAATTCCAATCGATCGTATGTATTACAAAAGCGCAAAAGCCCTTTCACCTCATCAAGGTAAAATTGATTATTATATAAACCCCAATATCAAAAACATGGTAATCTCTTCAGTTGCCGAAGACTTCAGACATCAAAAGCTCCCCTTTTTCTCATTATCACACCTCATTGTATCCGGTGCTCTTTGATCTCATATCCCAAAGCCTCGATAAGGTCTTGTAATCGGCCTATTTGTATTCAACCGTTGAACGAAATCACACGATATACATATCAAAACATAAAATATCGAATTATTTAGTCGATTGAAGATCGGTGCCGGATCAAAAAGCTAATTTCCTGGTTGTCATTTGCAACCTTCTGATGAATTTATTTCATTAGTGCCCTGGGCCGAACAACGAGAATATCTCGAGCACGTAACGAATTTCATATCGGCAATCGAAAGACAACAAATGTTTGTCTCAATGACGCCATGATGCCAAGTTTCCGGTAAACTAAAAAAAGCTGAAAAAACTACAAATATGTAAATTGTGAACTCGTGAAGCACAAACAGTTATTGATAGTTTTATGGGGTTATTATATAGTATTTTTTATAATGGAAGAATATAATTTGGTGCTAATATCTTGAACAAAAATCTGTAATACATGCTATTTATTTCAACATTGAATAGCCACAATTGGCGTCATATGCCGCTTTTACCGCATATTATTTGGCAAATAGGACTTTTCTGGCATCCATTCAGAGGTAAATTCGATCTTAGCACAAGTCCATTGCCGTTAAGCGGTTTTTCGTTCTCCTCGTGGCAACATAACTTCCCAAAGCTCTCCAAGTTTATTTTCCAGTCCGGGAACGTAACGCCGTATTAGGAAGAAAAAATATTCCCCAGCCATTTTGCGGGCGATATCCAGCCAGATTTCCATTTGGTGATAGAGCCGGTATATCCGGCAACGTCGCTGCTGATTTCTCTTTGATGAGGTTACACTTCGTTAGCACGAGACGAAATCAAATGAGCAGGGAAAAAGGGCTTTCTCTGATGTGATATCAAAGTCGATTTGGTAAATACTATAAGCTTGTTATGTCGTTGAAGGAATACTAGTCGATAGGGCTTTAAGATTGTTTGAAGCTTGTTTTGGAATTAATTTGACAAACGAGGCAAGCCTGCGAAAAGGGAGCGAAAAAGAAATGGTAGAGATAACGAAGACCTGCACGGAAATTTATTCGCGATTTGATCGGTGTTTTCTTTTTGTAGGGGTAGAGGAGCGGGGCCTTTATTTGAGTAATAGGTTGTTTTCTCAGAGAATTAAATATACAAAGGGGGTAAATATATTTAGATATCAAGTATTGGCAATACTGGTGCTTGGGCTTATGGATATAATCAACCTATATATTGAGGCATTTAAGCGATTATTAGGAGTTATTAGGAGGAGAATCAGTGGTAACTACCTTGAGCAGAATTCCTACAATAGGTGGGAAATTAAAAAATCGTATAATAGGTGTTTTCTGTCTAAATCGAGACATTAAATTGTTAATTGCACCTATGTCAATTTAGTGCTAATGTCATAAGTATTGCAACAACAAAGTACAAACTTCTACAAGCGCAAATGTACAAGACCACTAATTTTTCAATGTTATCCCTTTATTTTTTTTCAAACAAAGAAACATATTTTAATATTTTTTCATATACCACAATAGACTGCACTCTATTTCTTATAAACACTATTATTTATAATATTATAATTCTTATATTGTAACAACTTTTTAATACCATTGAATATTGTAAAATCTCTCTTTGTAATAAATAATTGATGAAATAGAAAAATTATACAGACAAGAGAGGTCATCGGAGAAATACAGAGATTGAAAATAAATATTGCTGCCCTAACCAAAACCACGAAAAAAGTTAAAGGAATTATGGTCAATAAGCGATATAAAGAAATGATAAACGAATGAAAATATATAGATGAAAGAATTATAGAAGTTCACATGAAAATTAGAGGAAGTAAGCGTACGCTCCAAATGAAGATACCAGTAAAAGGAAGAAAGAAGCGTACTATGAAGAGTTTTCATATGTATTAGAAACAATTAATAGGAGATATGAAATACTTTATTTTGATTACTTCAACAAGAGAATTATAGAAGAAGTCATGAGCAAGAACCAAGAAAAACATTGAAATCTGCACGGGTCACGACCTACAATTACTTAACGGGTACTGCCAACATAAGAACACCCATAGAAATATGTGAAGGAGGCGAATTTCCAAGTCCATAATTGAATATATTCTTGTTAAACACACTAGATGTTTGAAAAGGCTTGATTTTAGGAGAAAAACATGCACTGAGTCAAGTTTGGAGTTAAGCTGCTACTCCAAAAATAAAACGAAGACAAAGAATTTTTGAGAAAAGTCAATTTGGTGGAATACCTATATTGATGAGTTCATTAAAAAAAAAAAAAAAAGAGAATTTATGAAAAGTTGCTTGTGACAAGGGATCCAGACAACAGAATTCCTTATGTAAAATGTGAAATAGAATTAAACATAGCAATTAAAAGGGAAAAAGAAATTATGGCAAAGACGATGTATGGGGACAAATTCTCCGATTGGTGGAACAAGACCAAATGAAGCTGGGGGAGTTTTAAAGAAATTTTCAACAACAACAAGGGAACAAATATACTCACACTTATCACAGGAATAGTGAAAGAACTAATATAGACGATTACTTACAGAAGAAAGGGGAGAATTTACGACAATACCTGGCAGTGGGTGTACTTCTTAGAAACAGCAGAAAATCGAGGATATTTGTCTCATGGATATGTTTGCAGGCTTAAACACTCAGAACTAATAAAGAATGCTCTCGGAGTGATACCAGATATTCCTTCAATAATTTTTACAGAGTGCTTAAGAGGTGTACAAGTACGGCACGAACGGAAACAAGGCACAATAATATGACGGTACAAATATCAAATCATAAAAGGGCTCCTTAGCGCCCCACTAATGACATATAATTCACTAAATAAACGAGCTAAACGAAAATAAAACATCGTGTTGATTCTGTAATTAACGTTATTCTGTAATATTTTTGTGGTGTGTAATACACCTTCTTATATAATAATGTATTAATAAAAAGCAAAATTATTTGTAAGACAAATAGAAGAGGGCGCTTCTATACGGTATTTTTGAAGTATTTTTGGACCCTTGCAAAAAAACGAAGTTTTAACAATTCTGACAAATTATAAAAAAAAATGTTACGTTTTCCTCCAAGGATGTTAAGAGTAAAATACTTCTTAAAACTCTAGACTTTTACAAGCGGTTACCACATTTGACGACACAGCATTAACATAAATCCCCTCGTACTCCTTTGTCTCTGGTCTCGGAAGAATCCTCCAGAAAGCAGTTTCGACCCACACATGAACATGCACGAGCGGCACGGATTCGGGCCGCGCATTTCAATAATAATTGCGCTAACTACGTGTAGACGGGGCCTTAATCGCCCGATATCGGATCGTTCCGACGGTGTCTATTATCAGCTACACCGCAAGAAGTCCGCCATAAATTTTCGAGCGAGAACTTCCAGCGGCGATCCGGAGGAAAAACTGGGAAAGAAAAGCGAAAAGAGGAAAAAACCAACATGGCCGCGGGGATGCTGATGATGCGGGAGGATTTTTCATCACCGGGAGCCAGTCCAAACTTTCCTGTAGGTAGTACGTGAAAAACGCTCACGGTAATACGAATGTGCAGTAATAATTGTCACATCCGAAGCCATATTTAAATAATCACATCAATATAGTGCGTCGTATTGTTACGTGTTGTTTATTGTTTAATATTACATAAGCTCGGAAATTACTATAATAATTGTTCATTACATAAATTCCTAGATACTTTTCGCGTTTCGTCATTACATCCATTCATTGTGGTACGCAGCGTGTGTATTGAATGGCGAAAACATTTTTTTCCGAAACTCCATTACCTTTTACGACAAAGAAAAATTATCCATTCCAGTCGTTGAACCCCGAGCAATTAGCTCATCCTAGTTCTCGATGAAACGTTAAGCAGGAAATAACAAATTACATTTAATTGAACTTCAATAATAACCGATCAAAGTCCTAATTATATTAGCGTGATAATGGGCCGTTGCGCCAATCCGCATGGGAATTATTGCACTTCGACATATGGTTTTGAAAAGCGTCGCGATGTCAAAGTAGGTCTCACTCGAACTATTATATTTATAACCCCCTAGAGTGTGGCATCTAGCAGAGAATAGGGTTGCGAAGATAATATCTAAATCGAATTTATAGCTTCCTGGTTTAAATATATTCCAACCGACCGGAATATCAACAATAAATCTGGCGTATAAATTCGCAGCGGCGTCTAAAAATTCAAACCGCGTCATTTGAATATCTTAATTTTTCTACCTATTGAGCAAGACGAAGAGAAGCAACCTAACAAATATATACTAAGTATCCTTCCACTACATAAATCAAATCACGTAAAATTAGAAACTTTGTATTTGTTGTTTAAACAAAAGAGGTGCCTAAGTTGAGAAAGGGAAGACGAATTGTGTCTTTATTTACTTTGACAAGGTAAATTATATATAAAATTAATTAATATAATTGATCGATAGTTAAAATGGGAAAACTGGTGTATGGATATTTCAAAAGAAACCGTTTTCACGGTAATTGTAGTTTAGACCATTTTCAATAATAATATTACTAGTACCAATTAAAATTATTAATCATTAAATGAATTTATCCTTTGTGCTAATTAACGACATTTTATCAGAAAAATATTATATTTTTCCAATTTTACAAATTTATGGAAAGTGCTCTGACAAGTTAATTTTTAATCTCAAAGATATCCTTTTAATTGTTATTTAAAAGTCCAAGGTATATCATGTATTTGCAGTAGAAGATAGATATGTGTTATTAAATGGATTTCTCTACATATTTTCGAATTTTACTGGATAATTTGAGTTCGGCAACTTATGCATAAAATGATAATGATATTGTTTAAAAAAAAATATGAAAATGGGGACAGTAGGTGAAATGGACCGTTTCCAAACAGAAGTCGCTTATACTCAAAGCTTGCTGAATATCCTTGTTACACATTAAATTCTCAAAATGTTTTCCATTGTCTTCTTCGCAAAATGCATTCTGCAATACTTAAACACATATAATGCCTTCCTTATTTTTACTTGTCTTTTTTTAAATTATGAAGGTTATCTTTCGTTACATACACTTACTGTTTACACGTTAAGAAAATGCCGGCTTCTTCATGGTCTATAATCCCGCAATACCTATAATGTGGAGAATCGACAAGAGAGCGTATTACATGTAATCAAGTCGAATATGCGTCCACGCTTTTATTCGAACCATTCATTTTATTACAATTAGTTAAACTATTATATACTTTTTCTTTCTTTTGTTTTGCGCTATAAATAAAAACTTTCGCTTTGATTTTATTTTATTTGCATTTGGGGTTATTTTCATCTGTGTACAAGGCAAATTTAATAAAATTTCAAAACCATGTTCGCAACATTGTTAGCAAAACTTTGCATATCATTCTGTTTCAGAAATGCTGTAGAATACTAGGAATTATAGTTAACTTTGATCACTTACTTAAAAAGTAAATGTATTAAAAGCCGCAAGCCATTATTTTTAAAATATATTGATTCAGTTTTAGTGCAGAAAACTTTTCGGCATCTCATCGTGATACATAAACATTAAAGCGAACCTCACATTACGTTTTACACTTTTTACACTATTTTCCACGCACCAAGAGGCAAATTTCTAAAATTTGTGGCTTTCAGGAATTCGATTACATATTTCAGTGCAAACATTTGTACTAAAGACTTGAAGCAAGTGTCAAAACAGATTTCAATCCTTTTAATTTCCGTTATGTATTTCTTCAGCTCTTCCAGACTCAACCTAAAATTCACAAAAGAATTTTTAAATAACCTACCCTCAACAAGAGAGTAATTTTTTATTACCCTAATTTTTTACTGCTTCTTTATTGACTCTAAAAAAACATAACTTTAAAGTTTCTTGTCAGTAAATATAGTGTGTAACATCTATATGTTTCGCTTTTAACTAATGGGATTATTCTGAAAATTGTTACTGCGATGTAAGCAGGATATAAGGGATGTAACCGTCAATGTTACAGCGATGTAGGAAAAATGCTATTCTAATCGGTCATATAGTGAATATAAACTTACATTTTCGATGTAACATTTCAGTCGGTCGAAATGATCGCTGTAATCCTTACATATTTGTTGGTAACTGAAAGTGGATGTTTTTGGCACTGGAGGCAACAACCGTAGAATTTACTTATTCAGTGTAAATAATATTTTTGGTCAGAAATTTTTAATGCACAGAAAGATGGAAGTTACGAAATGAAAAAATTCCCTTCGATATCCTAGATAGATTGTTTACATGGTATTACAGAGTAACAATATCCATGGTATCTCATTTTTAAGACTGAAAAATAATTGAATTTCTGGTAATTCCAAAGTGGGTTTACCCTTTAACAAATATTATTTCTGAAGGTGAGCTAATCAATTTTATATGAATGTAATATGTGTTTGCTATGTATGGCTTGCGCAAAATGCGATGTTGCTTCCATTTCCATAAGAGTCTGAAAAATAAGCTGCATAAGCGAATTAGCAGAAGGTAGAAAACATAATTTTTCTAGTTTCTGGTAAAGAATCTAATTAAAGCTTTATTTAGTTCATGTTAGTGCTCACTGTGACATAATCATATTTATGTACATGTGATATGTGATTTTATTGCAATTTTTCCTATAGAATCAGACGCTCTCAAGTTTATTTATAAGTATTTAACACTTCTACTTCTACCAGACGACTTCAACATATCAACATAAAACCACCTAGATCTTTCACTTCCAACTTTTATCACGAATTAAACTTCATTAATTATAACGACGCCTCATAATTGTATACGTTCTATTAAACTCTTCTCTTTGATTAAAAAGGGACATACCGTTCACGACTAAGAGGAATCCGTATTCATAATTCATTTATTTCAATTGGCCTCGACGAAGCAAGCGTCTCATTTTTATCGCGTTTTCTAAAGACTTAATTCGCTATTATCCCATCATCAAACGTAAAAACTCAAAGTGTCTGATTCAAACCAGGTTATGCCCCTTTGAAACGTTTTTCCACTCTAGGCATAATTTAATATTGGCCTTGGCAAAGGCGTGCTGGCTATGTGAAATCGAATTAGACCATAGTCAATTGAAGGAGAAGGTTTAATTCATTGTTTTTGTTGAATTTGATTGATTTATTTGTAAGTTATTAAATTGACAATTATTTAAATTCGATAATTTAAGTGAAGGAATAATTAGAAGAGCATCGTAACTGGGTGTTGCACGCCACTGGAATGAAGAGAAGTAAATCGTTTAGTGAATTTAGGTCAACAGAGTATTGACATTGGAATATCCCGGTGGTATTTCTAGCTAAATTAAAGTTTTCAATGCGGCGTCAAGGGGTTGGAAGAATGAAAATGAGTACTTCCATAGACGGTCGATAAGTCTACTCGTGCCCTCTTTAAATCCACGTTTTCAATTAATAATCTTCCCTTAAATTTTTTTCTGTGAGACCGTTTTACTTTTAGGCATTCAAAATATCCGTTCGATGATATTCCATAGGTATTCAGAAGGATTTGCCCTGTATAAATGGTATGTGCGCCGAGAATTTCATTGTTTCAGGGAATGGGGAATATTCAACGCGTTACGAATAGGTCCCTAGGAAGGTATGTGTTATGCTAACGATACAAGGTGTGAACAATACTAGAACAGATTACTGGAATGTATTCGATGGACAAATTTATTTCTGTCAGGGACGAGAAAATCCGGTTTTGGTTCTGCACTTAGAGGAATCTCGGGAGAAAGTGAGATTTAAATTACTTTTCAGCGTACATTATTTTAATTTATCTACGCAGAAATACTCATTTAAGCACTGATATGTATATATGTAAATACGAAATAGTGGTAATAGAATATGCATTGGAAAATACGCTGAACAAATGTGGGACTTTAACAGTACTGCTTAGTTTAATGGAGGTTTTGCTTAGAAGCTTTCCCGGTTTAAAATGTTCTTTACTTCTCAAAGACGCTCATTATGTTATGCATCAACTTAGTTCTATTGACTATAGATCAAGTCAACTCAATAATCTCTTTCATCTGTAGATTTACGCACATTAATTTGCATTCTTCTCTCTGTCTTTCTCTCTCGCCCTTGCACTCTCTATGCATTCACAACCTAGAGTGGGACTTGCCTGACTTCACAGTCTGCCTACATCTGCGATCTATCATAATTTCGTCGGAGCGATAAATTATTAGAGTTGTAAATCTGTTGTTAAGTTGTTTCTCCAATGCGGTTTTGGCCTTTTTTCGTCTGAAACCTTTTCCTATGGTAGTTTAATTAACCGTTGAACCTTTTGTCTTTTCATGTGTCTACCCATCTAAGATGGTAATATTTCTGACCGATAGGCCGCCGATATAGGCCAAAGAGAGAAAAAAGTACATTAAAGAAATAACGGGGGGAAGAAATGAAAGTAGATCAAAGAATTGCAAAACATTAGTCGTAATATTGGGAGCTAAATCGGAGAAATAAGCATTTAGTTTTCAGATCATTAACAATGGATCATGTTTCTATGGCAGGATTTTTAGTGATTTAGTCTATTATGCTTATTTATAGTCTTTTATCACTGAGTAATGAAATTTATTTTAAAAAAAGTTAAATAATGTGGATTATCTGCGAACTTATTTAATATCACTCATTGAACGTAAATTTTTCTTGGACTTGACAATACTTACATGGACAATTCGTTCATGGTTTTTACTTTCAAAAGGGGATGAAATTTGTTCAATAGCTAACAAATGACAAGACACTGGAAACTTGGCTTGCTTATAAATTAAACCCTCATTTGGTTCAGAAGTACACGATAATCACAGTGTCACCATCAGAGGAATTGAAAAAAGATGTAAGGTTAGATCTATTCCAAAGCGACGCCTAATAGATCAACATTTTATAAGCGATATTGTTGTTAGACAAGTAGACCTTAATTCCACCTTCGCTCATATGAATGATAATTTTTTTCTCTTTATTATACTTTATGCTTTATATTTATGTATTTTAATTCTTTTTTCCTTGTTCTTTTTTATTACTAAATGTTGCTAATAATCCTTCTATCTTTTCAGGGCAGAAAGAGCAGGGGTCTTGCTATGGGACAAAAGTTAGTTAAGTGTAAGTACCTTCTTAATTAATGCTTTAATGCTTAGGATATTTTGGACTTTTTTGAAAAGTACATTTTCAGTATCCTTTCATTTTCAGTTACGTGTTTTCAAAAATAGTCACTGTGGGTTTCAGTATTTAAATGATTACTGAAACGAAAATATATGTATTATGTATTACTCATTTGCACGCTATTTGAATTGCTTCAAAATGGGCAAAACCTACGCTATTGTAATTTTTGGATGAAAGTTTAACTCGAGGAGATGCTTTTAAATTCATAACTCAAGTTCTAATTTAGTATTAATCCGATAATTAGAGAGACATATTGTTTTTGTAAAATACTCATCACGCTAGATAAAAATAATAGAGAAAGGTGGTTGGACACATTTTGAACATTTTGTTCTCCTCCTGCAATTTAAATTAATATTTAAGTGCACCCGTGGAAACTATTTACTTTGCTGTTAGGCGTATGCCACATTCAGACCTGGGATTAAACACAAAATAACCTGGTTACCAAAACGTAAACATAACTAAATAACAATAAATAAACAGAACACCACATAATTAAAATCCCCATGTGCTGACCAGCGTATGAAAATTCCTACCCTCTGCATATGGCGAAATGGTATAGACCGAAACTACAGGTCTGATAGAATAACCAGGTTGATGGATTTTTGGAAGTTTATATAGACTATATACAATCTATATAGAATGGTAGGTATTCTAATTCATACCTGAATTAGAATAATTAGAATAATAAAATTTCTTAAGCAATAATTTGATTTCGAAATGTAATTCTTGACAGAGTTATAATTCAGTAAAACTTTGTCAGTGAAAGTACATATGTTTAAGGTTTACGTTACACATGCGGGATTAACAGATGTGTATGAAGCATTTTTCTGGCGAATTTTATATTTTCTGAGTTACTCGAGAAGCTACGAAATTAGATCCTTGTGTGCTAGCTGGCCAAATTAAATCAAACAAGGTGGGTTAAAATAACGAACCTTTTCACTTCATATATCAGCTTGGACGAATTACTGTGTATACATATCTATATATTGCGCCTTTCCGGTGAAGTAACGCTTAAATTACGAACTCATGATTAATTTTGTCTCGTTCCTGTGCAAACGTACACTCTCACATACATACACACGCACAAGTAACGCTAATATTTCTGGCAAGGCACGACTAGCAAGTGAATCCTATACATTATTTCTAGTTAATTTGGGATAATTTGTTGAGGCTCCAGACGTGAACATCGCCGTACTTCACACCTGCTTTGTAATTTATGGGAAAGTATAAACAAAATTTCCTATTGCACGTGTGTTTATGCTTGTTGAATTAATTACATTCACTGTTTTCGCATTGGTTTTATTACGTACAACATAGTAAAGTAAAAAATAATTGCTATGGTTTTATTAAATTTTAAGATGGTTCTGAAAAAACCCGTGCCATAATTAGCTGTAGAATGACTCACGCCATTAGTTGAATAATAAAACTGGTATCGAAAACATTTGAATACGAGTCAATTAAAGGCAGATGTAGCTCTAATAAAAAATGTTTTAACATTTTTCCTTTGTATCGGAGATTCAATTTAAAAGGCAAAAACGACCTTATGATACCACCTGTATGACACACCAGTTTCTTTATGACCTGATATATAGAAAATAAAAGGAATCTTGAGAAAAGTAGATGGTCATTAAGCTTGTTTAAAATTTTACTTGTTCCGTTTTTGCTTGCAATTCGAAACTGAATTTTAGCTGAGACCACATTAAGTTTCCTTCATTTGAGAAGTGCAGTTAAGTGTAGCGTTGTGCGAAGTTTCAACTGCTTCAATACACCATGAAATTGGCCTATTCGTCGAGTTCAGTTCCAGGAAGTAGCAATTATTAAGGACCTTTCGAAACAGTCGAAGTCGAAATAGAATTTCATCATCACACAGTCAAACTTATCTCCTTACTAATGCAATTTCGATGTTCCCGTTCGAATTTCGGCGCCACTGGTCCGAATCCGACTTACCTTACCCATTAGGAGGCACAATGCGCGCCATTGTGGCATTGTTTGACTAACTTACAAGAATATGCAGCTGAATGTATGTAACATACATTAGGAGAGGCAGTTTGATGCCGGTTTGGTATATTTCGACGTTTCCCTCATTTCCAGCTCCGTACATTGTGGGCGAATGCAGATATACATACACACATTTTAGATATATATTATACTCCGTATGTGTGTGGTAGGAACGTGACTGCCGCCTCAAGACGGAAGCTTTTTGTTAACTGCAAGGCACCCTACCCTCTCTCTGTTATTAACTCTCTTGTGCAGTTAAGTTAATTTTGATGAATGGCCAAGTATTTTGGGATTGCAATCACTCTGAACAAAAAAACACTAGTGTGTACACAAGACTGTTCTGAAGCACACAAGAGAATATGATACCTTCGCTATATATGAAAAACCCGAGAAATCACTGGCTAAGAATGATAATGGAAATTTAGTATACACAACTTACAATATGGCATCTGAAGAATACCATTAGGTAAGCTTTTCGATGATATAATTTCACATAATGTGCACACATTTGATGCTGGAAACTACCTACAAATAAGCGACAGACAGCTGCAAGCATCTATAAAGGAAAAGAAATAGAAAATTTCAGTCTGTATGAAATTCGAAATTTTTTAAACACACTTGCCCACGTGTAACAGCTTAACTGTTTTGTTTACAAAAAGGAAAACTTCGACTTACAACAACAGAAGTTATTGGCGAGTATTTTAATTTCGATGTAAATCTGATGGGGTAACACAACATTCGTTGGTACTTTGCTTCCTTGTCTCCAACTTGGGACGAAACATTAGCTGAACATTTACACCAAGATTCATTAGATGAGGAACAGGAGAGAGATTTAATCCTTTACCATCACTTGTCGCGTTGGGGCACTTAGTGTCATTTAAGGAAATCAGTTTCCATAACAATTGGAGGCCTAATAAATTTGTTGGTTACTAATAATGCCAGTTTTGGATGAAAACTTGCCGTTCAATGAAATATTGCCGGTAAAGTTAACTTTGTGAGAATGGAGAATTCTCTTTTAACCTACTTTGCATCACTAATGTGGCCATTACTGCGTTTGGCATAATTGATTACCTCCTATTACTATTATTACGAACGTTTTCCTTGGAATAGTGTTCCGTTTGTTCGTCCACGCGTCAAGAGGGAAAAATTATATTCTATTTCAACACATGATAAGTTATTTCCTTCCCCTTCGACCTTTAACAAATACCCTACCATTTTTCTCCCAGTATCTTCCTAAATCTTCCAAAACGCTCCCTTCATAATAAGAATCGCCCTCGGTAGACATAACCTAGGCCGTAGCGCGTGCAAATTCTGTCTGCCCTTTTCAAAAATTAATTTTCTCCTGCATAACGTCGGACTATTTTACCCGGTAACCCAGAGAAGCTCCCTATCTCGGACGATATCAGCTACAGAGCCCCCCTTCTTAGATCCGGTCACGTACCGACAGGGCCGTATTGAGCCTCTAGCAGATCGTATCTGATTAAATTAAAGTGCTAGTTTATTTGTCTAATCTCCGTTCCTCTCTCTACAGATGAGAATTTCTGTTGGGGAAACGAACGTTCATGGCGCCCCGCGCGCGCGGGGTTAAAACGGTTTAATCCGGAGATAAAAAAATATTTACTTCTGCCTCGAGATAATCAGATAAGGATTGATTACGCGGCTTGGGCATTAAAAAGGCAACAGCAACGCGAGAGAAACTTATTATTCCTAACTGTCTTTTAATGGCCCCTAAACTGCTCGTTATTACGTTAACTATTACGATGTTCTCAAGTGAGAAGTGTCGTTAAAACTTTATTAGGATTCATAATTCGGTTCATAAAACCCGCCGATTTTCTGAAGAAGCGTTTATTATACATTCGGGTCGTTGCGAGCCTGTCCGAGACCCGCATGACGGACCGTGGATATACCGAAATCGCATTCAATTCGCCTCTTCTGAATACCTGGTGCCCCTCGAGATCCACCAGATAAAGTAACGAGAATTACTGATTCGATCCGCCGTCAGTTTACACTTCTTTCGATTGCGTTTTTCGAACTTGTGGGAGGATGATCCAACGAAATGGCAGAACAGAACGAATAGATAAGTAAATAGTAGATAGCTATCGGGAACATGCCTGCGTTCGTTGTCGTAGGGCTAGAGTCGCCGTTACCATTGCGTAATGTTCGAGGATCGAAGAATAATTGACGGAAGGATTTACACAAAGAGGATTTCTTTCATAGCACGAGGTTTTCGCGATAGTCATGTAAGTTTGGACTGGTGTGGTGCGAATAAGTGCCTATATTCCTAATGAGGTATAACAAAACCTAGCATCCTTATACTTATTCACCGATACTGAGGGTGGGTTATGTCGTCTTTGGTTAACTTGAGGTTAGGGACTAAATTCCGGTTGGAAATAAAAGGTGCGTTGTATTGTTTAAGATACCCAAGTTTAAAGTTGGCAGCGCTGAATTTGTTTTCAAACGAAAAAGATAGGGAAAAACTGTTTTATCTGCACCAGATTTAGTTGAGTTGCTGACTATCTTCATTCTTTTTGAAAATGTTTCGAAATTATTTTCTATTTCCTTTACATTACCACATTTTTAAGTTCTCTTCTACAGAAATTATGATAAGTGACAATATCGAACAAGAGACAAAATTAGTTTAAAACTATGGACAAATAGAAAAAAATTCAGAAGTATTTACTTATCCAATGAAACCAATTGTTTAAATGTAGATGGCCGCTTTCTAGGTATTTATAACCTTTTTTTTTAATAATTAATTACGTTAGTTTCGCGTCATATAACAAAGATCGAATTTTATCTCAATAGCTCAAACAAGAAGTGCTTTGAATTTTAATATCAATATATTTATGGTATTGTTTGGTCGTTTTGTTATGACTAATGGCAATTTTAGTTCCTAAATGCCGTATGGTTCTTGATATAATTGTGAAATTACTATGATAAAAGTATCGTTAAAAGCTATTTTTATGATGTTTTCATGAACACTGTCCTACTGCTGCAGAAGTGTTGGCGGTCTTTTTTTAAGAAATATTGGTAGAATTCGACGAACATCTGTAGATTTTAAAAATGGAACAAAGTATGCTGGAATAATATTTTTACTGGTCAAAATTAGAGAAAAACTTACAACACACTCAAAAATAAACTGAAACTTTACAGAAGATACATGAAAACATTAAATTTCATCTAGTGCAATAAAATAACAGTTTAAATAAGGACAACATCAAAATTATGGTATAATTTACATTCTAGTCATCTTCACTGGATATAGCATACGATAGTTATTATTAACACTTTGAGAGAATGATTTTTAAACATTACAATAAAAGGTTGAAATATTTGTTTTAATCAGTGTTTGGGGAAAAGTTGAATAGTAGGGATTAACAAACTGATATTCAGATAACCAATAGGTAAGCAATCATATAAGAATATGCTCAGCACTGTCCTATATTTCATACGAGATTGTTTATCAAAATTGCAAAAAAACTCTAAACTCTAACTGTAGTTTTGTTAAATTCAATGATTGCTTCGTTGAGCAGTTGCTAGAAAATAATATTATACAGGACATGTAGATATGTTATGAGAAAAACGCAAATGAGAGTGTTCGATTTCTTTCGATTCACATCGAGACTATTTCTTTGGTGCTTCATTTACAAGACGTACAGTGGCGCTATAAATCGCGTAGAAAGAAGGCGTGTAGTTCGATTACACTATTTCAATCAAAAGTCTTAGCCGGTTATGTGACATTTTCAATTTTGTTCGATGTCTTCTGGTATCTGAACTGAAGAGAACACAATGAAAATTTTGATTTTTTGGACGGAGAAAAAACTAATTCCTCTAAAAGATTCATGCAAATTTGACGTAAACCACAATTAATGCCTACGGTTTTCCAACTACCTCTGTTCAGTATCCATTAGTATTGCACTTCAAATCCCCAAAAGTTTAATTTATAAGTGTGTAAGTGAAGAACTAAACAGCGTACATAAACTTCATGATTGCAACATTAGTGTTCAATTCGTTGGTAGTACTTCCCCATAAATTGATTTTTATTCAATTACATGGTAACTAAAATCGTTTAAAATATGTGTAAAATGGCATGGTTGCCTAATATGAGCTCTCTTGCAGTTTTCATCTCGTCAAAAATCAACGTTCCCAGCGAACGTATTATGTATCTTTTATTTGCAACGCTTTTATTACAGCCACGGGGCGATAATTCAAGGTAAGAAAAGAAAATCCGCGTTCTCCTCACATAAATTTCGAAATAATTACGTTTAACGGTACCGGTGGAAACGAGAATCGCGAGATGTAAATGCAAGTTCCATATGTCTTCCTCTTTTCAATTTTTGTGATACAAATTAGCTTCTATAATGGCTAGCATGCTGTAGTTATTAATCATAAAACAAATTAATGTTTACGAATTTTGAAATGGATTTTACTTGATAGTAATTTGGTATGTGGATATGCAAATCTGTAATTCCTGTGCGACTATTCACTTTTTTAATTAGTCGGTAAAACTGAAGCCTTTCACCTGTGTTCAGAATAAAGAGGCGTACAAACGTCTTAGTATGTTTGATATGAATAGATTATTTAACTGTATTTTTTAACCAATATAATTGCTTTGAGAAAAACGTTATAAATAAAATATATTTTTAATTGGAGATCATACCGTAGTGAAAACTCGTGAAATTTTAATTGGTCCGCTTCGCCCACCTTATATGAATCCGAGTGAAATCGTTTCTGCCCAACGTATCAGAATGCTATTATTAATGATGAAGGAGGCATCTGTGCATATTTTGATATCTGGAATCGTTGGCCCCAGGAAACAGGTCATACCGAACATATGTTTCTTGTTGTCTGTACTTTAATTATACCCATATCACCCTTGGTTTCGCGACGTTTCCAGTTTCAATCGAGAGTAAATTTATGATAATTACTGGATGTGCGGAATGAAAGAAATTGTTTAATATGTAGCAAAATAAGGGGTCCAGTCACAATGAAAACGACACCTGGTCGGTTATGTAAAATATTAAAAACCTCGCTGACATTTTCGTTACATTTTGCGTCAGCTTGATATCCTTTCGATCTTTACAATGGATCACGTAACACATAAAAAACGAGATTAGTATAGGAACTTTCACTATAGTCATTAGAAGAAAGTATGGCGCAAAAATTATTAATGAGTCATTAAATTCTTTTACGTAAGCCATGTCCCCTGCAGTTGACGAATGAGTCTCGAGCCGCGGCACAAAAGACTTGCGCTTTAATCATTTCTCTTCATTGTGGCTCCGATATACGGTAATAATATCAATAACAATGCCGACCTAACCTATAAAATCTTTCACACGCCTAGATGTATTATTACACCAAAAGTTACAAGACATTTTTTCCTTTAAGCGACGGATAATTTTTAGCCTGCCTTTCGGCTATCGCGTTTATAGAAGAAATCCTACATATAAAGGCGGAACATGAACAGTTATGTGAAAAACGATGTACGAGTACACATAGGCATGTGTGCACTCGAGAATGGGTTAAAAGGTTAGTTGACATCTGTTTTAGCTTTTTCCCCATTGTCACCGATGAAGAAATTTATCGCTAAATGCCGTACATAACAGTAATCCCCAGATCACAATATTTAATACTTAGTACGTATGTATTTCTTTATTCGAGAGTAATACAAGTTGAAGTGGAAATCTCTAAAGGGAACAAAGTGGTTTTTGAGATAAAATCGTTTTTAAATCAGGCAGCACGACATAAGTAAATTTTCTTCACATCAGGAATTGCGGTAACCACATTAACTCATGATACTGTAGTTGAACATTTCCTTTTATATTGCATTACTATTGGTAAGGTTTTACATCTTGCATTTCAAAACTAAGATTAAAGGTCATATGAGATTCGAAATAAAATACTCTATAAGGTTGTTAATAGGGTATTTTCACTTGTTGTCCAGGAGGCATTTTTCCCATTTTCTTCTATAGTGTATCCAGGCCCTTTGACAAATACAATACATGTCAAGTACACAAAATTAAAAAAAGGATTTTGTTGCCAAGCAACATCTGATAGTTGATACATGTATAATTACGTGATGTTTCTATATATACTTATAATAATTTTAACATCTCCATAATTGTGATCGTCCCACGCTAGTTCATTTAAAATATTCTTTGGCACAGTTTGTGAAGTAGTACAGCTTTATCACAGCCAAAGGATCCCACTTTAATATGTGGAGATTTTAACTTAGAATTTTATAATGTATTGTATATATCACTTAATGTGATATTAGATAAAAATGATCCTTTTGGTAATATATGAAGCGCAAGCATTGGCTGTTTAAATGCAGTCGGATACCGATGAATATAAAAATTACTGGTTATCTAAATATACCAAAAAATCGTATGAATAAATAAATGTGATAACAATAACTATCAACAATAAAAATTAAGTATTACCAATTCGAATAAGATGTAGAAGCAGTTAATAACTATGCCAGTGTTAATCTCGAATGTTTTAGAAGGAATGTAGCAAGTTCAGGTCAATAAAACGTGTCAAATCATGTCAATATTTAAACAAAGTCTCAGAGCACTCGACAAAGTTCGAACACCTTCAATTGAAGCTACTTCTGGGAGTTTTGAAAATTCTAGAGGGAATTTGGTAAATCTAGATGGACACTACTAGAAAAATTCGAGGCTTTGATGAGTTTCAAAAATATTTGGAGGAGATCAAAGACGTTTTGGGTCCAAACTAAGCGTTTCTGAATACAAATTTAGCTCTCAGAAAGAGTTAGAAATTTCAGAATGTTGTTATATGGAAAGTTTAGTAATTTATGACAACAGGGAAGCTCCATGATTCTGTTTGCAATAATTATTGAGCAATGATTTAGACACCGGTTTTACGTTCCCTTGCGGATTTTCCGTTAAAGAATTCATATCTACCGTGCGACGACTCGATTTATAGACATAACAAATACCTATAACTTTCATATGATCCTTTTTGTCTGAGTCAACCCTACCCTTCGAGCTATAAGCGAATATATTTTTCACCCTTAAAGCTCAAAATAAATTAACAATGTATGTCGACTAGGTTATACCGTCGTACCGATAGCATTTCTATAGATTACTATTACTTATTGGGCTTAAGATATTTTCGCTAGGTTACAGTTGTTCTAAAAAACTAGGATGCCTACATTTTGGAACATTACAAAATATGTTGCTGTTCAATAGAAGACGAATGAAGGTATTATTGGAAATCTAACTGCACCCTAAGAAATATCTTGACGCTCTATTAATGAATTAAAAAAAAATAGGTAAAATAGTCAGAAGCTGGAGTAATGACAAATTTTTCAGTTTGCGCATGTATTCTACCGCGACACCTGTCCACGCTAGTTTCTGTATCTTAACATTATTGCACTTCTTTACATTATTACCTTATTTACATCTAACACTTCTTTACATTTACATATACTTTAAGTTTTTGGCACATAAGCTTCCATAGCTTAATTTATATATACTGGAAATATCTACAAGTTTCGTACAGAAATTTTCTTACCTAGGGCAATAACATTTGAATTATAAGCGAAAAACTACTTTTTGTCATGTTAGCCTTAAAATAAATAAACAATCCCATAAGAACTAGGCTAGTGTTACTTTCCTTTAAAAGGATTGTCTACAAACTCTCCTTGAATTACAGCACAAAATCCAAAACGTCTTTCAACGTCAGTTGGTTTCAATATATGAATAAAGTTTGATTGTAAGGCCGAAATTGGTTTTCTCTTAATATATTTGAAACTTTACTTCTATTGTTACTCTTTATTACATGGTTTAATCCACAATATTTCTGACTCTTTGCCTAGGGATTTTTGAGAATTTTCCATCACAGGCATTATTTCCATTGCAGTTTCTTCATTTGCAGTCCCTTAGTGCATTTGAACTTACAATTAGATAGAAGTATTAGTTCTAAGTAACAGTTCTTTATTTCATTTTTCTTATATATTCTATTATAGTCATTTCTTTTCTTTAATATTCTCTAAAGTACATCTTTTTATAACGTTTAAGTTTTTTTTCGTCAAATTATTATTAAAAAAGTTTCCCATATGTAAATGACACCGTATATGCTTCGTTGAAAACGATATAGAATCAAAATTTCACGTTAAAAGTGCAATGATTGTATTTTTATGCTAGATCCACTTCCATGAGGATTTTACAGTTTTACCTTTTGTGAATATTATTATTTTCCAAATTTTTGTTAACTTGCTATCTATTCTTTATTAAATTAATAATGTTATCAGTCCAATTTCAACCTACGCCTCTATTTACTATGAAATAATTACCTACCTATGATTTCAATTACTTTTAATTAACGTTGCCCTTATTTGACCGTTACAAATATTTTAAATTTATTCAGAACGATAACATACCCGTTTATTCTAGAAATTTTCCTTTACAATAACCTTGCGTATTTTAACGAAATTATATACGATTTTCTCGTCTCTATGCGGCCCGTATCAGTGACTCACGCTTTTTTCGCTCGGCCGGCTATCGTTCGTCCTCATTTTAGGAGTTTTTGCGTCCGTTTTTTGTCGCCTATTGCTAGAAAAATAACTTCACACTTGGGAATTAACTTCTCAGTCGCAATTCATTCGGGTATTTCACGCACGGAAGGTGGACGTGTTTTAAATTACGGGAACGTTTTAACGGGAAATTATTTAAAATTTCTGGAATTTCAATCGTGCTCGCGTCGGGATAATTTTCTTAAGTAACATTACGTTTCGCTTAAAAGTTTTTGGTGCGTTTTGTTTAGCCGGCGACGTTATTCGACGTTTTCAAGTGTAATTTAATTAGTAATTGTCCGCGATTTTTGTAACTACTCCGGGGCGCGTGTGATTATGGAATCATGGTAAATTCCTCGTCTCTATTTTTGATTTACATTTTTGCTGTCGGCTTACAGTTAATATATTGTTAATAATTTTGTTAATTTTGTTTCAGGTTGTGATAGTGTCGTTGGCCTTTTGGCGGAAGGAGCAGGAGCAGAGGGTTTCATGCCGACGTGCCATTGTCATATGGTTTGTTTTTTTAATGAACTATTTTGAAAACACAATTTAATTCTCCTTTTGTATTGCTATAGCTCAATTTTACTGATTTAATTTTATTTTGTGTTCACAGGTGAGTATTTATCGACGGCAATGGCATAGAACTTCAGATAAGGGCAGATATATAAGAGGGTAGCAATTGTACATAAGGTTAGCTTTTTAAGATTTCTGAAAGTCTGTTTAACTGACGACTCGGTGTTGTTTATATTTTTAGGTAAGTCTTACAGGAGCAGATGACGAGCGACTCCGTAGAAGCGCAAACGTACCAGCAGTTGTTTGCAATGGTCAGTATATTTAGATTATTTTCGAAATTTTAATTTCCCTTTCTCTCTTATTGTAATGCTGATATTTTTATTATCTGTTCAGGAAGCTGAGTCATTTTGGTGGCAGTGGCGGACGACAACTTCGAAGGAGGATAGAGAGGCGAACATAGTTTTCTTCTAATGGTTAGTGTTTTCATCATAAATTATGCAAATGTATTATGTAATCTATGGTTTATTTCTGTGAATATTACATTTCTTTATCATTTTTCAGGTAACAAAGTCATGTACTGGCGGACATCCCGGCAGAAGGACCGAAGCAGCAGTCTTTCATGGTAAGTGTTTTTGTAATTATGTTATTGAACCATTTTATTCTTCTTATAACTTAATGTTGCTAATATTTTCCATAAAGTTACTTAAACTATAACATGTATTCAGCAGTAAGGCATAAAGGCATAAGCAGTAAAAATTCAGAGGTCTTCATAGGAATTTCGCTATTAATTATAATGGAAAAAGCAGGTATAAAAGATAAACGTACATATCTCATTAAACTAAGATCCCGATTAGGCAAATGAAACAAAAAGCGCTTTTGAATGTGAAATACATACCGTACCTAAATTTTGTTTCACATACCAGATTTTTACAAATTTTATAAACTTTTATACCAAATGCAAGATTCAAATTAGGTTCAGAGTTTTTAAAATTTTTATGAATTCATTCCTTACATTCATAATGCTTTGCAGAATAAATATTCTTATCATAAATGTAACCTAAATTGTAAATTTGTATCTACTGAAAAACAACTTTGTTCACTTTTCTTCTGTGGTATGTGTCACGCCTTATCTACAGTGATTATGGCAATATTTTGCACGACGTTTCGCACTAACTTATTTTCAAATACGATTTCGTTAATCTTTGTGTCTGATAAGGACTTACATGACATTTGAAACAGATCTAAAAAAATCTATCTTTTTACCATTTTTCTTTATCTTCTTCACTTGGACGTTCTTTTTGTTGTAAAAAAGTAGTATTACCACTTTCACACTGTGATGAAGTATTTATTTTATTTCGTATTTGAAACCATGTTTCTTTTATATAAATAATAGATTTGTTTTTTCTTAAGCTGCGGTATCGTGTGGACAAATTCTTGAATTGCTATCCTTGATTAAATTTTAAAATTTTATAAACCATAAACGAATTTGTTGGAAATATTTTTTTGAAAGGGTTTTAAAGACTTGTATAGTCATAACTATCTATCAATTATTTTTTTGTACACTTTGGAAGTATACATTCAAAAATTTATACAAATATCGCTGAAGCTCGCAAATTTTTGAGAATTGACAGAATTATTTGTTGATACGTTTTTCAGGAGTTAAATGAGGTTAGACTATTAAAAATATAGAGTTTTAAAGGTACGACCGTTAGATTGAACCGTAACTTTCCGGTTATTCGCCTTATTGATCAAAATATAAATACAAAAAAAAGTCTTACTTCGAAATGTTTATAATAGCGTTCCCAAAAAAATTAGGTGAATTTTCACTCATTTAACGATGATATTAAAGGGATATTTATTAAATTAACGAAACTTCACTATTGAAGTCCAAATTTCAAATCTGGTAAATACATCAATGAATCTCTAATTGTTTTGCCCTGTCACAAATTGTTTATTGACATGTTTTTGATAACTCTTTTGTTAAAAGAATTTCGAAGTTGCGACTAACAATGTCATCATATAAGAGTTTACCATAACTAGGCAAAAAGTAAATCGCGCTACTGAGTAGAATAAAATATTGTAATGAAATGAGGAGTTAAATGAGGTTACACCCACTTATTATCGAAATTTTGATATTGATTTCAGTTATTAGTACTAACCACGAAATTTTATATCTGAAGTACAGTTTTAAACATTTTGTTCAATGAATTGTCTATTGTTGGAACCATTTATTTCCTGTTCATTATGAAAACTTGGTGATGAATTAGGTTTTCTTCAGAATTTTGCCTTTTTCAAAAATGGCCATGTAACAACTTTTACTATTTAGGATATGCTTCAAGCAGGTTATGCTTGAAGCAGATATGCTTCAAGCAAGCCCCAGAAACTATGTAAAATATGTAAAAGCATGTAACAAATTGCTTCTCAAATATCTTATTTTGAAACAATTTCGATTTCTTTAAAAGTGCTTCCTAAAGATTTTTTGAAAAGTCCCCTTACTTCCTTCAAGGCGATCGACCTCCTATAACAATGTCAATTCTATTTAGAACTTCATTATTTTCCGAAGACAATTGCAACTCTATTAAAAAGGTCATCATAGAAAAAAGTTTTTCCCTGAAAATATCAAGACCCTTATATAACTGCAGATTGTTTGGAAATGTCCTTTGTAACATGTGTTTCATATAGATAACGAAGAAAATTATGTTATGATAAGAATGTTACTTCATACTTCCATTTGTTTGGGTGTTCTCCTCCTTTGCTAAAGCAGATATACAATTTAAAAAGACTTGTTTTGCATTTTAAAACTATTCTGCAGCGTACAAATATCTACTTACGTTCAACGTCTCTTACTTTCTCATATGAGGAACTAATTATATAATGGAAAAATATTACAACTGGGTCGATTTTAAAGGCTTTTTTGGACGATTTGAACTCTGAGTCAAAAAAAACAGGTTTTCGGAAAAATGTCTGTGCGTGTGTGTCTGTATGAATGTGGATGGTCGACTGTTTCTCAAAAACTATAAACAGTGAAAGGATCAAACTTGGTATCTGGACTTGGTCCCCTGAAAACTAGACTCTATGGGATTCTGGCTAAAAATTGGTTGAGACCTATCACCCTTTATTTTTTTATTTTTGTGTTTTCTTGAAAACTGGTCCAATTTTTTAAGTTTGTGTATCTAATTTGGTTAATTATATTGACTACCATAATCGTTATCTTCACTGATTTCTAAAGGGCCATTTGCGTTTCTGAAATTTCAGTCAGAATTCGTACGAATTTTGCATCTGATCTAACACGTTAAATAGTCAGTTTTGTTTAAGGTTTTTTCTGAAAGTGTTCTTCACTTTACTTTTCAGCATTTTCAGTTTTTCTTTGTGAAAAACGCCCTTTGTGAACTATTGCAAGCTTCTAAATTTTACTTGACTCTTTCATGCCTATAATTTTTTGGGACCGCCCTAACAGTAACTTTTCTTTTGAGAATTCTTAGTTTCTTCTAATTTTCACATCACTAAATTTTGGATATTACCTTTCTACAAGTGAGCTCTAAAACAACATTGTCTCTTCACAACATGATCAGTGGAATTACTCAGATTGATAATATTCAAGTGTTGAATATAAATTATGCTATAATAACTTTAATGCATATTTCTCACAGCCTAACAACTAAAGTGTTCTTAGGCAAATCAGGGCCTTCTAACTTTGCGATCGGAAACTTCCAATCAAAATTCATCATTTCCGTTGTACATTTACATCGATTGCTTACGTCCAATAAAGTACACGGAGTCGATAAACTCCATGACATTTCAGTAAATATATGTAATGTTATATACAGTTCTAATGAATATAACTTGGAAATTTTTCTAACTCGTTCTTTTCTTGGCTGCAGCAAAATCTAATTTGCTGCACATCGAATAGCATGAAATTGCTTATTTATTTAGTTAGAAATGGTATGAGAAACATAAGCGCGGAATGTCGATTTTCAATTTTATTTCGGGAGAGGAAAGCGTTTGGAGTCGAAGGCTATCTAACAAACATATATGTGACGAATCGACAAAATTAAATTGGAATTATGCAATTAAGAAATGCTTGTAACCATTAGTAATGAATTTTAGCCATGATTAATGCGTATATCATGATGTTTTGCTAAGGGATTGTTCAACGTTCACAGTTTTATTTGCTGTTGTTTTCTTACGTGTGGAATGTTATTTTCTTGTTTAAATCGATAGAAATTTAATTGGTTTTGTGCAAATTGGATTTAAACTAAATAACTAGAGATTCAACAGTTCTAAAGCAATTCGGTTACAAACATATGTCTACCTAGATAATTAGTAATTCTTCTGCAATAACACCAACGGAATACGTTTTATGTTATCTGTACCTCTGGACCACAACCCTTATTAGCAACATATATACGTTAGTTGTCTATTTATCTGGCTTAAGTGGAAAAAAGTTCTACTTAGCGGAAAACTTTATATAACTTCCTTCTCAGCAAGTGGTAAAAAGTTGCACTTCGCGCAATTAGGGTTTAGAGTGTGGATGGGGGGGCATAGTTGGAACAATTGGGGTTATGACAGTTTTTCGCAAAATTTTTGTTAACTACGAGGATTAAAGCAAACTATAACTTTTACAAAATTAATCTACCTTTGCCTGAAAATTTGGATAAAAAATTGGTAATACGGGTTAGTTTCTTAAAAAGATATAATCATGTGGATGAAATAAAATAAGTTAAAAACTATAAACTTTATCGAAGCGTTAATTTAAACAATAATAGAAATCGCTTCTCTTGATAATTTCTTTGAAATAATTTCCACGTTCTTCAGTGAAAAGTGCTATACCTTGTCTCGGAAATATAAAATGACACGTGAATATCCTTAACAATGTTAACGTAAGTAAGCAGTATGAAAGAATTTACTTGCTTGGAATGGGCCTGGTATCTGTACGATGTTAATGGCCACTAATTATTTTTGAATCGATAAGTCATATTATTTTTCTCCGGAGAAGGTGTAATACAACGTATGAGCTAGTTACATGATAATAAATAATAGTTGTCCATACATATATTAAAGTTCGTTATATAGAATATTATCTTCATGTCCTCGTCAATAATCAGAGATGCAGAGAAACTTCTACATACGGAGCATCTCGACTGGACGTAACTTGGTGCAGGTAACAACAACCACCAGTCCTTTTTGAATTCGGTTTTAGTAGATTTTTATTGACATTAAACCATTGCTGCATTAACTGCATTGCTGTAAGAACTTATTGGATTTGGTTTTCCTAACTTTACTCTCTATGGGTGTTGTTGTAAAATTGCTGAAGTAGGGGGAAGTGTAGACAAACAGAAATTAGCATCTACAGGCTGCTTTGACATAGTCCCAGTGTAACATAGAGTATCCAAATTATGTGCATTTATTAATGCAAATATTGAAAGAATAAATGATGAGTAACTATACATACAAACGGTAATACGGATGGTTATTTTATTATACGGGTATAATTCACTTCTTGAGTTATATCATTTCCTAACTAAATCCATTTTTTGACAACAAAACAGATTTAGAAATTTGTAAAGTTGATTTTTATTTCAGTACTAAATTTTGACTAATGAGTCGATGAGAATTTTCGTTTCACTTGTTGAATCCCGAGGTTGAAATCAATCCTAAAACTTTCGTAATTTTGTGTTTTAAACCGTTCCCAATTATTTCGACCTTTGTAAAGGATTTTAATTGGCCTATAAACCGAATTGTATCAAATAATGTAATTTGTATATTTTGTTTCCGAGAAAGGGAACAAAAGTAATTAGTTATCAAGCTGCAATTAAAATATATAACGTTTTTTACCGGATACAGCGAGGTAAACGTGTCCCGTTTCAATTAAACTGGGATTATTTAGACGAAAACTAATAAAACACGAGCTCAGGTGGATTATCCAGGTAAATTATAAAATAATTCTCCCTTAATCCGTCCGCAGATTGATGTTGTCCTTAATGTTGACCAATTTGTAGCACAACCGACTGTGTGGATTACGAGTATTACGGATGTTATTTCAGGTAATTAGATATTCTCTGGAAAGTTGTTAAAGGGCATGAAAGTATTTTTTTACCTTACAGAAGTCGACTTCACAGGAATCTCTCACAATTAAAATTTTTTCCAATTCCCTTTCTCCCCATTTTCGCCGACCTTATGCATACAATTACTTTTTGTCACGTTCCCTGTGTTTATCTTTACCCACTTGCTTCTCTCTCGCTCTTTTTCGCTCTCCCTTTCTCTTCCACCGGCCTTTTAACGTGTGTAAACAACCTACTGGATTAATTAAAAAAGTTACAAGTTGATACATTTTTTTCGAGTGGCGATTTTCTTTCCCTAGAATGAAACACTTTCCTATAACGAGTGATCTCTAATAATCCAAGTTATATTTAACACAACACAGAATCAGGTTAAATTTGATTAGAGTTTATAAAGGTAAATACGTTAACTTACAAAAAATAAATTGAGCCGTTGCTCGATGAGGCGGAACGGATTTTAATGAGGGAAAATTAGAAATTCCCGAAAACATTATTGGGAGGGGTAAAAATTAATGGAATTCCCGAGTATTTCGGGAGCTAACATAAAGTATTTTATAAACTTTTTTTACGACTGCTTGTATTTCGTCGGGCATTTTTTAAATTCTCTTCCCGTGAAAGTTACAGTGCCCTAATTGCGAGATATTTAGGTAGTAGCGGAATTTTTCGACGCAGGGATGTTGTATTAAAAATTTTGCGTTCCAAAGTAACACCTTATGACTAAATTCTTTCATGTAAAATACAAGTCACTAAGTTAATTGTTTAATTTCATACGATGGCGTTCCTTTTAACGTCAGTGGTTCAAATTGTGAGAAGTTTGTTCGCTCCTACAGTGACTAGTGTATGTAAATCTTGTCTTACAAATTAAAATGCAAGAAATAAAATTTAATTACACACGAATGACACTTATAAGTTACTAATGCTTGTCACTGTGACTTATCATTTAAGTCTTCTTGACGTTTTTTCGTCATTATTTCTGCAGTTGGATGTACTAAGTTTTTTATGAGTAATCAACATAATTTGGTAGTTTGAGTAGAGCTTCCTATTTCTACTGTATTTAAATTGTGAGAACTATTATGGCATCATTTTTCTTTTCGATTCCATAGCTTCATAGTTTCAAATAGTTTGTTGTTCAGAAAGTGGGAAAGTTCGTTACTTAAAAAACAATGATGATGTGAACAATGTTTATGAATGAATCAAACAAATTTCAGTTACAACACTAGCAGAAAAGTTTAACTACTGTCTGTATATTCTATTTTCACGCATTTCTTTGAGTGAATATAACTATGGAGATGCTTTCATATTTCAATATGAAATTTTTTGCATCAGTTGAGTTGGGGTTGCTTTAAAGTTGATACTCACAATTTTGCGCACTATTCTTTATATAGCAATATAACTTTTTTTGTTGGTTACCTTTGACGATTGCCTGAATCTAGTCTGGTGGACAATGGCATTTTGAAAGATAATTGTGTAGTCCATCGGTTTTAGCCAACATACAGAGTTAGTTATAAAAGGTCCATATTAGCATAGCTCACTAAGATCAAATGAATCATCGTTGAACTGAGGACGAACAAATTTGTGGGTGGGATCTCGCGACGTTCAGGCAAGAACCGTTGTGCTCTACCTTTTACCCTTCTTTATTCATGATTATGCAATATAATTTAGCAATGATATTAATAGATAAAATCATTACACTCTTTAATAAATTTCGACCAAAACGAATTCAATGAATTTCATTCCTAATGGTGTTAATGAAGGATATAAGGTTTTTTTGGTCACAGTACCTAATCAGCGTACACCTATGTATTTTAACCTTTTGACGTTTTGAAGTTGGAATCAGGGAAGCCAACGACCTGTCAAACTATTTCAATATGGCGGTTATATATCCTCAATAGTGTTAAACAAAATGGTATTTTTCCTGTGCTGTGATTCTATGGTGTTTGCATAGATAAAGGACGAAGCAGTTATTCTGTGAGAAGTCTGACACGATACATTATTATTAATTCATTTCTTTCGAGTTTCTGTAATTTCCAGTGCTTCCACTCATGAAGTAGTTTTAAGTTTCTCGCATTAATGGATTCACTGATCAAAAATTAAATTAGAGTCATTTTAAATTCTCACAATCTAAAAGTAAATTCGTAATGAGCATCTCCAGAAACTTCTAAGTCTGTAATGTGAGCCGATAGTATTGAATTTAGGTATTTTAGGGGTACACATGTAGGGGTACATATGTAATATCTTGTCCTCTATGTATTTTTCTTTCAATGTCTCTATGGTTCCTCCCATCCTCAGTTAATAATGCTCACAAGTAATCATAGTCTTTCGTATATTTAATTGTCGGCTTTTCAATGTGAAAATCATGTCCATTATTTCCTATAATAGTATATTGCGGATTAATAATATTTAATTCTAGACCCCATTCATTAAAAACCTTAAACTTTCTCGTCATATAAGAAGCATCTTATTGGAGACAAGCAGCAGCAGCCTTGCCTCAGGCCTTTGTTAACTTTAATTGGCTCTGACAGCTCACCCCGGATCTTTATTCTGCTTAAGTTGTTTTAGTAAAATATTTTCACCGCATTTATGTAAATTGACTTATTTCCTGAGTTGTTTTAAATAAAATATATTTTCTATGCAAGATCTTCTTGGTCTGAAAAGGCGCTGCTGTTCTAGTCCTTTTATCTCATTTTCCATCTTTCTTCTCAAAATCCTATGCAATGGCGCTAAGATTTCTATAATTAGGGCAGTCCTTTTTGTCACTCGTTTTATCAAGTGAGCTAATATAAGCAATTTCTCACCATCAGGATCGTTTTCCAAAGGCCCCACAAGCATACCTCCTGATCCAGACGACTTATTGTTTTTGTTTTTAAGTCTTCTACCGTAATAAATTTATTGTATCCTGTTTCTTCTTCACGTTTATAACTTCTATTTCGAAATTGTAGCAATTGTGCAGTTAAAGGTTCTGTGTAACATTATTACGATTTATTTATTCCCATTGAAGAAATTAATATCTTTTCTCTCGTGTCTGTTCTTAACACATTTACAGTTTTCCAGGCTGTCCTTGATTTTATATTTTTGATTTATCTACATGCGTGCACGTTTGTTCCCCGCAATGGTCTTTAAGTTATTTTATTTCCTTTATTACCAAATATCAGTGCCTTCTCTGTCGTCAATCAATATATGAGCTTCTGTTTACTTAACATTTCTTGTACCTTTATCTGTACATTTCAGTTATGGTACTATTTGGTGGGTTTTGAACTTTTTAATTTCTGTTGATTCGCCTTGAAAGCTACTTAGATTATAATTTGGGTACGATGTTTCCGTTTTTTTTTGGTGTATTTTCCTTATTATTTCTAAGAGGTAAATCGTAAATACATGGAAATTTCAACAGTTAGTGACCGGATCCACAGGTAACCCCTCCCCTCTTGACCGTGGTGTCAATAACGTTGAATTTTGTGCATTACTTAGTGTAATAGTCGATAATCGAAAACAGATTCTTTATAGGCTGATATCCACTATCATTTCATATTTCTTTCAAATTAAACTCGAAAAATCGAGAACCCATGTACTGTTTTCCTTTACGTGTATAAAGAAAAATTTACATTTTACGTAATTACACTTACATTTGAAAAGTATACGTTAATAACTTTAACACTCCCTCCCCTGCTGTTTAATTTATTTAAACTCTCTTCTTAACGTCACCTGTCAAATTGTAAATTTTTTTTACATCTTCCCGTTTCTTACAATATCCTCCTCTGGGTAATTTTCCTCATCCCTTATTACCTCCTAATCCTCGTAATTGTTTCTCCTTTCGTGTAATAGACCGCTAAATTATTAATAAACTTTGCCGATGTTAAATTTAGACAAACGTCTTACTCTTGTACACCTCGGTAACGAACACCGATGTAAATAACTCAAGCCGTAACCTTTTAAGTAACGTCTTTCTTATCTTTCTTTAGAGGGAGGGAATTCGTCTTAATAAAGCCACATAACGTCTCTGGGGATAGGGTCGTGGTGAAATAGACGCTTTTAAAACTTTTTTAATAGGCTGTGGTAATAAGGAGTTATACGCTGAATTTCGCTCTGTTTGCTTATTTTTCCTTATGGAATTCCACTGATTTAAAACCAAGAGTTAATTCAATGATTCACAGGTTTACCGGAAAGTTTTAAGGGGTTGCATAGCCTGGCACTTGAGTAAGTATTCGTAAATCATTATTCAATTGCAAGTGAATGCATAAATTCAATTATTTTTAGTAATATCGCAAAAGTTTCAGTGTTTTATGGAAAACCTGTTTATATTTACAGCAGCACACACAATATTTTGATCCTAATATAGAAATTATAGCTCATTTGAGCTCTTCATTAGTGAACAAATTTGGAAAAAGTTTGAAATTGGTGGACTGGTGGAAATTATTCAACGAATGTCTTTACTTGTTTTTGTTTATACTTAATACAGACAAATTTTAAGGTAGCTACGATTCAGTTTGCATCATTAATATTGTTGTCAGTTTTAATTTACTTTCATAAATAAAAAGGTACCCGTAACGTATCCGGCAGTGTCATTTCAGTAGATGTTATGCGGGCCTAAGAATACCGTACATATTTGTGACGTTTTAGAAGGAAAATGGGTCCGACACGCTCCATTCTTAATATTTTTCTGTTATTTTTCGTATGACAAATGAGATGTGCTGTAAAGGGACTGGCACCAAGACTGTCCATTCAGGTGCATCTTGTGCAAGGAGATATTACTCGAGCCAAAAGGACAGACGTCGAGTTTAGTGCGAAAGAAAATAGTTTCCACCACGCCTTTCACAGATAATTACTGCCAGAGACCCCGATCATTTTCCGTTATCCGATTTTTTTTCTGCCTATTATTCCTTTCATATCAACAACTGATGTTCCAAAAAATATTTGTTGTTGCCCGCGCGCGTCACGTCTCTTAGAATGAAGGGGGGGACGACAGCTCGCGCCAAAACATACCTCGAAAAGTTTCGGGGCTAAGAATTTTTTTACGTGTCGGTTATTACGGCGAAGTTTCTTTCGTAATATCAAAAGTGACAAGCGTCCTTTACCTTTGTCAATCACTCGACGTTTTTACCTAATGAAATATACATCAGAGGCCCAGCGGTCATCAACGCGAGCGGGCCTTTCATTGTGCCCGAACGGTGGTGCATTATTTATTATTATTCATATTTATAATGCAGAGTGCTTCGGACTTTGCGGGCGTACTTCAAGTTTTATTACCTTAAAATGAAAATATGTCTTAAGAAGATGGGATGAAAGTGGCACTGAGCATCTTTTTTTGTTCGCAAAAATAATAGTCTGTCCTGCGGAATATTCCTTAGGTCTTGACTTATTTGATACAACTGTCGCGCGTATTTAATAATTAATTAAATAATATGTAGGTTTGATATTTTAACCAAGATTCACAACAAAACCAGAATTATCATATTGGGCAACTGATGTATCGACCGTTTAAATCTTTTAACACGAATTGGACCTGTAATTGAATTGTTTTTCAGCGGCAGTAAATAATTTGGCGAGCTAGTAGCAAACATGATGAAATTTGCATGATCTCTTCTATAACTTATGTGGACGGCGATATGCCAATAAATTAGTTGTGCAATAGTTTCTAGGAGAATTGTATCTCGAATTGTGAACCTGTTTCGGGCTTACCTGCACAGTGTTCTGCACACCTATAAACCAATTCAATTTTCATCAAATTTTAGAGGTATTTATTTGTAAAAGAGGTATGATTGGTTTGGCAAATTCGACACCTACCGGACGGTTTGAAATTCTCAAAAAGAATTAAGAACATTTGGCCGCGGTTTGCAATTCGGGTGTACCGATGCAAAGTGATTTACCAGAAATGGCATACCTCTACGGGTTTCTTATAAAAAAATTTTTTTTAGTTGAAACATAATCAAAAATTCAATTTAACTTTCCATACGAGATCATCAAATACTTTCTAATACAGATAAAACTGGGCACTACAAGATAATAAACTATAAAGTTTTATTCATCTTTGTTTTGGCATTTTACAAATTAGCTCTAACTCTTTTGAAACTTCGTGTCGAAGAGTCAAAATATTCAAGTCTCAAAAAGCTCTTTTTGTAAATCTCGTGTTTCTTTTCCTATAAATGTTATTAGGTATGAGAACACTTGTAGAGCATAAAATTCTCTACAAATTCAATCGTAGGTAATATTTTATGAAACTAACTCTTCTTCACTATGTACATTACTTTATTTTGACTTTAAAACTTGTCTTAAAACTTTATATTGGTTTATAGAGTTCGTATATTGTTTTGTATCTTTCCTCCTTTATTTGTGATTATTATTTGTGATCACTTTCAGACCGAACATATTTCAGCCATCAGCCTTAACAGGATGATCGCAATTATCAATGGCATTTAGATCCTGCATGGCTTTCCTCATCGATTTGTCGTAATGGGTTAGAGCTGCGCGAAGGGCGCCCCAGGTACAAGCAATTTTAACCTTATTGAACTTATTGCAGGCTTTCGGTTGCCATTCTATCAAAAAGTTACCCGTTTTCTTGGGACAGTTGTCTTCATAGCTCCAATCTCGTCGCTACAGTTACAAGTCTTCCTAACTCCCCGCTATTCCCGAAAAAAATCTCTGTAACCCTTCCAATCTGGGTATTTATTCGATTGTGCCTGTGATCCAAGATAGAAAGTTCATCAGACACATTTCAGTTAGCGATTTTTGTACTTCAAAATGCTAAGGCCGTTGATTTGTTTCGTTACGAAAATTGGCTTGAAACAAATATGCAGGATTCTTATCATTTACAAGGGTTTTACCGCTCTTTAGAGGAAACTTTTTTGAATTAATTAAAGCAAAGTGTACAGCATTTAGGGTTTATAAATGCGCCATGCTTCTATATAATTTTATTAAGGGGTGTAGAATTGTTATGCAAAATCAAACAAAGGTAGTCATAGAAATATGTGTAGTACCATTTAGTAGAATGCCATAACAGTTTGTAAACTATATAACATAATAGAAGTGAATAAGTAACCTAGTCATTTCAAAAAGCTGTTTAAATAAATTTACGTACATACATACATTTAGTAGAACGCTACAACAGTTTGTAAACTATATAGCATAATAGAAGTGAATAAGTAACCTAGTCATTTCAAAAAGCTGATGTCATCAAAAGACGTCATTGACCTTAGGCAAATTCGTCCTCATTAGCTTTTGAAAACCTCGACAACAGTGTTAGCCTCTCTATAAATGACGTCATATCAAATTGTTTTGAACGAAGTATAGAAAAATATCAGTACACATATTTATAAGAAAAAGTTTCTTTCACTATTACTTGTATCGCCACTAACCCTAGTAATAAGTCTTGTACATGGATGGCTGTGTATCTGTTTTAGATGTCTATGATGTTCTACACCGAACTTATTCAGAAATCAGGACTGATCAGTTCAATACTAAGCCTAATTTTATACTCCTTAGAATTTTTGTGCGACGATGTACATGTAGCTTCCTCTATGGTAAAATTTTGGTGAAGTGTTTTTATGGCAGCGACGATGTCGTTTCTATACACATCATAAGCATTCCATCGAAAAAGAGTCCGTCTTTCCTGTACTCGTTTTAAAAGTGTCCTTATGACATCTAACGTTTCTTTTTTGTGCCCTCTTTACATCACTCGCCAAATTTTTACTCTCGGTGCTTCTGTGATTTCCATGGTTTGATCAAGAAGTTATTTTGGAGTCTCTAGAAAGGATCACTTTACTAGTTTTATAATGCGCCTCGAATATCCCTTGTTGCTACTCTTTCTCTTCTTCGAGTAAGTAGTCAAAATGTAACTCATCTCTTTGATTGATGTCGATGCTGTTTCATACTAGATGGTGGGAACTTGCATCACGCCAATCACCAGGTAGAGTGATCTTCTCAATGTTGATAGAAGAAAATTTGTAGTGACTCCTCGGTTCATACCAATGTACTTGGAATCGACGGGCTATCAGTATTATCCCAGTGGTGGGATAATTAGAATTAAAAATCCTCAGATAATTGCCTCCAAATATTCGGATCAATTTGGAGCTGGCAGGTCGGATTTTAGTATTTTACAACCATTCACAAATTACTCGTTACTCGCCGTCGCTAATAGTTGCTAATGGAGGAAACAAAATTATTTTTAGTGATTTTCCATATTGAGTTTTCGGACTAGGCAAATAAATCCAATCCACCATCGGGACATACTAAGAATCCAACAGCTCTTTGTTTGTTAATTTCTGACCGCCCTCTTCTTATACGCATACAAACCATATATCATACAGTTAAATGTATTCAGCGCCATCCATCACATCTTGCAGGAGGTAAAGAATTAAAATTCATCATCCATAACGTCGAAAATTAAGCCCGGGCCATTCGAACGGCAAACTTCACGTTCAATTTTTAAAAATTTGTTTTTTATTCAACGGCTGAAAATGAGAAAGATAGATGCGTTATCGTCTTTCGTCGATGGGCCGAGAACGCCGAGAGCATTTTAATTTCCTGCTGAATGCAAACGTAAACCGAAGGAAAGAGAAGCTAGTGAGGGCGGCAAAGTGACCAGCCTGACCTCAAAGCTGACCTCTTCGCGTACGTGCCGGTCTTTGCGGGAACCTTTTTTCGGGATGCACGCCGAAAGGTCGAAGGAAGACGAAAACCATGCGGATTGAGTGCTTTTATATTAATGCCCATCTCTTTTAGAGACGTAACGGGGAAAGGAGGCGACTCGGCTCGCGCGAATTTTAATTTTCTCTCCTCTTCATGCGTTACAAAGAGATTGCTTCGAACCCTTGAAAGCATAAATTTACTTTAGGCGACATCGTAACAAAACCTTCATATTCCGCTTTGGCGACATAATTGCTTTTTATTTCGAAATTTGCGTAAAAGTACAAAACAAGGCCGGTACAGCTCGAATGAGATGTTTAAAAGTTCTTGTCCAAAAGTTTAATCATAAAACACAAAGCTATTGTAGCTTTTATAGTCTTACACTCAATGCCGGAGAAAGTTTCAAGTCAATATTTTGCTTCCTTAACTTTTCCTTATTTGATGCTAAGTGATTCAGTTGCTTCTTCCAAAGTAATTTTATTTCTTATTAAAATTCAACTACAAAATGTGCTTAATCCACAATATTTTTAAGTGCACTTCTTTACGGCGTCGTGGAAAGCAACGACGTAGAGAAATGTTACCGGAATATCTTTCAAATAATCAGCTTTGATTGAAATTGCACTTTGTCTGGACTTCGTTGTGAATTCATCTCATTAAGATAAATAGCGTCGATATTCCATGAAGTGTTAAAAGCAAAAAAGAACTATCTGGAAACAAAGGGAATAACGCTAAACAGAGAGACCTACTTCAAGAATTATAGCAGTTCTAAAAGACACTTTTTGTTAAAGAAATCATACGCTCCAAACGTTACCTTCGTTAAGAAGATACAGTTTTACGTTCATTCATAGCTACGAAAACAAAGCTTCTTATCGTATTTTTTAGATTATAATTTTGATGGATTTGCCACTTGGGAGGATGATAAAACACCGCGGCTCGTCGTCTTTCGATTCCAATTATTCGACGGGACGAGTGCGAGTGTCTGAGGACGAGGTGAAACTGTGATTCTCATGCATATGGAAAAAATTGCCGGTGATAAATCACAATTAGGGCATAAATTATTTAAAAAGGCATAGGTGCTCGATGGAGAATACGAAATAATTAGGAAATGTCAGTCGAAATGAGAATTTATTACCAGTCAGGGAAATTAGTGAAGCCTTTATTATTTGGTTATGTTCGTTCGACCTTTCCGTTCGGAGAAGTGAATTACTATTAGTTAAATTGGAACTAGTTTCGACAACTTGAATTAAGATGAGTTTTGAATAGAGTATTGCCCCCTAGGCAAACGTATTATACAAATGTTGTGTGGTAATAAAATTTTACAAGTGGGCAGTTGACGTTCATGTGATACAGTGCTCATCTAGTATACCCTCTTTTATCTTACTAAAGAGCTCTTATGGTACGTGTAACTACGATTTTCTTATAGTTGTCGCTGTCTTCCTTTGTTCTTTCCCTGTTCTTCCAGTCTGCGTCCCTTAGTCCTCTTGTTTTCATTGCCTTGCAAACTTCACCTCGCCAGGATCTTCTGGAGTTTTTCTTTTTTGCGTCTTCCCATGGGACTTCTTTCGGCGACTTTCGCTATCCATTACTCCCAGTTCATTTCTCTAACGCCTCCGCACCAAATTAGGCTTCTTTCTCCTATATATCTTATTAAATCCTTATAAAGCTTAATTCTTTGTTTAGCTTGCTTACGCTCGCTGTGTGAGGAAATAATCTTCTTGAACAAAATTATATTTTCGCCATTTTAAATATTTTAAATTGAGAGGAGGGCCATGTTGCGCATTTGGAAATTAATCGACTCTTTATGCAGTTGGGGAAGGAATTTATTATTTTATTGTTATGAAATAAATTATTACAGAAGTGAGTTAAGGACGAAATAGAAACCGTACTTAAGAATTAACATCCCGCGGACCCTGCTGTCGCTAAATTTGTGCCTTACTTTTCTACAATATATGCAGTACCTTCATTATCATGGAGAGTGATAATTTTTTTAGTCAAAGTCGATCTGGTCCGGAAAGACATTCTTCATAATATATGAGAATCTCATATATCGCAAAACAGTACTGACCTTATAAAATCTTGTCTTAACCTAGAATAATTAAAATAGAAGGAAATATTAATTAATTCCAGCAGTATATATACGAGTCTCTCAAGACTGTCCTAGTCCACTATCATTTCAGTATTTCTAATATTAGATATGTACATATTTTGTATACAAACTGACACCCACCGTAATTATTAAAATTATGACACCCATGGTCTATATTGATAATACATATGACGTCCAATCTATTATCCTATTAAGCTGCCCAATCTGTTACAATTATGAAGGATATATAAAAATGAATTAGAAATATTCTAGATCAAAAAATAGATCGATTATTAAAAAGTATCTGTACTTTATTTATTGGAAGTAAACTAAACACAAAATGTTTGACAGTAACAAAGGTTAAAATTCTTATTTATTTGAAATCGGTTAATGGGTATTAAAATATAAAACCTGTCATTAATAATAAATAAAATAATTTAAATATTCTTTTAGACACACCAATGAACTGAATAATAAAGAACTATTTGTTTGTCATTTGGAGACGATGGACATTATAAACAAATGTTTTAACTCTTACACAGTTAACGCCTACGAAAATTTGTACTCGTCAATAAGTGTTTCGCATTCATTTTTTGTCACCGCTGCCTTTTCCAATATATTTTTTAGATATTTTGAGATCAGCATTTTCTAATGTTGGGACCATCGTTTTCTTGAAGATTCTATGAACAAATTTATTTATTTTAAACCACAACTCCAAATTGTTAACTCGTAGTTATTGCTGAGGTAAGATTAGGTACATTTTAAAGAAATTTCAAAATAACTATGTGTTGGTAATTTTGAACACGATTTTTTTGAGATTTTCCTCTTTCTTTTTTTACAAAAGTTTTAAACAAGTCTGAATTATTATCTAATTGGGAAGATTCCTTACGAGCTACCACACGTACTTTCAGTATTAGCAAATATCTATTTGTTTTCTCCGTTATCCCTTAACCGAAATTTGAATTCCAATCGACAAATTTTCAATTTTTCTATCCTCTCTTAAGGCAAGTAGCTGAGCTTTCAATGCAGCTTTTTCATTGAAATATTTGAAATCGACTGATCATTTACTGATTAAGGGTTGTGTTAAAATGTAAAGTAAGAGAAGCAGCTCCATAGGCAGTTTTTAAAGCTGTGCAATTCATAAGGGGAATCAAAAAAGTTTTCTCACTTGTCAAATTTGTTATTTCATTACTAATAGTGTTTCTGCCTGTTTACTGATATTAATGGAAATCGTTCAAATCTCGCGTTCTTTATTAAAAATTGATAACTGAAGGATTCGTACCATCCACATCAATTTAAATGCAATTTAAAATGACTACTCTCAAACGCAAATAAAGTTTTCACGTATGCAATAACCCATAAATTAGTGAAAATATAATTTGTTACATATAAACCTATCTGGATTTTATTCTAAATTAAAGTGCTCATTAATTGCCATATTCAGATTCCATGGTTCTTCCCAATTCCTCCAAAGCAAGTAGAGATGAGCTTGTGCAAAATAAATAAAGAGGAACTCGACTTATTTATATCATCTTTGTTAGTCATTTTGACTTTGACTTTCTGAAATTTGGAGACTAAGAGGCGTAGATTAAAATAAGTTTCCGATCTGGAATTGACATTTAAAGCAATTTAACTTAATGTGCGAGTTTAGCAACACTAGTGTGTAACTTAATTCAATAGCGTCACAATTGAGCAATTAATGAATGTGAAGAATTTATTGCATAATTATACTGCCTCAGTTTTTCTCCTTGAACCGGATTGTAATGTTCAGCATAAGTTAAAGCTTGAAGAGGGTTGGAAAGTAGCCTCGTAACATTTTGAAGTTTTAAAATAGGCTTCCTTCGCTTATCAAATAATCTAAACAATCTACTTTACAAAAGCAACGCAGCAACATCAAATTTTATTCATAAATTCTAGTGTATATTGTGTTCGCCCTTTTTTATTGACGGCGCTGACTTTTAAACAAAAAGTTTATTGTTTAAGGTATTATTTTTAGATTTTAGATTTTTAAATTTTAGAGGCGCATATATTAAACGTCGCCGAAATTAAAGCGAAGCCCCAACACACGCGTTCTCGGAACGAACGGGAACAAATTTTTTAATTTACGGAGTACGAATCGGTCAGATTTTATGGCGCCGTTGTTAGCTGGCAGTTTTGAAAACTACCCAAGCCATCCCTCAAAACGGAGGCTCTCGGGCGCTCAAAACACGCCTCCCTCCATACCAGAAAGAGTACCATTCAGCTTGTCGCTTTCCACTGACTAAAAACACATAAAGCCGGCGCGCACTGAATAGAGAAACTCCAACTCCGTTTTATGAAATATTATTTCACATTTGGGGAAATATGCCGATGAATAACTTCGACTGGAAATGTGTGCCATTTTCTCCGCTCGTGTGAGGCATATTTTCAGAGGTGCTTGCTTTGGTTACGGGCTCCCCATTATTAGTTGGGGACACATACACTCGTAACTAATTGTGGGATTAATTTTTTCAATAACGCGTTCGCGTGACGGCCGTACGGGAATATTCCTGATTACCTACAGATTCCTGTAGCGCAGGTAAAGAGGAATTTACATTGATCACCGATACATCCATTGCAATAATGCAGGTATGCTAGCCACACAGACGGATTCCGAACTCATTCCAGCGAATAAAAACTTTTCGACGCGCCATTTTAGCTATGCAAATATTGGAGTAAATTTTAACGCAGCACAGCTGAAATGGAATTTAAAATATAATGCCTTATATGAAGTGTGATAACAATGGTGGTCTCTGAAAACCGAATCAAATTGTGGAATTTTTTCGTAACAGGTCTTTTGAGTTTATTTGCCGCATGGGTTTTTTAGTATGATTTTGGCGATTGTAGGATCTATTGGCTATTGAAACGAATTGTAGGACCAGGTGACTGCAATTTTACACGGAGTTCTAGTATATAAAAACCCAACTAGGTATATTTATTAAACGAATCGTTTACAGTAAGAAACCTCAGGTTTCCGATGAATTTTTAACAAATATGCGGAAAACACCTAATTGTGATACCTTATGCCAATATATGCTAATTTGTCCACTAGATGCAAAATATGTTATAAACTCACTTATATAGTATTAATCCCTTTTCCTAAAGTATAACTTTTTTAATCCTTTTTGTTATATTAAGGTCTTGTCATATAATTAACATTTAGAAAACGTTTGCTTCACTAACTAATAAGTATAAAAAATTGTTTAAAATCGTTTAATAGGGCTTACTCCGCCGTGCCTTTAGTGACCCAGTGACACAATTTTTAGTTTTGTTTTGTTAAAGTTTCCCTCACTTTTATAATATATGTCATTAAGTAAAATGCCTTGTTTGCAATATCATGATATGACATATTGCTGCCAATTATACATTTATTTCATTTCGACCATTCATTACTGTCGTTCAAATATATTAACTGACATTGTAATAACAACTTTTGCATATTGCTGATATTCTTTTTACAAAGTGCCTGATACTACATAGACAGGCATGATGTAACGTTTACCAAAAACAGATTTAACCGAAGGAGTTTTGGCACTGTAATTATTAAATGACATGTGTGTAATTACCTTTATTTATGGGCCGCTTAGAAATATAATTTCATTGTTCGCACTACCAAATTAATATTAAAATACAATCTGTACTTCAGTAATGACAAAATAGTCTATTCCACCTCCATAATGAGTTCAGTGATTAAAATTATACTACGCAAATTGAGTCACAGTTCCAATGAAAGCTACACGTAAATCGAGTTTCGAACTTTCAAGTATTTTACGTAATTATTTATTTATTTTTATGGCAAACAAAGCAAGCAGAAAATTTACAAATTATCTTAGTAAAATCGTAAAACACAACAAGCTTAATGGAATATATACTTTGACCTAAAAAAATTTAAAATCTGTTAAAGCATTCTTCTTGTTTGGTGATGGCCATTTTTCTTTTTCTTACTTTCTTTAATTTTTAATTTTACCGTTATAAAGGACAAATTCTACAAACAAATATGTGGCATATCTGAGAAATCGGTCCACAGGGAATTAGGATTTTATTCATGTGACTGGTTGGAAGGATGTACAGTTCTATATTGTTTTTTAAAATACCATATTTCTGACATGAAAACATGTTCTGGTCATATCGCTCTTGTTTGACTTCCTGCAACTTAACTCGCACTTATACTGCAAGAAATAAAATGGGTATATTAGGTTATACGTTTTTCGTCAAAAATATAAATTAAAAAACTACAGTAGGTGAATAACAATTTATGTATTACGCTGTTGTATTAACACTGACTTCTAATTGTGTTTAGATCACCTACCAAATGTTTAAATTATTATTACTTTGTTATTTTGTTATGGGGTTTGAATACGCTTCTTAATGAGCTGAATTTAAGTTCTTCCACTTTATCGCCTATTTTTCACTATACTTTACAATAGTTAAAAGAAAATACCAAAATGATTGATCACTAAATACTACTAATATTCTCAACTGACCTTGTGCAGTCAATAATATTGACGAAGCTTCCATAACAATAAATACATTATAATTGTCATCAATTTTTTTCAATTTAATTTAATAATAATTTAGTCTTCGAAAACATAGATTTACTTCCATAAATATGGAACAAAAGAAGTACATAACTGTGTCGCCGCCTTTGTTTCATATTATTACGTACCTTGTTGTCGAGTTAAGCAGGTGCATGAAACCACGAAAATATATGTGTAGTAGGAGAAATGTATAGGAAAACATCAAACACTTATCCTAAATTATGCGGTCGACCAGATGGTTGTGCCTCAAGACTCCTTTGATTTAAAATTTATGATCGGAATATGATGAATATTAAAAATGCAAGTTGTGTAAGTAAGCTTAAAAAAAGGAAATGTGATGTTAATAAAAAATAATGATAAATTCGTAATCAACGCCAACACGACGGTAAGCGAGCACTACAATAATTTATGAAAAGGGAGTATAAAAGGAGGATATATATAACCAAAAACTGTCAATATATCATTTATAAGAAGAAGAAGAAGATCCAGTTTAAAGCACCCGAGTTCTCTCGAGGATCAACAAGAAAATTTTTGAAATCCTGGACTAAACCGATATCGATTTGTAGATAACTCACTCGTGTAGTAACAGCTATTGATGGTGAGGATACACGTTACATCGATATTTGGCACATAATGCATCAAAATAGGTGAATATATTGACAAACAGGGATGGTCACCAGTTCTCTCGGGAGAAATGGTAACACTTCTGTTATTTACTCTTTGCCACTAGGAGGTAGCCGAATTTGAGGGACTTTAAGGAATAGTGTATATGTGCCTGTTTTCGCCCTATTGAAACGTTTAAAAGGTAACATTTTAATGTTAAACTATAAACAGAAACAAGCTGTGACGAGTGGGCATTACACACACATACGCACGCACACACATACACACCACCCCTAGAATTATTTGGAAACAATAGAGCTTTGAACCATTTTTAATAAATGAGGAAGAGAAGCGCTGAACCTCATATCGGTAAAGTTTTACAACGTAAATTAATATTAATAATTTGTCATTAAGCATTAATGATCATGGTCGACCTTACTTAATTTCATCGTATGTCTGTCCGGGTAGGGTACTGATGATGGTTTCAAGCTGAAATCTGAACTCTATTTGCTAGGAACCGAGAGATATACATCATTATACCACAACATCAATACCTGTTCGACCCCATGAAAGCCATATGGATAACCATATCATAATCGTACCGTTTCCAATATTAATACTATTCTGCGAGTCTAAATAGAGTTCGCATTTAAAAATTGATAAAAATTACAAACATGTTGAGTTTGAATACTTACTCATGTATTAAATGTTATAAGATATAATTACGAGAAGAAATAGAGATTGTTTATAATTACAAATTTCTTGTAATAATTTCTAAATTGACACTAACTTCGTATGAAACTTCGTATGACGTAATTTTCGTATGAAAAATCCAAATATATATAAACTGTCTCTTACATGTATTCGTAGCAGTAATTAGTTTCGATACATTGATGTTTTGCAATTATAAACATCGAATGTTAATAGTTTTCTGCTATAATATTGATGGTTTTATATTCGATGTATCGTGTACATCCTTACTTGGACGTGACACTATATTATTTTAAACGAAATGAGTTGTAATATGTCACAATAGACAAGATACCATATCATTTTCAGTTACAAAGGAAAATAGGTCTACTTTTTTACTAGTTTTAGAAATTTCGAAATAAACAGATGATTCCGGCCAACAATTATGTCTATTGTTAGTTTTCGCTGTAATTCATGAACGTTGAACAGTTGTTTTAGTGTGGTCCAGTTCCGACCACGTGAACTACACATCTTCTGTAAAATTTTCGATTCCATTTTGAAAATAAAGCGTGGAAAATATTTCGCCCCATGTTGTACAACGAGGTTGGTGTTTTAACCCGAAAACCTTCCGCTTGAACGAAAATTAAATCCCTGGAAGATCGGTAGTGTTCTCGCGGTTAGTTATTTCTATTTTTTTCCTAATGGAATCTCCTAACTTCTATAAATTATTAGTCCATTAAGCGGGTAAACGCTCCTTACAAAGAAGCTGTTTGCGCCGTACTGTGAATAATCCTTCGCGATACCTCATCCATCCGGTCGCCTCTTAATAAAATCCAGTTTGCAATTAGCCTGTGACGTTTGCAGCAGGAGTCGTAGCCAAGGGACTGAAACCGCCTCATCTAACTGAAATCAAGAACGCCATCACGTCGGACAGGCCTGGTTATGCTCTATTTAGTTTTGCTACCTTTTACTCTTTGCGATCGCCGCGTAACCTAGTAGGATTATAATAGCTGCCTCGTGCTAGAGGAACTACCGGTTTTTATTCCGCACACCCGACGATTATGACCGCTACGCTCAACGGTAATCGTTTAATAGGAAATCGAGAGTTATATCAGCGTCTGTGCGAAGCCAGCGCTGTTTGTTTAATCATCATTATATCGGTAATAGTTATTTGTAGGTTTTATGTCAGAATGGAAATGCATTAAACAACTATACGTGCTTGCACGAAATTATCCCCACGAGTTGTACGAAATAAAGTGGGTAATCTATATCGGAATCGTTTTGGAACGTATCACGTTAGGTAAACTAGGTCGTTATCAATCGATTTTCCATATATTTATGGTAACTTACTTGGAATACATTTTGCCACTTAAATTTTTTCTTATTGTAAGCCTGTCGCAAAATTATTGATTTCGTTTGGACACCCCATGTTTATTTGTTATTTAGTACATATATATTCATTCTTTTCGATCTTTTAACTATATCTTGAACAACCTGTTCAATTCGTTGGGTTCATTGTAGGAAACTAGCTTTTTTTTTCAGTTTTATTGTGTTTAATTTTTACGAATGAACTGATACCAGTGACATGATGAAGGTTAAGAAAAGAGTAGTAACAAGGCTTTAATATGGATAATTTCGTTCACAAAAGTTACACCGTAAGAAAAATTGCCAATTAGAACTCGTGGAGACAATTGAGCCGGATTGTGAAAATATAAAGATAAATTGACATGTGGCTATTTATGAAACCGAAATGTGTTTCCATTCAAATAAAGAAAAGATGTCAAACCAGTCTTCGTTACGAATACGTAAAGACTGCGAGCATTTAAGACCCGCCAATTTCTTTGAAAAGTTGTATTTTAAAACTACTGAAATGTGGCACATTCCCATAATATTTCAATACCAGAACAAATTTCAACAAACACGAAATCAAGTACAGAGAAGCAAAGAAAATGTGGAAAACGAATTATGAACAATTTGAATATAAAAAAATATTTTGTACTATATATTATAATATGCTACGTGTTTAAAACGTACTCAAGAGTATAAATTAGTTTCTTCTACCCCAATACAGAGTAATAACCCCATACAGCTTTCTAAACCCATGCAAATAGTCATGAAAATTTTTGTTTGTAAATTTTTAATAACTCTAAAATTACTTGTAAGATTTAAAACGCAAAACGTGTTTTAGTTTTAAACAGTACTTATAATTATTAGTTATTAAATTTAAGTATTAGTTAATTATTAGTTATAATTTAATCTTGGGTTTTCTAGGTGAACCCGCTGTGACTACGGGCATCATAAGAAAACCAAAATTTAGAGTTAAAGAACGGGATACTGTTGGATAGCATATTAGCTAAATTTTTAAATTTAAAAGATTGCCAACAGTTGCGTTTGAAAGTTCAACAATTTTCTGGATATTAACTAAATTGTGTGTATAATATGTTAAAAACTTAGATGTACTTTAAGGAGGCTAATAGTTTTTCTAAGAAGCTTTAAACTGAATCCTAGATTTTGTTTCATAAAGAAACGCGTAAATGGCATAAATTTTAGATAGATGTTAAGGAGTTTTAAAAATTTGCTAAGGACTGCTTAAAATAAGTAATGTCTATGTTCTAAATGAATAGAGGATGTTATAGGTTAAAACGGTTTCAAAAGTTTATTTAGAAGTGCTAAAGAAATAGTAATGGATCATATTGGGATGTGTTACCTGAAACTTACGTTTTATAAGTTAAAACGGTTTAAACGGCCTATGGAAAAGCTTCTTCAAAAAAGTGAAATTTAGTATTAATAGAAAAAATTTTTAATATACTCCCTAAATGTATAAGGTAATTTCTTTTAGCTCGATATAGATTTGTAACCCCATACAGATTTATATACAGATATAAAACTCAAAGAGGAAAACTCGAGGCTCGTGCAGTAGAGAGAAATGTGATAGAGTTGCTATTTATTGCATACGTCCTAATTTTTTCTTTTGAATTCTTACTAGTATTTTCACAGCTATGAAGAAAATCTCAAATTTCCAACACCATGACAGCACTGTTTTTTTAAAAGAGGAAATTATTTATACTTTTTGGTTCAATTTTTAGCACATTAGCACCGAACAGGTAAACGGATTAGCGACGAAAGCGAATTAATGAAAACCTACTTACTTTAGTTGAAAATTGGCGTTGGTTTTAAAGTCCAGATTTTTATTAATGGAAGTTTTAGGTTAGGTTAGGTAAAAAGCATAATTATTATTAAAGGAGCAGTAACTAAACGTCTTAATGACACAAAAGTAATGAATTTTAATATACAATAGAGCCATTGCTTACACAAACCCAAGATATGAATCTCACTATCAATTTGTTTTGTTACAGATTGTCGCAGGCGGAAAGATGGCGTACACACCATTTTATGTAAGTTTTTTTTAAATAGTCCTAATGATTTGAGCATGTTATATCATTATTTATTACCCTCATTGTCTGGACGGTTTACCAAATTTTTAAACAAAATAAGCGAAGCTTTTTCCCTGTATTGGGGCGACACTTACTAATCTATATCTGAGGCCAGTAGTAGAATTGGTCTATATTCCACTATTTAGCCGAACAAATCGAGTCAACTTTGGTAAATGGGACTAATATATTTTGGGATACAGATAATAATTTTAAATATCGGAATTTTACCTTTTGTCGAAAGTTAACCAACTTTACCAAAAGTAGCAACTTTCGCTGAAGTGTCGAATGGCTTTAAAATACTTTTAAAATATTTTAACTTATATTTACTAGTGATTATATCGCCATTTATATACTATATATAAATAATTTTTATTTTTTAACAAGAAAAAATGAATAACTTCATTTTATTTTGAAAAAAATTCAACAAACGAAAGCTCTAGCATTGCATTAATATCAGTTATTTGAATTATACAAATAATTGAATATTCGACGTATGTATATACGAAATTTTACATTTTTCGGCTTTGTTTGAAACCAACAAATAAAAAAATCAACATTCAGTCAAACAGCATCGCCCACCGTTCGATAAAAATGATTTTCAGATAGGGAAAAGGCTGGCAATAACAGGCGTTCCTGTTGAATGGCATCGATTTATTCTCGCTACAGTCGATTAATTTTTTAATGGCACAATTGTGAATTCGAATTTAATTAAATTTCTTTCACCCCTAACGTCGGATTTGACGACGACAACAAAACTCTAATAACTTTCTGTCAAAATGTTAATTTCTCGTAGTTGAATAGTTTTGCCGACGAATCTCGTTGTCATTGAAAACTAAATTAAATATTGTCCACGAAAAGTAAATTCAGTTACGGTACAAATATCACATATTCTATTAATACATATCGGTACCATTTACGTTGTGAATGTGTAGTTTGATTTGCAAATTAAAATAGATTGAATTGCTATCATTAACAAATTAAAGGAATTGTCTTATTCAACTTCTCCTTACATCAATTATCAACATGAATTAAACCCTTTATTCAGTTTCCCATTGCCCCTGTTGATAAATAAAATAGCCACAGGCTTAAAAAATTGTACGCCCCCGTAAACATGCAGCAACAATTACTCGCCTTTTGTTTTTTTAACTAGTTAAACAGCATACATGGAAATCACATTTGCACAAAAACTCATTTCCAGTTTTCGTACAAAAAATTCAAATCAAACATTATTTTCGATGGTGGCGTTACATTACTCGTAAAATGAAATTTGAAATTCGGCTAGGTTTACTCCGGTTGAAAAAGTATGAAAAATAGAATAGTTCCAATTGAATGGTTTGGGTCGAAGTGCGACAACCTATATCAATTTCATTAATCCTGAGCATCATTAAAGTTTGCATTGCTTTTCATATGTACTCTTCTTTAAGTATCTGAATATCGCATGCCTGGCCTTTCTTCATTCTAATTATCGTTATATGGTGTCGATTACGTTTGGTTCCATTCGTCCAATTTTTGTTTTAAGTGTTTACAACTCGTACCTCCTTAGTACGGTTACTATACTTTACTTAAATTCTAAAGTATCTTTCACCACTTTTCTGGTCTTAGTAATTTAGGTATTTTTGAAATTCCTCTGTTCTTCCAATTTTAAAGAAGCACAAGAGAGTACATCTTTGAGAGCTCACATCCGATTATGACGAATCGAACTGAACCACTGGTGGAAAACCCTCATTGAAACAATTCGCTAACAGGGAACCGATTTAAAGGTTTTAATTTCCAATGCGTTCCCACTTATGCGAATTGAACTACGCTGTACCTTACCAGCCTCTGATTTCTCCTTTTCCACAATTCTATTTTTGTTTTGTTTTTGAAAAGCGCACCCCACGCCGCCGCATGCATAAATTCTTTTCCTCGTCTCGATTACGTGCTTCTGCACTTCGAACTACATTGTTTCCGGCTCGGCGCACTAGAAAGTGAGACACGAGAGTTGCCAACATAAAAAAGTAATAAACGTGCAGAAAAGCGGCAGTTTTTCCATTGTGAATCCTCTTCAGATGAGCGCAGACACCCTCTCTATCTGACATTTCGTACACGATCTCAGTCAAGGGGGTTGGAAGAGAAAAGAGGACCTATGCGTTTCAAACGGCCAGACTCGTTGAGAGGCGGTTTATTATTTCCATTCGCGCCTATCCGTCGGGGTGTGCTTCTTTGCGAAAAGTTTACAATAAGAGGTTGGAAATAATAAAAAGGGAACTTTCGCCCAAAATTTTACGTTGAAACTATTGTTTCGTTGAGCTTTCATGGAACACCGCACGGAGGATGTTTTTTAATAAAGCTCGGTGTTACCTGCACCTATTATTAGGGAATAAATGAAACTTGTCGTATGGTTCGTTGTTTACTGAAAATGTTGTGGACAGGTTTTTATTCGTCTCAAATTTAGTGACAGAAAAGAAATTATTGTCAGTGTAAAATTATTCTGAAAATGTGAAACCTGAATTTGGAAATCTCAAAATTGTCCACTCGAGGCGATCTAAATAATTTGTTAGTGAACATGAGAATTTTTACTTTCCTTCAAAAAAATCTTCCTCTCCATTTGGTATCATTGGACCAAAAACCCATTTCCAATAATAAGAACGTTTTAAAATCAGTTTTTTGCAAGCCTTTAAAATTTTTATTCAATTTTTAGAACTTCCAGCATTTGAAATAATTAAAAAAAAATCTTTACACACGTGCTGTGAAGAGTATTGCATAAATTATTTCTTAAAGTTTACAAACAGTTTTCAACTTTATTTGATGCAATTTCATGTAGCTTCATCAAGAACAGCCGTTTCAATTGTTTTCCAACCCCTTCCGTCACAAAAACAGAATGTTTTTAATATGTCTCTTAAAAAAATTGTTGCTACTATGTAACTAAATGTAACATTGTCATAAATGCGTATCTTAAATTACTGTTCATGAAATTGTAAGGGTACTTTTTGGAAACATTTTTTGGTGTTTTTTACATTTTGTTGTTAATTAGTACTTACCGTTTTAAGAGAAACCTAAGTTCTTTATGGGGGTAAATCTGTGCAGCTGATTATCGTTTTACTATCTCTACAAAAAAGGTAGTTCATATCAAAAGTGGTAATATAAATTTACGCGTCAATGACAGCTAATAAAGCCAGTACGAGTCATAAGACCCAGTTAGACTGTTAAATTTAATACAAACTACATTAATAACTAAAGTAACTCATGTGATATATAATAGCAGTGTAGCCAATACAGCACACTAACTTACAGATAGCACAACTGATATGAACCTTAACAACTAGGTAGTTCACACAGTAAATTAACTGGTGAGTACTACAATAACTGCTAATACGACGACTAGTGCAATGTACAATAATGTAAATTAGGATTGTCAACCAGCTTTTGCTTTACTATGTCGATTAAGAACTACAATAAAAGCTAATGCTGCTAATTTTTGCTATAACAGCTATCTATCATGTGTAATACTAGAATTAATACAAATTACATTGATAGACCACTAGTAAAAGCTAGCTAGCAACAACCATTACGCTCTAACAGTAATAATTCACAATATGCAATACAGCATTTGGTAACTAAATGATCCAGTGTGAGCTAGAATATCTAGTGAGTTTCTATATCAAATAGCTAATACACGCTATGACAAAAGCTGATACAGCTAATAATAGTTGGAAAAACTAAAGGGATTATCGAAGGTAGTACAGATTACAGCAACAGCTAAAGCAAGTAATGTAAGCTATAAGGCACTTATATTATACGGCAAGTTAGGCACAAATTCTTTGAAAGCGAGACTGAATTAATCTGGTTAAACCACGATTTGTGCAATCCTCAAGGTTTATATGAGCCCATAAATCCGTTAATCCACATATAGTCCATTCAGTAATTAGCTACAAGTTTCAAAAGAAAAAAAGAAGTAATTCAGATCTTGGACGTGATTGAAGATTGTGTTCTATGATGAATATTGCAGTTAAATATTTTAGCAAATGTTCGTCACATCATCTTATTGATCCAAATATTTAGTGATGAATGTCCAAAGCAAGGCAAAGCATTTACCAGATTTTACAAAGTATTCCAATATTCCATGTTCCAGTTATAAAGACTTGGTTCTATTTAGACAGGATAGGAAAATACGTCTTTTTTTGGTACGCAGTGGCGCATTGCATGGCATCTAAGATGAAATGTAATACATATGAAAACAAGTGTAAAAGAGATGATGAATATTTCCACGTATCCTTAAACGAAATAGTGTCGCGACGCATGTAAACTTGGTCTTGCGCATCTTTTTGGCTATATTTTGGTGGCAAAGTGACAAGGCGTCCATTGGCACTCTCGCATTTTCCGTTCATCGTGTTTTCTGAATACCTCCACATTGTTCATTTAACATTCACCATCGAATCACGTGCAGCCAAGAGTCCACGTCATCGCAATCAAGACGGAATGAACAACTAAAGCCTTTTTGCTTGTCTGATATAGCCGAATAGATCCTGATTTCCAATAGGGTAATAAAATACTGCTGCTTATTACGCAGCATTCGTATTCTTTTAAGACTTTCTAAAGTTGTAAACAACGTATTGAAAAATATTTCTACTCATTTTAGGGGCATTTATTTTTTATAATCATAGAGATATAAATTTGCCTTAATCTACATTTGCAACAAAAATTTAAGCCACTTATTTCTCAAATTTCTTTCTGCGCTATATCCCACAAGCGGCTTAAGAGTATACCACAAGTAATAATCCAATTTCACCAATACCAATTCGATTATGATCGTATGATATGATATACCAATACCAATATGATTTTCGGTTCTTAAATTACGTATCATTGACAAGTCGCAAAAATTTCTAATAGAGGAGAAAATTACTGTCAAATATTACCTAAGTAACTCTTGTGGTTGTTAATCTAAGATATGGTAAATAGCTCTATAGTGCAAAGGCTGTAAATTTTAAGAGGAACAAAAATGTTATTATGAATTGGGCGTTTTAAAATCATTCAAGTTAAACAAACAATTTTTGTTATTACGTGGTAGAGTGTACCACACAGAAAATTGATGGTCTTTAACTAAAAAAATATGTGAAAAGTATCGAGAAAGTCGGCAAATTTCCACAACAATCGGGAACTGATTTCCTACTTTCACCTTCCCGAAAATTCCCCCGCATCGTCGTGCCTTCTCTCCAAAAATAAATTTTTCACCAGGGAGCGACATTTTGATTTTCCTCACTCAATTCATAACATGTACGTCGCAGTGCTCATAAAGCGGCTGTCATAAAAAAACGAATTTCGTCTCTCAGCAGAACGCTATGACACGCTAAAATATTTAATTTCGTAGGTGTATGCAAGCTTTATGGGCCATCAAATATTACGGTGCCATGCAACATAAATAATAAACGATATAAATCGGTATCGGGGAGCTCCCGATTAGGCTGCGAACGTTGCCGGTTCGATTCCGAAAGCGGCGGTATTGTTTTATCTCTCGTTTTCTGCCGTTCGCGCTATTTCCGAATCGAAATTTGGAAACGGTCCTAATTCAAAATGCGAATAACGGAATGCGTCACGCCGTAAATAAGGGGCGACCGCAAAGTATTCGCTCTCGAAACAAATCAACAGTTTCACTCCCATCGCATGCGGTTTTTTGGTCATCGAATTCGGCCAATACCGCCGCCAATTAACACATCTGGCCACGTTCATCATTATTATACTAAAGTGAAATCGCTCGACAAAGAAGAGGCAAACGAACGTCCAACAACGTCCCATGATCACGAGAAAATAATGATTAATGGCGATAAAATTTAGTGCCTTGGCAGGTAATGCCGGCACGTTACTCGCTAAGAAAATAACTGGTAGGACGCAAATTACAGACGACGCGCCGTCCAGTTCGACTCAGAATAGTAAAATGTATAACGTTTTCCTAAATTATGTATATTTCATAAATAGGCGCAAATGGAAAACGAGTTGATAAACGTGGGGTGGAACATGTGGGATCGCGTTTTATCCTGGAAAATGATGACAGTTAGTTATACGGTACGTTTAAAGCTTAGGTTGATTTCGGCATAATTCTCCTTAATTCTCAGTTCCATAATTCTCATGCGTACCGACATATTTGTCGTTCCAACACAAAATAATTAACTAACCAGAAGCGAGACTTCCCCCTCTTCAATTTTTTCGATTTTGATTTTTTGATTTTTATCAATAACCTTAAATACTCCTCCTAGAAGAAAACTCAGGTTTAGACTCTATTATTTGACGCAATGCCAAAATGCAACCATGTAGGTCAGCACTAAGAAAAATTTCAAAATTATTTTTTTTAGTGGGTTATTGTGATCAATATTTGACTTTCGAGCACAGTTTTCTAGTGTTCTAAATATTATTTTGTCAATAATTATTTTGAAGTTGTTTATACTTGATACGAAGTATCTGTGTACTTAATATACCCAACCATACCACAAACAATTAGCGCAGTCCAACATGCATGCATTTTTTGGGCCTTGGGTACACTGTATCAATCGAGCTCAGCAATTTACAAAAAAATAGGATATTTTTGTGTCACCACAAAACGTGGCAATAATTCTTTGCCAGAAATTCTTTTAGTAGTGTTAACAATATCGAATAGTACTTCTTTGTGATTTGAGTATTTGTGATATATTCGAGAGGATTCGCCACTTTTATAATACAACCGCTGTATCTTAAGCCACTCTACTTTTGTTTTATTTCCCAAAATGTTTCGAATGGTGAAATTATTTTTGAAGGCGGTTGTTTTTCTTGCAAATCCTATAACTTTTATTCAATCATCAGACACATAAATTCCTTTGAAACGTTTTGTTGGTTTTTCTACTCTTAACACTTAATCACTCTTCCTCACAATCAATCACACTTAATGCCCAATTTCTAGCCAAAATGGTCTTTTGGAAAATTTCTATTAATTCCGAAGTTGTTCTCCAAGCTTTTGTGGCAACGTGCTGTTATGAAAATAACGGTACTACTCAGTTTTGTGTCTAAAAATTTACTTTCGATACTAGATAGATAGATAGACTATACAATCTACCTAGATCGACGTGACATAAAAATATTTTTATATTTAATTTGGACACCAATGTTGGTGTTTAAAGTTTATCCCGTATTTATATGCTGAATTCTTAAAAGGATACAATTTTATTCATTAATAGGACCTTTATCCCCTAATAAACGTTGTGTGCAAAATTTTTTTATATGGCTTATGTTATGCATAATTTCTATAGATTTTTATTCAAAACGTTAGCGAAAATCTTCATCATCTACTTCCCTAAAAAAGTAATTTTCTAGTTGTTGCTGAAATAGAGAAAAAAACGCAAATTGCACGCCGCGTAAAATCTAAAATTCAAATACAATCTACATAAAAACACTGAACGTTTTATTTGCTATATTAACAATAAATAAACTGACGAAGCATCATCCTGGTGGAACGGTACATTAAAACAACATTATTTATTGTACACGATTAGGAGTATAAAATATATTTAGTAGCACCCGCAACTACAAACTGAAATATTTATTGTTAAAATATTGATTAACGTAATTAGTAAATATCAGAGTCCGCATAGTAATGCATCAGCTCACTAACTAATGAATTATTCATCGGGTAAACACAGAGTTGGCGATTGTTGTCAGAATAATTTAACCGAACTCATAATTATGATTAATATTAAACGTAACTTTCGGCGGTGAGTTATCTTATGAAAAATAGATCACGAACTTAAAATTGCTTTAATGCTTTCAGCTCGTCGTCATGCAAAACAGAGAACTTGTAAAATCCATTTCTTGATTAAGAAATTTCATTTTAATAGCAGATGTGGCCGACCAGAATGAAAACTCCTCTCGAGTAAGCAACTTGTGTCGAAAAGCGTTACCGTCGATTTTCCGCGGGCGTGTGATCAGAAATTCGCAATAAAATCCTAACAGAAATCCATGCAAAAGAAATGCCTCTGACTATTTTCCGCTCTCACTCAGGTTTAGAATCCATAATTTTGCCTTTCACGCGCCCTCTTTAATCACTACAGTAACCCATCTAGAAAACGTCGACCCCGAGGAACTTCGGAAAAACCATTCCTCCACTTCGGCGCCTCCTCAAGCCGGTCCAGGATAAGAACACAAAAAATTTAATATTCATCGCCAGGGATAGCGCCTGATCCTAACAGTGATAATGCATTAAACTGATATTCGTTATATTTTTGCCACGCCGAGATCGAATTAATTTGGATTAGGTGGAAGGAAAATTCTTTCTAAGGTGCTTAACTCGGATGGCCATAAAGATTAAAGTTCACGGAGTGTCGATGGATTTTCTTAAAATACCTGCCCGTATTTTTATTAATTATTCTTAGAGAAGAGTCCTATCACTCGAAGTTTAAGAAACTGTTGAAAATACACTAATGGAAATAGTTTTAGTTGCGGATTATGTGCCAACTGCACATACCGTACTTGCTATGGAAAATTTATTCATCATCTGGTTTCTTTATATTTTGTTTTGCTATGAATATAATTCAAAATGAAGTTGACACGGTATTTTTTCCTACACTGAACCAAATTGGTACGTGAAAACAATAAAAGAAATCGTTGGGGCAATGAATAATTTCGTTAAATTTAGTCCATAGAACGTTACTCGTTACTTTAACGAACTTTACTTCGTTAAGCAAAAAACGATTATTGTATTAACGAATTAGGTTCATTACATAACAAGCACGATTCAGTGGTACTATGAATGTAATTCTGATGAAGTTTGATAATTGAGTAATGGACTATTGCTAATATTGTTCATTGATATTACGAATAATATTCATAAAATCGAAAAAGGAATTTGTCATTTGGCATTTTAATGCTTTTTACAACATTTCAATTGATAGGTTTATAATTGTAAAACTTTAATAATTAATTGAACATATAATAGATCATTTCATCTCTTAAAGCTATATCGACTGGGGTGTCGTTATAAAAAGCACAAACATGTGATTTTTGTGCATACGATTCAGTAGATGTAAACCACTTTTTTCTATTTGATTCGATTTATTGATGCTTTTATATCAATTCTATAGACAAAGTATACCTACGTACCCGGACAGAACCGACAATCGAAGGGCGAAGGACAATCGAATTGGATTGACACCGCCAAAGATGTCTTGATTTTTTTTGCTGTTTCTCTCATTATTTTTTGGCGGGCAAAATCGACTATTATACTACCTGTACAGTGTGAGCGTAACGTAGACTGATACACTAAAATACGTTAATTATCGTTAAATGGCTATACAGTGTATTAAGGAAAGAGTACGTTAGGCATTGAAATTTTTTTTTATTTCCGTATAGTAACGAACTATTGGTTAAAATAAGTTATAAGTGGTTAACGAATGTATGTACGTTGTATTATGAACTTGGGCATTAAACAACATATCTATGTTAGTGTTGATGAACCATTTACTGAAACAATGTACTTGATTAACGAATATTTCTTGGTTAAATCAACGAACTTGAATTTCTAATAATGAAAATGTGTGCGTTGATTATATTGACTAACTACTCTTCGAATCAACGTACATACGATTATCGAATGGTGTAAATCACATGATGAACAATGGCGTCAAAATTAACAGAGGTTAATAAATTTTGAAAAAGTTAGGTCGTTTCTCAAATTATTGAAGCATATAAAATTTATAACCTCTATATCTTTTTTAGATTTCTACCCATATAAATTTTGACAACCTTAGATTATTTTTTAAGTTTTCTTCGCCTGATGATTCTCTGGCTTATTCGAATCTTAAAATTCGGCGACACAAAATAAAATTCAATTTTTGTCTATTATTTTTTTACTAAAAGTGTTTTTAACGTGATGCATTTCAAAAAAGTCCAAATATGCTGACCAAGCTGTTGTCATTAATGGAAAAATGGCTTAGTTTCAACATTTCAAAGCGACATCTTTTATTTATGGCATGTTTAAACGAAAACAGCATTGTTATACTTAATAAACAATTTTAAAGAAAATTTTAATATGAAATGTTAAAACTAGAGAAGCTTTGTGTTTTTTATTAGTGCACCAAAGTTTTTTTTATCAATAATATCAGAAACGGTTTTAAAAAGTTAAGTCGTTATTATGAATGTGATGATTACTTAGCTGTTACTGACAATAACACAAATTGCTTTTCTTGAAAAAGTGATATAGAATTTCATGCTTTATTGTATTTCATCAGATCCTAAAAAAATTACAACAAACATCGTGGCTAAATAGCTCATCTATGTAAGACGGAAATGACCAAATTAAGTCGATGAAACGGCAGAAAATACAGTATATTTACGATTAAAATTGTCGCAAGTTAAAATAAATTTCCCCTATGTGAACATATTAAACAAACAATCCAATATTTAAACGATAAAATTCCTAAAAATTCCTGGTAATTCCTGGTAGTTTTGTTAAACAATCAATTTTGCTTTAAACTCAACTCGTTGAACTCGCCGTTTAATTTAATGCCTTCTGCGTGTTTTGTGAGTTTAATATAAACCTTAAATTTTGATAAGTAACATTTTTATCTCAAACCTCAATAACAGACACTTTTATATTTTGTGCCTTTTCTTGCCCACGTTGGGTATCGAATTAATCTACTCTTATCTGTCCCTGTTCAGATTTTGACGGGCAGACGCAAAAAAATATAAAAGATACAAAAGACTCTTGTGTGTTAAAAGTCGAGTGATACCATCGAAAATTATGTTAATAACATAAGGAATCATGGCGTTGAATTTCAATATCCATTAAGGAGATCGAATATCTCGACTGAAAAAAGCGGAACGTTTTTTTTATAAACTTGTTCCCATGACTTGTTCGATTTTGTGTTTCGTTTCATATGTCGATAAATTAATTTAAGCGTCTGGTCTCCCTTTTATCAACGCGACATATTGTTACAAAAATGTCGGGCAAGTGACCATGATTATTATACTCACTGGTAAAGGGATACTAAAGTACTTCTTGCACTTTGTATTTGAAGCTCGTGGAACAAGTATTCATTCACTTAATGCCCTGTAAAATATTTGTAATAAAATTTGAGTTGACTTTATAATGTCATTTTAAAAAAAAATTGATAACGCTGAAGGTATGCATACTGTCCCCAGTACAGTTTCAGAGACAATTTAAGATATAGATGAAATCGTTATGTATTTACACCAGAATATCAAACAACCCAGGTCTTGTATTATAATGTAACCTTCTTGAATAATTTGGAAATCCTCGTAAATGACATAAGACATAAGAACTCTCTAGATATTCCCACTGGAAATAATTGTGAGGAGTTATTGATTATATAGGATAGAACCATTTGATTGAAATTATATATTAAAATACATACAAATATATTCAACTAAGTACAGCAATTTCACGAATTCATGATGGATTAGAAATATTTTCTCTTTCTAAATCAATACCAAGCGAAAAAGTAATTTTAATGTTTTTAAGTCTGTAAATATTAGATTTGTATTTAAATATACCTTTTTCCCAATTCAGTTCATACACGTGGCACTCAAAAACTTTCTTTGCTCAGGTTTGCTTTCGTAATGAATTAATTAGTAATTTAAATAAAACTTTTCTGAAAGCGTCACTGAGAATTCAATTCAGAGAGTCTTTTTTTTCGATTTACCATTATCTCCAAAACCAATAAGCATTTGAAAAGGAATATCGTTATGGTTGTTTGTACTCTAAGAATTAATTGGTTATAAAACGGTCTAAATGAAGTTTTCTAACAACTGAAAGCAAAGAATCATTTCTAAATTATGTATTGCACAAATAATTAGTGTTATTTAAAAGTATTTTTATGCAGAAACAATCTTGGTTGACGCTAGTGAGAACTGAAATCAAGTATATTGAGTTTGATCCAATCAATAAATTTATTAGAATTTATTATGATCACTTATTAGAAGAACTGGAGAATATATTTAAACGATATATTTTGTGCCTATTAAAACAAAAAAATCGGGAGTTTAGATTTTTTGAGATGATCTAATGAGAATTTGAAAATTACATTGAATTACTACCTCCCCTGTAAGTTACACGAAATTCAAAACTTACATTCATTTATAATAACCGGTTTTTTCGGGCATCATTTCGTCAGAAAATTTGTGGGAGCATCTTTAATGGCCTTTCGTTGTCGCCTAATTGGCCCTAGGTCGGATTTCTAGGTAAGAGTTGCAATATCGAGGCGCCAGAATTTAGAATTTAGGTATACTTTCTTATAGCTGTAAGTAGTTTAGACTCGAGAAAATACAATTTCCCAAAATAATTGAATTAACTATATTGCGGACAGCGATGGTTTCTAATGTACAACAATAATTGCATTACGGCGTAACCGAGTCTAAGCGAGCTCTTACATACGTGTTACAGAAGCAATCAAATGGAGCTGTAAAGAATACATACGGCACAAGCATTACAATGGGATTAGAAACTAAATTTCATAACAAATGAAAATGAATATTTACAAGTCAAAGTAGGTGGTAGGTAGTATCTAGAAGCGAATTTGCTCTAATTACTAGAGTCGACCAGTAGGTTTTCCACTAATACGGTACGATCGGAAAATGCAGAATTATATTTCGTGAAAGTCATAAAATATGCGGTTTTCCCGTGACACTTGCATCGGTAATTTAGGCTCCCATAAATACCGTGCGGTCGGAAAATGAGCGATTTGAAACCCAGGAATTCGGGAAATTCATGATTTTTCCGGTTACACACGGAATGGGTAAATCGAGTGTTTACGGGTACGGTACGGCCGGAAAATGCTCAATTGGGAATCACAGAGGTCGGAAAATTCAATGTTAACGATAGCGCTCGTAGTCCACCACCTCTAGTCTTAAGTTAATTGCCGCTCGTCTCTGTTTTCTTGATGAACTTCCTGAAACTACGCTTTCTACTCATCTGTTTTAATCAGCGACAAATTGCACTACGACTAATTTCTTAAATATTTTATGATTTATTGAAAATTTTGTCACGTTCTTGAGAAAAACAAGATTTCCTTGGCTTTTGTGACAATGTGGTCAATAATGGATTTAAACTGTCTGGTCTTGTGGTGACATGTATATTTGTGTATTTTTGTGTTGGTAGAATTTGCAAATCAAAACTTTCTTGTAACTTATTATTGTTTATAGTTTCTTCTCCATACTGACCAACCACTTTGTCATTTTGATTTCGTCCAGTAAAATCCTTTATAAATATTAGTTCTCTCCTGTTTCCAAGTTTCAAGATCACCTCAGTTAGGATGGTTTCAAATTAGTTTTTAGGTATTTGGAAGGCGGACTCAGATGTTTGCGCATGTACCTACTACAATTATCACAGTAATTTTTCCAAATATTTTAATATTCACGATTAAGAATCTTTAAGTTACGTACTCCCAATCTGATGTATTTTCTGTACTTCTGTTTGAATGCCAATGACTCATCTACTCTCACTCTTTTCTAATTTGGAATGCCACTCTACATAAAAATGGAACCTAGTTTTTCTTCTTATATAGAGCCTTCTGGGCCTTCTTTCTTTGTTTTGCTCAGAACAGATGTATCTACATTATGCCTTTGTAATCGTTAAAATATTTTGGTCTGTTTGGTACATATCCCTTGCATTTTTTGCAGCTCAAAAATTAACAAACGAAACAATACTGTCCTGATCAACGTATATTTTCGACGAACGCGACCGGCTTTAGGCGTTGAGCTGAACACACAGTTAACAAAACAGTTATAGGATCAAAGCATAGAAGTACCAAGTCAATGAAATGTTTAAAAACACTGAGGACGAGTACACAAATGGAGTTAAAATATTAAACTCAAACCATGGTAATTGACCGAAATGATGCAGCGTATTCCAAGAAGGATTGCTCTCATTAATTATTAATCACGGTTAATGAAAGGAAATAATTAATTATTATACGACCGCGTGTAAATAAAGAGGCGTTTAAAAGACTTAAGGACCTGATAGATACAATTTCGAAGCGATTCAAAAAGTACCGAAAGATTAATTGCCTTTGAAATACAGAATTTTGTTTTGTCCGCATTTAAGCAGGGCGAAAATTTTAACTAAGGGAAAGTCATGAGATATCACTTAACTGGGAGTAAAAGCATTGGGCAATGAAAATGAAATCATTTAAAAAAGGTAATATATAGTATAGTTTCTAGGGCATATTCCTGAGGAACTCCGAATTGCAAAGATATATAGTGTGAAATAGGTTCACGCATCAGCTTCTATTTCTTTTTACTCAAAAACGAGTTAAACCATTGAATTAGTTTCCCTCTCATGCTATAAAATTCTAACTTAATAATCAAGATATCTAGACTGACACAACTAGACGCTTTAGCAAAGTCACAGAAAAGAGCAACAGTTGGTTATGCCGAACTGTGGCTCGAAAATAAGTTGCCAAAGACAGGCGGTCAAACTGAACTTTAGAGATTATGTTATTGGAAGAAAAAAAAAGGAGTAGTTTCCTGTTTCCAGAATTATTGTATATATAAAGCACTTCGAAATTTTAATGGTCATGTATAGAATTGGATAACAACCCTAAATTAGGGAGAAATATGACATTTCTTTAAAAAAAAAAACATATGGTGACGTCATATGGGAAAAACGATTGCCTCGCATTATAGTGGCATAGTGCCATACATTACACTTTGATAAAATCATTATTACAGTGTTCTGAATATCTACCTAGTCGGATCAGTTTCAAGTGTACATGGTATTCTTGGTAACAAATAAAAATTAATTTAGACTAATTACAACATTACTTCTTAAGGATGCTCTGCTAAAACTGGCATTACTTGGATAACGGTAATACATATAGTGGCCTGCATTTTCAGCCAGCTTGACCAAAGTTTTCACCCTGCAGTCCTTCAGAAACTAGGACATATTGTTTCCAACGGGTGTATTGTTGAAAACACCTTGTTTCCCAGGCGTTTTAGTCCTCAGAGCGGAATAGGCACTTGTCGACGGTCCACTACTACAACTTTGTATTGAAGTATTCCATAGGAGCCACCCACATCATTTTTCTCGGCCTCTGCGCTGTGCTGGCGTGGCATCGCACGGCAAAGACAACATCTCCTGTTATTTTAGGTGTCTGTAAATAAAGATCATTGCTCGAGATACGGATTCGAGTGGAGGCAGGGAACGTGACCGAGTAGACTTCCGAACAAGACACGTCGAAATGTTGTGCGAAGACGATCGTCGTGAGGGGACGGGATCGATGTGAGGAATCCCGGGACGGCGGCGACACACCTCGAAACGTTTTTGGGGACGCACTTTTCATCCCAATTTATTTGGATGCTCGAGGCGGGGCGAAACTTTTAATTAAATGACCACCGCTAAATCCTTTAAATTTGGACGCGACAGGCGAGGTCCCTCCTTAAAATTTATTAAGTAATCCAACAAGGGTCTCGTTGAGCTTCATAAATGTCGGGATTATTCAACAACTATGTAGGAATACTCGAAGCCATAATTTATTTGAATAGCTCGAACCATCGATTATTAACGTTGTCGTGTAAGGATTTACTCAACAGAGCGATGTTTATTACAGATAGCACATTGAATGTTTGATTTGTTCAAATTAAACATTTTTTTGAGGATCGATTTTCTTATAGTTTATCTTTGGCTATCGTACTAACTTATTAGGTACTGATACAAACTGTCCCTTTGCCATATAAAAATCCCAAAATTATTGCAATAAGAACCAAATTTAACACAGGATTCAACGTTAGCAAAGACCTCAAACTATTATCTTGACCTTCACCCCCTTAGGAAGTGAAATCTGGAATAATGGAATTTTTTCGGATCAATGTTAGTGTCCACTCTATAATAATCTTCCTAGTCCTTTTTCCTATTTTACTCGTTTCCAGTGAGTTGGATCGCAAAATTAGTTGATATTTATAGATCTAATAACAATAAGTATGTCGAAAGATTTGTCATTTCATATCTTAGAAAAAATGTTTGCACTTTGAAATTAACTTCCACTTCGAGAAAGGTGAACATTTTTGAAAGTAGGTGTTTTTCAATCATATGACATCGTACAAATTGAAACTGGAAGTATCTAATGAAGTTATAAACGAATTAAGAAACTGTTAAAAAGAAGGTGTGCATTGTCATTTTGTTGACCATCGTAGGCAGAATAGGCACTTAGTTGTGTTAATTATATTATACCAAGATTTGATTATCCATGCATTTTGCATCAGTTTTTCAGAGCTACTATTAAATAAAGTGTGTCATCACGTCAGTGTATAGAACAACAATTACACATAAAATTTTTATCAACCTATGACCATTATTTGCAGAAGAGGAACACCGAAGGCAATATCCTACAATGTTCTCTTCCTCTAAGATTTTTATAATTACTTTTCAGAATTGCTAGTGTTGTTACATTCACACGAAATTATTTTAAAATATAACTAATAAATGTCAATTGTTCAGTAAGTATTTACGAAAATTAAATATCTACTAAAATATGTTCTGTCCGAATTTTAAAGCACTTCCTAGTGCCGAGTAAATCATCTCTTCTGGTTTAATATACGCTCTTCCATTAATCTTATCGTTTTGAATAAACACCAAAAACATTTCAAAGGTTTTACACTTAAGTGATTTTCAAACTTGCTGGCTCCGATTATGCAGATGATATCTTCAGAAAAGGATTAAGGACCAGACATTGACAACAGTCACCTGTTTAACGTTTTTCATTCGAAATAAGATTGATGAGCGTGTTTCGGATGAAAATTCAGATCTGTGGATTTTGTGGGCGGTTCTTTTTGTAAATATCGGCGAGCATCTCCGGGTAATGGAATCCCCAACGTTGAAAACTAGATATTATTTTTGGATGGGGGCCAAAGGGAATGATAGTTTACGGGTTGATGTACGGACACGCCAGAAAACTTAGAAATACGAACTAATAGGTGTGTTTAAGCTTTTGCTTGTATCAGTTACATTAAAAATTTATTAAACAGCTTTGAATGTAAAGGCGATATTGTTTATGAATAAAAAAACTACCGTAACTACAGAACACCCACTGTTTTCAAGTTTAACCTTATTTATTATTAAATATGTCATTTTCCTATTAGATGAGCGTGTTTTAATAATGCATTCTCATTATTTTTGCACCATTTGAATAATTTTATTTCATGTTTTAACAGATTAAACAGGGACTATTAGAAAGAATCTAACGATATCTGAAAGCTTACTTTTAGATTCGTTCCAATTTTTATATTGAAAATGAAATAGTTCAGTACTTCCATAAATCATCTAGATTTCTTTTAGATGCAATTTTGAATATTAAAGGTTCCTCTGGAACCTTCCTTCTAGATTTCAAATTTAAACCCATTCTGTCTTCCCAAAATTAGATAAGAAACCTTCAGATTTTTTTGGCATTATCCACACCTTCTCTTCAAATTTTATCGAGAAAGTATCTAGAACTTATTTAGAAATACCTACATTTTCTTCTAAGGTCTTCGAAATGTGAAACAAACCTAATCTGTTAGATTCGATTTTAAAGGAACTCTGGTAAATTAAAATTCTAGAAGAACGTCTGGAATCTTTATTTCATTTATTCTAATTGTTAAAATTAAAATGATTTTTGGTGATTTCAGTCAACAATCTAGATTTTCAGTGGCAGCAAAGATGCTGCAGATTCTAGAAGAAACTCTGGAACCTTCCGTCTACCATCTTAGAGTCTTCTAACGTTTAGATTTAAATCTGGGATTCAAATATCCGTAAGCCTTCTAGATTTTAAGTTTAAATGTATCTTAGGTTATTTGGAAATATCTAAGTTCCTTTCTGGGATTGTTAGAGAGTAAAACAATTCGAAACGTGCATAAACCTTCTAGAGTCGATTTCAAGTCACTGTCAGTAATTTGCAGTTTCTAACAAAGCTAGAAATTTTAGCAATTCTAGAATCCAAATTTTATTTGGAACTTCTGTAAACCTTATAGATTCCGTTTTAAAGCCATTCTACTCTTCCAAAATTCTAGACTTCTATAGTCTTTTTTGACGTGAATCAGACTTTGTAGTTGTACTATTGGTACTATATATGCAGTAGTACTATTTGTAGTTGTTGCATTTGAATTTAAAATAAAAATGCTTATAGATCCTACTTGATGCCAAAATGTAATTATTTGAAACGCATGAGAACATTCTAGACATGAAGTTGAAAGATGGTGGAACAAATTTGAGGACGTATTATATTTTGTAAAATATTATTTTTAGTTACAGCGGAATTTTAATTAATATTAATAACAACAAATAATAATTAACTCACAAGATCTGGTTAGTTATTTTATGGAAAGGAAGAACCAAAACACGGTCTCTTTTGAAATAGGCAATCTCTGATATTCTGGAAACGCAGTGGTAGTAATTAATATTGTAATTTTATTAAAAGACAGAAAGCTGTACACTTTTTGTAATCATTGAAATGAGAAATTTTAAGTGGTAAGTTGCAGCACTATTCTAATAATTTTGAAGAGAAATTACTATGCATATTGTCACGAGCCGGGGCGTCTTGAGGTCCTGAGTCACGGCTGCGTGGGGTAAGGGGTCGGTAGCTACGGGGGTAGAGCTTGCTATTAACGAAGACAGGTTAGAACAAAACAGAGAAAAAGGCTTTATTCTCCACAAACGGGGAATCTAAAAATGAGTCAGGTCGACACAAAAAAAACGAAAAATAAATCACAATAAGAAAGATGGGGGGCACAGCGAATCCCAAAAGGCTGGAGCGTGAGAGGTGAGGAAGGTAACTTACAGGGCTGCCGGTCGTTCGGACTTTCGGGGTTCCATAACGGAGGGCCTCTTGACAGGGTAGTTGGAAGGCTCTTCTTCGGGCGTCCGGCTGGGGTTCTAGAGGCTTCGACGATCCACCACAGTCTTCGCTCGGGGCTCTTTCTACTACCTTCGACCGGCCATCCGGCTGATCCCTTCAGGGACGGCCCTCTTCCGGGCGGCCCCTTGGACAGCACTTGTCCAAGCTCGTACGTCGGGACCTCACTGGTCCTCTCTACTAACTTCCTCCTTCTATTTATGTTCGGTTTTTGTTTTGCTTATACTTTTGTTTTGTTAAACACTCTCGGTTTCTTTTGTCGTACTTCACACGAACTGACCGTGGCCTCCGGCCGTGTCCTAAATCTTTGTTTTCTATTTGTGGTCGTCGAAGTCTCGTATTCGTGACAATATATTACTACGATGGTGAACTGTGTTTATATCCCCAAATATATTTTTGGGAAAATTTGAGAAAATGTGTTATTTTATTTCCAAATTTAATTCCTTTAAATAGTAAAAGGAAATTACTTATCTAACTAATAATTACAGAGTAATCTCATTGTATTGGATCATTTAGCTTCAAATTATAAGACCATGTTGATTTCTGAATGCAATTTTTTCGAGTCTCGTACCACTCTTCTCGTATCCTTTTAAGACCCGAGACGTGTACGTTCCACAGATCGTTGTTTATTCGTCGGAGGCGCCTCTGGACCGGCGATCGGTCACACAGTTTCCACTTTCGAAACGGACAGATCGGGCACGATCTTCCTATCCATCTTCCATCGTGTACGTCCCGAGATATTCTTCAAAATTACCGGCAATCGATCAAGATACCGCTCTACCTGCTGTCAGAATCGCAGTGACGTAACTCCCTCTTTATCTGCCTATCTCTCTCTCTCTATGTATAGGAGCCTCGGTACTACCTAAGTGATTTCCTATTCAGATAGCATCGAAACGTTTGATCAGTTAGCGTTTAAGTCGGTAGGCCAGATTCGGTTTCCTAATTATGAAAATATGTCTTTATCTTCATAGAGGCTTTTCCGTCGTACCACACCGGATCATCTGTGTGTTCTGTTTGACGTTTCTAGATTCGAGATAATGTAATTCTAGTTCGAGAGATAGTATAAATAAGGGCCTTAATATTTAGTCTTTTTCATGGCTTTGATCTCCGGCTCATAACGTGGAGGGTTTATGTTTACACGCGTTCGCATGTATGAAAGTTACATCAAATAAGAGCGAACTTTATATCCATTACGACAAAGTAATGTTGATCTAATAATACAGCGCACATGAATGTACATATTGCACGACTACGTATAAATAGCTCGGGGAATTACATTGAAAAAATAAGGGATTGCAAAAAGTAGAGGCTTTTTGAATATGTAAATATGCGCATTTTACTTCAGCCGTTACCACAAAAAAGTTTAAGGGTATTAAATTGCCGCTGTTGGATATCGAATGACTTAACTAATAAACTTCATGGAAGTTACACTAAAATTACTTTAGTGAAGTACTGAAACACAGCATCTGTATTATAGAAAATCAATTCTCTGCTATAATTTTGGTCACCAGTCAGCGCTAGATAGTCACAGCCTCATGTATCAAATTTTTAAATGTGTTGGGAAATTTCAATACGTTATCGCTATTTTATACTTCATATTAAGTTCAATCAACATCATATATCCTTGCAAAAATTAAACTTCAAACAACTCTCGGTGAAGTTATCTGTGCAAAACCACCGGCAGACCACCGTAAAGTCGTCATAATCTCGCGGGTGTTTTCGGTAGCAAATAAACACGAACGCAGCATTGTCAGTGGTCACGTAGTTATCAGAGTTTTTCTTTTCCTCTACATTACAATCAAATGGTTTATTGGTTTATTGATGTGAAAAATTGTTTCAGTAATCGCAAGTTGTTTTGAGAAATTGACAAATTGAGAAAACAGAAAAAAATGTTGTTAAGTTTTGGTGAAATTAAAGGCATCCTAGCTAGGAGTAAATGCATTATAAAATCGTTTTGGTGCTTCGCTGTGCAGATGTTTGGTACTCTTTGGGAAGAAACCAAAGGAGTGCCAAATTATTTCATCGAGTATGGTTATTAAAATGTAGCTCTGCGTCAAATAAACTTCCGATATGTTTAATGCTTTCACAGCGTTCGAGTTCAATATCATCGGCCTCATAAGAAAATAAAATGGTCGCTGTTCGGCGAGAAAACGACACCACTTCGCCAAATTTAATTGAAGATGGTTGGCTTTACTCCAAGTAAATGCGGCGCTTAAATCTTTTTCTAGAAGTTCACAGTCATACGAAGCCTTTATTTTACGATAAAGTTTTGACATCGGCAATTTGATTAGATAACATTCACATCATTCACGAATACAATAGGAAAATCACGAAACCAGGAATAGGAGTGGTTTAAATTTGGACCCTTGAGGTGGACAATAGGCGAATTGTAACAACTGAAATACTCATATCTACTCACATATTTACTAGAATATCAGAAATTCCAAAAACTCTCATCTTCTCTAAAATAAGTGCTAAGTACTCAATAGCCTTTGAAAAATCACCATGTATCACATTCACTTGGTTTCCGTTATCAAGAGAGCAAGTGTTATCCTGTACAATAATACACAGTTTAGTAACTGTGGATTTACCCTCAGTGAAATTATGTTGACAGCTAGGACGTGATATTTAAATTATTGTAGTACAGAGGTTTAAATATTATTTTCTCACAAAATATTATCAAGTAATTGACAACAGACTAATTTATTTGTAGCAACAGCAGGCTTGAATTGTTTACTTTTTATAAAATCGTATATTTTTATGGGCAGTAATAATCGCGTATAGGAGTAACATTTTATATTGTGCGTAAAAGGGAAAAATATCTATTATTCTACATGTTATTTGAGGTGTACCCAAGAAAACTGTCTGCACGCAATGTCATTCATTTATGAAAGATCTGCAGGCTTTCTTGTACACCAGTTTTTCGATATGTAAAGGTTCAGGTTATATATATTTTTGTCTTCACTAAATCAATATTGAAACCTACGAGGAGTCATGTTAACGAAGAAATTACTTAAATTTGGAATGTCTTAAATTCATCAATCCGGCGTATTTCCTACTCATTGCAGCGACTATTTAAACATATATTGCGTCTGCAATTGTGTAAATGTGATGGCAAAGTAATTTCAGCTGAAAATCCCATGGCGGAGTCAGACATAATATTAAAAATTAACGTTGTTAAATTCACTGATACGCAGTGGCTCGCATTAAAATGTGCATGTCGCCAATGGATTTTCATGCATATGCATATTTTATTATAAAAATCACTCATTTGAATATAAAATTACAATCAATTTTGTTGTTCATATTATTAATGGAAAACAATTGTCCATGTACGAATTGTTTGCCAATTTTTCCATCGACCGAAACGGGAACTTGAAGAATCGAACTAACTTTTTTTACATTCATCTCAAAAAGTAAAGGATGTATTTTCAAAGAAGGGAAAGCCAATATTTGTCTACTTCAAAAGCTGTGCTATCGAGTTTGGATTAGACTTATTGCGAAACAAGCAGAATCAATATCTATTGCCACTTGACGGAGTGTTTACGTTGAAATAGTTTTAGATAGAAATTTCCTCGGGTCCACATCGGCGAAATCGAAATATACTGTATTCAATAGCGAAGAGATCTATCTTTAAATTTCGAAAAAGCCAAGGTTCGAAAATCAAATACTACCGATCGAACTTTATCTTCCAACGAAATTTCCAATTTAATGGGAAATTGAGTTTCGGTTAATATCAACGAGTGTACTGTTTTATTTAATTAACATTTCAATACCTTTAAATAACAAAGCTAATTACATCGAGAATCTAAAAAATGTGAATTAGCGTAACGTGAAAGTCAGGAACGTCTGAAACTAATTTTAAACATTTTATATTTCGGATGTTGAATCCAGCTTAACAAGTCGTTGCAATAACACCGATTCATTTTGCATATTTCCATATGCAATCCGGTGGCGACGCCGACAATCCCCAGCTCTGCAATCAAACTTGCATATGCATTGTAAGAATATCTTCGTAACTATCAGGTAGGTGCAACATTTCAATAATAAGGAGTTTCGCTCGACAAATTTGATTTACCGTCATTTTGTCAGCATCCTACAATTATGCTCGGAATTACATGCACAAAAGCCCGAAGCGTGTTCTCGTAGATGTTCGCTTGTCTCCTCAAGTACGCCATGTGAATGTTTACGAAATAATCACCGTAGTAATAGTGGCTTCTGTTTCGTGTACAATTATAAATCGCCGACAACTTGATTGCTCGTTAGATGGAATTTTTTCTAAGAGATATACGGTCGCGTTGGTTAGTTTGTAAGAGAATTAATAGCGCTTAGTCAAATACGTTAATTACGCGGAAACCGTTGTATTTTACGGAACTGATTCATTATTTTTCATTGTTTTACTGCGTGATATTTCCTATTCAACCATTGCAAGTCGTTAGCCTAATCGTACGCGCCGTAATCGTGCTGAACTCCATAAATATTCGAAATTTATTTCATTATGCACCTTATCGTTAATTTACATTAAAAATAACAAATTTTAAAAACGTGAAAAAGTTCCGTGTGAATTGTAAACGAGCACTTATCCGCGTCTTGATCAGATAATATAATTATTTTGGATTAATTATATCTTGCCGAGATAATTAATGCATTAATTAAGTTTGCATAAAGCACACCTTTTCCTTTCGGTGCCTCGTGGATAAATCCTTATTTAAGGTTAATAACTACCTCGGCAAAAACTTTAATTAAAGTTAGCATTTTGTTTTATTTTTAGCTCAGTTACAGTTCAAATTAATAAAAAGCTGGAAATGATTTCTTCCATTACTTCTAATAATCCAAATTCGATAGGTATGTTATAGCTGAAGGCATCTGTTTAGTAAGTTTACTTTACAAAATATTAGTCTGCTTTTAATTTTTATTACGATTTAATTTGGGCAATTTCAAATACCGAATAAGTATAACTGCTTATATCAATAACGACAATCTAAAGCAGTGATGAAGACGTCCCATTCCTACGTGCAGAATAATTAATTTGTTAAGAATTGCCCTTACCTCAGTACTGAAAATAATAATCTTGGTGGTTCCTTGATATCTTGACATTTTATTAGTTAAATTCCACATTTATGCTATTTAGATATCTTGTAGAGAGCGGCAAATATCCAACAAAATTTTAATTGTTATGTTATGGATGTTAATTTAATAACTATATAAATATGCACTATTTCATCAGTATATGCAAACTTCACAATAATAAAAATAACGGTTTCTTTTTTGTTTTAGTTGTTTCTTTATAAACAATTTTATTAAATGAAAATTGGAATTACACGTTTTTTACATCTCAATAGCAATTTTATTAAATGTCAGTTACAATTAATATACAGTACATAAACAAAATTTATTTAATAGTATTATAATAAAAGCTTACAATAATAGGTTTTCCAAATTTTTCACAAGAAATGAATGTTTTTTGTCAGCTAATATGTGTTTGTATAAAGACAATCTTCTTTCTATGTACACTGATATTACTTGTGCACATTTTAAGCGACATGGCATGGCGACGTTATGACTGAATCATGTACTATTTATCCTTGAAATATCTTCGAAATATCTTTTAATGATTGACATCCTTCATTTTTATTTAAAACATTATTATATTCTTCAGAGACAAATTTGCGATATTTCCTTTTACTTTGCTTAAGCTTTTCATAACCATTTTCTATTGTTTCTATGGATTCGATCAAGGACATTGTTTTTTATTCTAAATTTGATATTGAATTCGTTAAAAAACTAAAATAGAAATTTATATATACTAATTTTTGAGCAACTTCTTAAATTTGAAACAATGTTTGCGATTTTTTGACACATTCAGAATAATCTAAAAATTCCAAAATTACTTCTTTCATTGTTTCATAATAATTGGTATAGAAAGTAACAGCATCTAGCCACGTTCTTCACCTAATAATAACGGGGTCAGGTGGTAAGGGTACATTTGGAAGTTTGTCTTTATACACTTGAACTTGAAGTGGAGATTTAAAAACATTTTCTTTACGTTTGAAAGTAATACGTTGACTAGTGGAAACTCATTTCTAATTGCCTGATTATCTGACTGGAATTTGATAGTGCCTAATCTCTACGATTGCCATTTTCCCCCATATACAAGGTGTACCATTTCGAACAGTTTCATGAAGAAAAAATATGTTAAAAAAGCAGTGATATGCACAATTATATTAAAATATGCCAAAAAGAATAAAATGAGTTGAATGAGCAAAATATGCTCAAAATATGCAGTAGCATATTTGCCGTCCTTTAGATTAGAATTAACGATATATAAAACGCAACTTTAAAGGTGACACGCACTTGATTAACAGATACAAAAATGAAACTTATTAGACAATGCCCACCTCAATATTGACAATGCAATATAATATGTTGAAGATTATAAACTTTAAGTGACAGGTGATCCAAATAATTATGGATAAATTAGTACTTCTATTAATTTCAATAAACACATTCTGTAATTATTATTAAAATAATACTCAAAGTCGGGAAAATTTACTAGTATGAAATGAAGCGAGTATAAGTGAAGTTCTATTACTACAATTCATTTTAAGCAGAAACAAGTTTCTTAGGGACAATCAGAGGCTGAATCAAATCAGATAGAATGTTCAATGTTTATACCTGATAGACTGAACATATCAAGTGCACCAAGGAGGCGGCCTACTTTTTTTAACGATCTATAATGCTGTAGCTATTAAAATGTGTTTATGTAAACCAACAATTAGAAAAATTCAAGTGAATAATGGAATTTAGGAATGACAAAATATATATTTATTATATATTAGGATTTATAAGGTGGAAACAATTGTAAGATTATTGTAGATAGACAAAACGATCATACTTTGTTCATGCAATCGAGAAGAGAAAGATCAGTTAAAATTCTCTAGGAAAGTTTCGGTGTTTTATGGGAACTATCATAAACAAATTTCAAATCGTTTCCTCGTATTGATTGTGTTATCTCCGATGGAATTTAATGGTTATGATTTAATTATTCATGGGGTTATAAGTTGTATCTATATTAAATAGTAACAACTATCTCATTGTCTTAAGACGCGTCTAGTTGATTTCAGGTCCCTGCCTTAGAAGTAGTACTAAAAGCAATAAATTAATCCCAATTACCAATTTAAAAAAAGGGTATCAGAAGTTTTAAATAATTTACAAATAAAGTTGTGAATTTCGCAAATGAACACTTATGCTTGAAATTAACATGTCTTACTTTGAAACCTCTGTAAAAAGCAGTTGAATTTTAACTTTGGGTACACAGTGATTGCTGCTTCTAAGACTTCTAAAAACAAAATGACACGACATGGTGTAATCTTACTATTTATTTGTTCATTTTGTGCTGCTTTTACTTATCCGACTTTCAGATTAGTACTCAGCATTGTCTTTATTTAATGTTTTCTGAAAAGCACGAAGTCCCTACTTAATAAGCAGTAAATGTACACTCCAGCTCTATGTGAAAACTGGGTGATGTGATTAGCACTGGGTTAGTGTAATGTGTAAAGATTTCATATCTAGATAGAAATCTTTTATACCCAATAAACTTTTATGTACAATATTAAAAAAAAACCCGCTTGACTCAGTAAGGGGCACCTTACTTTTTCCGTTAACTAATTTGGAAGAAATAAATAAACTAATGTCTTAAATGTCTTTGTTTGCATCATCAAATAAATATAAAGGGTCTAAACGGTTAAGGCAGTGAAAATTAACCCCTGTGCAATTAACACACAAAAATTGTTATGCAGAATATAAAAAAGTATAGACATGGTAAAATTCCTCATGGGATGTCATGGGAGGCACTCCTAGTTCCTCCCATGACATCAAAAACAAAGTGAACTTAATTTTCAATGTAAACAATATATTCAATATAAACAATACAGTTTAAATAGTGTAATTAATCGAGACGTTCCTGTTTAAAATTCTTTTGGTTTGTGGAATATGGTTAAAATCACCAAAAACTTCTTGATTGTGTTCTAAACAGGCATTTTTGTCCATTTATATGTGCTTTCCTTCCATTAACCAATTTTGTTTCTTACGTTTTACTAGAGTACAAATCAACTCCACATTCTTACAAAAGAGTGGAAATTTTTCCACCTGTACTTATATAATTGCTTATCATATAACTAGTTACAGCAGCGATTATTTTGATTGAAGAACCCTCGTTATTAAATTGATAATTTAATTTCCAAGTTTCCAAACAGCGCTGAATGGCGTGTACGAATTACCTCCTCAGCGCCGAAAGTAGCGTCGAGGACGAGACCGCACTAAATCACTCATCGCTTATGACAAAGTGTAGGTATCACGGAAGATTGAAAAAGAACGTTATAATTTGCCTTTCACCACACGAAAATAATAGGAAACGTCGAATTGCTACCCTGTATTTTCCCGCGTCCGCTATTAAGTAGCCCGGATCAGCTATATGACAATACAAACTTGGGAGGGAACTCAAGAGATAATTGAGTTGTTCCTATCATCGGTATCTCTCCTACACACGTCCGAGAGTTTGTTTTTAATAGTCTAATAGGTTGATATATCGTCCCGTGAGATAGATAGAATACGCCTACGTCGAAATATGTCCGGATTAAATGTTTCATTTCGGGGATTTTCCCCTGTCGTCCCGCTCGCTTTTATTGGTTCTACCGCCGAAAGGAAGGGATCTATCAAAATTATGGCAGAATCATGAGACGGCAGTTTTTCAGAAGACAAATAGATATCGTCCTTAGCTTTATCTAATAGGCTCAGCGACGTAAGAACTTGCACCACCAGCGACTGCATCGATTTAACTACTATGCATGTATTTGTCATTAGGAGAGAAATGATATCAAGTGGTTATTTATTATATTATGGAAGTTTCTAATTGTGGATAAACTGATCAATTTTCTATATATCATAGATATCCTACGCATATCCTATTGGTGATGAATCTTGAGTTGTTACTGGAAAATACTGATTTATAAATGCCTAGAGTAAGCTAGATTAATCCTAGATCGAGGATGGGCATTACCCTGTTGGAAAGAGATGTGAAAAGGTTTGAATATGACATGCTAAGGCATTGCATGCAGCTATATTACTTGTAACGACAATAATATGGTTTGACTTTACAGAATGTAATATTTTGATGAGAAAACAAGCCAGGTAAGCGACGGCAAACTTCTTTGAATGAAGTGATCCTTTCTATTTCTTAAACTATTGTTGACAAAACTCACTCGTAGTGCTAATGCACACCTTTTGAATTTCGACATGAAGAACATGTCGATAGTAATTTATTTAGGTACGTCCTAATATAGACAAATCCAAAGGTTTACAATAAAAATAGGAAGCAACGATCAAAACGAAATATACAGATGAAATAGCAATATTGACAACAACAATCGCAACACGCATATGCTTGACGATTTATATGTGTACTAACAAAAATGTACATTCAATATTATTACAATACATTACAAAATCTTGTAATTGAGAAACAGTCCATGAGAAGTAATTACTTTTTTACATGTTCTCATACCTACCTTTAAATAATTATAAAACCTCACTCTAATATGTGATTTTAATACTGTGGGAATGAAAATTTTCAAACGGAGTTTTCCTGATTGAAAGTAGCTGAATATGATGTTGAAACATTATGTCGATTAATAAAAAGTATTTAACACAATTATTATCAGGAGGCATGTTTAAATTTCCATACAGATCTTGGTCAGAATTTTCACAAGTTTCATTGGAGCCAAGTAATGATTTAAATTTGTTTCAAATCAAAATATGGTTGGAGACTAAAAACTGAAGGTTTAAGGTATATCATCAAGCAAGTTGTATAACATATTTTGTAGAAATTCTAGGTATATTTTGTTATTTAGTCTGGTAAATTATTGTGGAAAATAAGCACTTCGGCTTTGGTGAATCAGGCTTAATCAGTAATAATATTTTACTTATCGTATCGAGATTTCGTTGTTAATCTCTTTGCCGTCAATGGCAGAATTGCATTCTTTGTTTAAAATCTGACTTTGGAGCTTAGGTTCTTTGGATGTGGTGCACATAGTGATATTGCTATTGTTGAGTAGTCGGGTTTAAAAATTCCATTTTCACAATGCCTTCTAATTAAATTAACAAAAATCAAAACCAGGGAACTTGCCTGACAAACATTTACTAATGATATAAACTCTTTACTCGACAAGCATTACCCTTTGCTTTACTATATATAAAATACATTTTTATCGTTTCTTGTAAGAAGCAATCATTCGTTATTGAGTTAAATAAAAGTATGAATGTAAAACTGATCACATAATCGGACCTCTTGGTCCCCGATTCAGATGTTTCAAATCTAGTCAATTATTAACGAGACTTTATTGACATTGATTTATTAATAAATTTTCCCGAACGTATTACTAACTCGCTAACACCAGTACTTCATGTCAAAACCCCGCTAAAATTTCCTGAAAACATTAATTTAGTTACCCGATACATCTGAAACTTCTCGTAATTACTTGACGTTTCGTTAATTATTAACAAGCTAAGTTACGGCGGCATCTCCACAAAGAATTAATATTCCCCCCCCCCTTACCTAAAAAAGCTGATTCCGAGTACAAGGAAATGCTATTAAAAATCCCCTCATTGTTATATATATCATATGAAAAACTGAGGAGCATAGGTGAAAAAATTCCGACCCGTCCTATCGTGATCATTACATAAATCAGATTGTGCGATAACCAAATTCGAACCGGCAAACATGATTCCTAGGAAGGCTTAAGTGAGCCGAGATCGACACGATAATCACCTTAATTGCCCATACTAGTCAAAAATTTTATCTATTTGATAATTACATAAGGCCAAAATGGCCGCTAGCACTTCCTGTAAACTGCCATCGTCGGACCCGGTACATGAAAGGAAGGCGTTGTCAAGTTTTTCCACGTCATCATGGGAAATACCGAAAGTTAAGCTGGTTTAATTAAGAATAAAAGTTTTAATTAACGAAAAACGACAGGAACGTCTTATTGAGTAATTGCCTTTTCCTGTTTAAAACCAAACGTCGTGGCGAAATACAGGCAGATATTAAATTGTACGTGTTAATGATAAACTCATGCTCGCTTTCTCAAAATATTTTAACATTCTTAAATTTATTAACATAGTTTGAGTTTTACCCTAAAAATTATGCTAGGTGCAATGGGTCTCAAATGTTATTAACATTTGTACTTGTAGTGCAATTTCATTCGTTTTTGCTTACGGTGGCGGCAACCTCGCTTAGAATCCTTTGCTCTATCTAATTTATTCCCCCTTTGGTCACCACATCGTCCGAACGCAGGCCTCGACATTTTTTGACATAATTATCTGGAACATTTTTAACATGGTGGACCGCGTCTATAATTTGTTCCAATGAATAAACTCATTGCTTATGCATACGAATAGTTCGAAAACGAAGTGAAGCTCCGCCTCGCCTTAGGTGAAGTTACCTCCTACCTCCTGCCAGCATAGCCTACAGGTGATAATGGAATTAATGAGTTTTGTGGTTAAATGAAGGAAGTAGATGTAGAATTATGTGTAGATACTCGGGTGGATAAATTCAACAAAACGTTGCGTAATAAAACGTCGGCTTGAAAGTTTATTGCTATGTAAGATTTTAATGAGAAATTTGAGACGTTGGGTTTAAATTATGGGACAATCTGCACTACCAGCAATGCAGTATGCATTAATAAAAATGTGGTTTTCCTATTTTAATGTCTTATGTCGTCAAAAAAACGTACAATAAACGTGATTTGGTTAGACTAGGAAAATTCCACGTTGCTATATATAAACTACCGTTTTCTATTTAAATCAATAGTACATTTATAATAACTGAAGGCGTGAAATATAATACAAATGCATGCAAGTTTTGCGAATAAGTGTCATTCTGAAGGTTTTGGAAGAACAGATTTTCTTGACTTTCAAAAAATTTCTTCCTGTTAATACTTAATTCCATGGATACATTTCGAGGTTTATGTAGATTTTCTTTTTTTCTAAATATGTATATGTATTTAACACAAGCTGTTATTGGAAGCCATGTGCCAATATATTTTTAAACGCGCCAGTTAAGTTTCTTGTCTTTTCTGTTAGTCCTAAGCCTGGAAAAATTGTGAAGATTAAAAGTAGATTATTGCTCAAAGATTCCCATTTAGTAAAGAAATTGAAGCGAATTTCACGACTTCAATTTTTTCTTCATTTCTTTTAAAATAAAACGTGAATTCATTTGCTGCAATGCTTACCAATTCTTCAACTGCTCGATAGTGGTCGCCATCGATGCAGTGATTAATCGACCTCTACGTCACTAGTCCGCTATTCATGCACCCCGGCTAATATTTATAATACAAAATGCAGAAGTTATTTTTTGCAAAATTATTGTAATTTTGAAGCACCGGACGAATCCAGTTTCACGAAACGCGGAGTAATAAAAATGTACACTAATAGAAACAATTGGGAAAAAATTGCAGAAAGTTATTTTTATATTGTCGACGAAAAAGAAGAAATTGTAGGATAATCGTGTCTTATAGCTTCAAAACAAATCGACCATGTACGTAATATGACCATTACACGTTTTGCTCAGTGCCAGTAGAAAAAATCTTAACTTTCTTGTCGGGTGCAGCACCTTATACGATGAAAGTGTCGAAATATTTGAAAATCTTTTATCAGAAATCATGCCACGTCCTTGTATAACATGTAACTATCAGACTAGCGGAGTTATGAGATATGGGTATATCCTTTGGTTATTCAATTAATTCCTAATGTTAAATAAGTTTTCATCAAGGCTCCATTATTAGTACATTTTATAAGGAGGAATTGCCAGTAACTTCCCTAGGAAATTCCTACTCCTGCCAGGAAATGTGACATAGCTATAAAACTAAACTGTATTTAATAGGTGATTGATTATTTCACATATGTTCACGTCAAATCGATCCGTTGCTTAGGATTTAAAAACTAAAGAGTTCACTTGCGTGAAATGTGAACCATGTTACTTTGCGAAATTTAAAAGGAATATTTCAAAGGGTCCTATGTTTGTGTTAATAACTGGCGATTAGGTGCACCTACTCAGCTAATATTTATTCGTTTTTCCTGCAGCAGTTGCCCTTAGTAGCACATTTCATGAATCTCCGGTTTTTCAAATATTCCTCGAGAAGAAATAACCGAAACGATCATACGAGAGTAATGGAACATCGTTGCAACGGTAAACATCCCACTTGACCTAGTTCACGTGGCTTTTTCCCTCGAATTCAACTTATCTTGTTCATTTGCAGTTCATTAAACAAAGCCTGTGGTTATAAGCGAGCATTATCGCCAACGAGACCACACAAGTACTAAAAAACACTTTGTCATTATTATTTAAAAGTTTTTAATTAATACCAGACACCAAGTCGGCCAAAAGATGCATTTAATTAGGAAGTACAAGAGACACTGTCATTATAAACGAATCAAGTGCAATTAACGTAAACTGGTACGTCAGTCGTGTTCATTTTTTATTTATTTTGTGAAAGTTGAGAAGGGGAAACGCAGATATAGAATTAATGAATGGGACATGTTGAAATTGTTTCAAACAAGCCTCATAAGGGGAAAAAGGTATTTGTTATTTTTAGTCACTTGGCTTACCTCAGAATGAAAGGATAGGTACTTATGTATAATTAAACCCTTCATTTTCGAAAAGCTTGAGAGGTTCAATTTGAAACGTTGAAATTTTATAAAAATAAAAGGTTTAATTCCAATTCAATAGATTTTATATTAATTTAGCGGATTTTTACATTCGTAATGAATAAATCAATATCCAAAAAGAAAAATTACTTAATAATCTCGTCCTAATAACCGTATTATTATCATAGTTATTATTAAAGACCTTACCTTCAGGTAGAAAAAAAGTATATTAAAAAATTAACGACTATTTTTAAATAGCTATGACGTAATTAACAAGAAAGACAAATAAAGTTCGAAAAAGGCAGGTAAGCTTAACTTAAATATATTCTGAAATACATCACCATCTACATAGGAATATATTTTAAGATTAATTTCCCAGGTAATTATAATATATTGTCTGACAACAGATTTGCCTTTGCATAATTTGTATAAAATATGCAGACGGATATCCAAGTGCGACATCTTTTAACGACGGGTTTTTCTTCGAAAGGAAGTGTTCGTAAGGTTTTCCTTCTAAACGGGAACTCGTAATTGAGCTTTAAGGAAGACCTCTAAGAAATGTCTTTTTTAAATCTAATATTGCTTTGGTAACTATAAACTTTTTATATTGAGACCATGGCAACGTTTTGTCTGAATACTATTGAGAATCTACATTTTTTTAAAGGAAATTAGACAAAAGCTGAAAGCTGCAAAACATCTCTGGTTTGGTATCAACATGTTGAAATAATATGTTTAAATAAGTTAAATAAAATGTAAATATCTATGTTTTTTTACAATTTTCTTGATTAATTCTGCATAGATTTTGGAAATGGTTTTGAAAAATTAATGTTCATCTCCAAGACGTAACAATTTACCACAATTTTACTCAAGGGTAATTATATAGAGTATTTAGTTTTCGAATTATTAAACAAGCAAGATTTTTAGATTTTGAAACTTATGTTTATATACATATGTAACAATTTATATAATGGCATTTTGTACAATTTTGATCACCTATTTTTAAACTGCTATAACAAGAGTGATGCAATTAGTAAAAAAGTTCAAATTGGAATCACTAGATTGGCATTTCTTCGTAACCATGTTAAATCAGCAACGGTAAATAGTTTATTCTCTTCAATATGAAATTTTTTACTGAGTCTGGTATAATTACATTTGTACACTTATAAGACATAAACTGTAAGGGACAATAAATACAAAGTAAGGGATATATTTGTATGGGATTGACATGTTTATGTGACCATAAGTCAGGAGTTGGTATTTAAAAAAACAAAATTGTCTCGCAAATATTTATGCTCCCACATTCTTATTGGGGTGTACTTCGGAATTTGGTTGTCATTTTCATAAGTAGCAATTAAAGGAAAGTAGTCGAAGCTGACCGTTAAACGATTTCGTGGCTCATTGTCTTCCCTCCTCCGTCTCATCTTTTCTCTTTTAAAAATTACTAATGGAATCGTTGAAACAAGCAAAAGCAAAAACTTCATCCAGTCGGGCTCTTTCCGCTCGCAGAACGTTGCGTATGACAGTGACATAGTGCATTGTCTGGTAACCGAGAAGAAAAATTATCCCCGGATCCAAAGTTCCAGTTTCTTTCGAATAGAAAAAGATCGTAATAGATTTGTTGTTGTTAACGCTTCATCCTTTTGTTGACCCCGCTTTTGTTGAACGATTGCGCATCATGAGAGATTTATAGAAGTTTCGAAGTCAGTGCTGCGATTTTTTTAATTTCGTCGCGGCTCGTTTCATTTGCGACTTTTCGGGAAGGCGAAGGAGATAAATTTCGGGTGCGAAGAAAAAATGTGCATCCGGGACTTAGACCCCGAGGTCTCTCTGGATGGAACAATGGGGGATGCTTCGATAAATAACAACAGATGGAACCTACTTATAGAGAAACCCTGGTATACAATTAAGAGTATTTGAAACGAAAATGTTATGTTAGTGAAGTTGTTGGAGAAATATTGTTTCTTTCTGGTCAAGTTTAAATGCATTTTATAAATCATAAAGCTGAAATTGCTGTACTTATTACGACGGTTCAGATTTGCTAGTAGATAATTAGATGAAGATAGAACAAAGACTACTAGTCATATTGTATAAGGATAACATCCTTGAACATACTACGATTTTTTAAATCTGAAACCACTATAAGCTATAATATCAATGTATAATAAATATATTTATAGACTGCTAAAAGTGAAATCTGAAAAAGGACACATACATACCAATAGACAAGTTGCATGCGCACCAGTACCTGTTTCTGCCTTTATTTTTCCGAATCATAAAACCGTAAGTAGTTGTTCATTTTTGCATGTGAAGAGAAACCACAATTCGTGCGTGTAAAAAGCATACAAGGCAAGTATACAACCTGCCTGAAGTGGAAATTTAAAAGAATCTTATACACGTAGGGACGAGAGTTGCGTTTGCTTTAGGGCCCGTCTCTTCGTACTTTCCGAATCTCGAAATTATAGGTTGTGCTTTATTTTTTCACGAGAAGAAGAAAACGATTGCTAGTGCAAATAGAAAGAGAATAGGATTGTCTACAACCTGCCGAAAGTTGAAGTTAATTTTATATAAAATTTTAGCTTAAAGCGCCCCCATTGCAATTAACGTAAATAAAAAAAATTGCGCATTACTCACAGTCGGTGTGATTTATACGAGTAATCCACCTACATTAAATTGCTCGGTATTTTTAAGTCCCGAAGGTACAAACGTTACCGAAAGGGTATAATGGAAGGAAAATAGCATTTGCTCACAAAGTGTGACGTTCCTATCGCCTCTATTCCGACGATTCCAAATGACTTTCACTGCGCAGTGGGGCGTCAGATAAGCCATTGCCTGCTGAACATAATTTATTTAAACTCTACTGCATTTATTTATTTATAGTCGCTTACTGCACCTGTGCGTCCTCTTTTGTCCGAATGAAATTGTTGAAAACGCTTCGGTATTCTTACACCTACACAATGAACATAATAAATAGCCAAATATTACCGTCCCAATGCCACCACATACTGTTAGAAACATGAATGGATGGTCATTGAGATACACATGTTAATCTACATAATTTATCTCGCTAGATACGTATTTGAATTATTTTATTTACACGGTACACAGTCAACGAATCGCTTTGTTTCCTCTTGGTACAAAGAAAAATATTATAGGATGGGATTTTTTAAATAGATGCTAGTTTTTCTCTAAGATATTCATAAAAGTAATTTGCATATTTACTCGATATCAGTAAATAAATAAAAGATATTGCCGCGTGTAAAGAACATGGACGTTTTGTCTAACAAATAAATGGTATTACTACAACATTAGCATATAGTGATAGACCTGTACAAGAGGTTCTTACTGGATAACTGTTTTTAAATTATAAAATATAAGTATTCCTGTTCTACAGTAAGTTATTTTACCTCATTTTACAAATATACTTTAAATTTTTTTCTAGAGGTAAACCATTTGGGAAACGATCAAAACTCACGGGAAACCGCCTAGTTTATTCTTATCGAGTATTTTTTGTTACCCACACCTTATCAAATATTGAAGTTTCCAGTTTTCGTCCCTTTTTTCGGCAGAGCCCTTCACAGAACACTTTTAACTAAATAATAGATCTTTTATCGGCCCTTTCGTCCCTAAACCTTCCGAAATGAACCATCGGACTGACTTCTGTGACGAAATTAACCCCTATTTGTTAAATTGATGATCAACTCCGGAACGATTGATGGGTCGAAATTGGACCGCGTCGAGGTACACGCGCAGAAAACTATTTTCTCTCGACCGGAGGTCAAGATTTTTCGCAGATTTTATCGAAAACGGATTGATTCTGCTAAATTAATCATCCTTCTGGGATTTGCTTAATTGACCTGGGGGGCCCAAACGACCGGAACACCAGATAAATCTACTGGAAGATCGAATGCTTCAATCGAAAGATAAAATGAGTCTTATTTCAGGCCTGGAGAGATGTTGAAATCAATAAAAACAGATTAGTAAATTGGAAAATTTGTTCGAAGGCGCTCGATAAGGTTGTGGAAGAATTAATAACTGTACTAATTTCAGGAAAACAGGAAAAACTTATTATGACTATATTTATCTATAATATAAATAATTTGAGAATTTTGAAATATTTGAGATTTATCTCCTGATCTAATTGAGATTAGTTAAAAGACTAAGAACAAATTAACGACTTTACCTTACTTCTCGGACGCATGGGTGTTTATTAAGCTGGAATGAATTCTGCAAGACTATTTAAAGCGTAGAAGAAAAATAATCGTTCCTATAAAAACTGAAGGGAATAGAAATGGAAATGAAAATCTAACAGAATCCAAACATTTTCATTTCGGTGTAAGGATTAACCAGAGCTCAAGCAGGTGTATCCATAAAAAACTATCAGAATAGAATAGCGTAATATGTGAAATATTACCATCTGAGGCCCATTCTTATTGTACAATAGTAGTAGAGGACAGAATGTAGAGAAGGTTGTATTTAAATTTAGTTCACTCTTATGAAGTGAAACTGGAAACTTATAATATGTTATGAGGAAAAATGATAAAACTTGAAAATAGTAGGTAGAAGTAGAAGTGGAGAAAATGTGGACCCTGAACCACAAAAATGGTCCAATGCTTGGAAAAACGAAGCAATGAAATCTACAGATATTTTTACATTGCAAGACTCAGTAAATATAATAAACGAAAGATAAATTCCATCTTATACTTGAAGTAGGTAATCGTCAATGTAACTGTGTCTAAATCTTTTAAATTGCAGATGTCATACAGCATTAAGAAATCATTAGGAGGTAGTTAATTATTTACCATAATTATCTGTAATAGATTGATTGTGAATATAAGAATGTAACTGAATGTTATTCCGGAGGGAATGTCGCATCGGCGTCCAGTTCTGACGTAACGAAGGTGTTATGGTGAGGTGTTCGAACGTGATGCCCTATGAAATCGAGGGGTCCCTTTTACAAAATCTGGAAAAGAGTGAGGGATATCAAAGGGTCTCTTGGTAGGTGTCGTTAAGTCAACAAGTTCCAACAGTTCGGTGGCAAGTTTGCGGCTTACTTATAAGTTCTAATTAAGTTGGGAAAAGTTGAGGCCGCGCTCCGCGATAGGCTCGACTTCACAATATTAATGCTATGTCGGTTCGCTCCAGGAATGTATTGCCCACTTTTAGAGTCGCATGTAAAATGATGCAAATTTGGGGCAATTTATTTTAACAGACTTGTTTGTAGAGAACATTATGATACTAAATTATTTTGCATAAAAGGATCGTTTGTTATCGTTGTTGGCTTCGTAGTTTTGGAAGTCAGCGCCTCCATTAAGGCCTAGAACTTCGACTTAAATATCAATCTGTCTAAGCCAGCAACTAATGTTATTCTCGGGAATTTATTAGAGCCGTTTACACGGAGCAAGATCTTAATTTTAAATTTCCATTTGCTCCGCAAACTCTGCCAGTACCTATCCGATTTAAATCCAATTACATTTTTAATTTTCCTCCTCGAGAGTCCACGCTTGGGAATTATTATTTTAAAAACAAACATGTTTCCTTCGGAACGAATCCCATCGTAGGTCTTACCTGCTTTTATTTCTATTGGTTTTATGTAAATCTAAGGCAATCCGGGAGTGTCCCGATTCGAACAATATCGATGCAAAGTTTCTTAGCCTTTTTCCTTAAATTGCGCATTTTACTTCGCCATCGGTATTTTATTACTTTTACATAGTTTACTGCGTTGCCGGAGAAATGCAATGTCCAAAAGGACACTTCTCCGCATTTTTGCTTGAACGGAAAAACGTTAACTTTCCGTTTTAGGAATCCAGTTTTGCTCGAACGATCTTTGAAAGCTCATCGAATAGCAAGACCAGGAAATCCCGATGGGTTAACGGTTTTTCGGGTTAATTTCTTCTAATATTATTTCTTATAATTCCTTATTACATGGGCGCCATCTTTTTAAAGAGCGAGAACTCTGTTATACTTGACAGGATGATTTTCTCTTCAGGAGAGAAAACTGGTAAAATGGAGAGAAATAAAAGCAGAAGTTCGGATTTCATATTGCTTTCTTACGGTCTGAATGAGCATGTGTATATTTACAATAGGTATTTAGAGCAAACTACAAATGGTAAAATCATGTCCAGTGTTTAGTGTGCTGTTGCTTGGACTAATATTTTTAAATAATCATTATGAACGTATCATAGTTGCACAAATTGTTGGTATTTTGTCTAATGGTTGGACAACGTTACAATTTGGTACGCCTACATTTAGTTGGACAATCAGTCCTTTCCTTCATTGGGACAATATATTGATGCAACGCAAGTTTTATTTGTTCAAGCAACATACTTTTAATGTTTGTTCTACATTTGTGCAGTTCACCATTAGTTGACAATTGTTTGGAAGGTGTTTCAAATTATGGAGTACTACCAATGTATATGCAGACACTAAAAGTAGCGTTACAGTACGAATATAGCACTAAAGAAGTATTGATGCTGATGCCTATTTCACCAGTAACGACTTTGGCATGTGTTTGTACCCACGTTTATTTGATAACTATAGTTCACCGATTGATACAGAGTTTGCCTTTATAAGTAGCTTAGAAGGAGGTTGATCGGGACAGATTTCTCAAAATTAATACAAGGTTGGATTTCATCAGTGGTTATACCAGCTGAATGTTTCATAAGAAGAGAAAGAACAATATGAAAATTTCAATTAATTTGTTTTTTATATTCTTAGGACCTTTACTGGCATGGTTAAAATTTTGCTAAACATGGCATTTTATCAATAATAATAATCATCTACATTGTCAAAACATAAAACACCATTCATATGATTGGCAGTATTACCCATATTGGTTATTTTGGTAACTAGAAAAACAAACGATATTGAGCAATTCAATGGGGTTGATCTTTCTCCATTTCCAATATTAATGTGCTTAATCCTTGACCCATCCAAACCATTATCTTTATTCCTAACCCTTATCCCATACCAAATGCATTAATTTATTCAAATTGTTGTATAATAAATCGCAAATAACCTAATATAACAAATTTTTGAATAAAGGAAGTGTGGGTCTATTGAAAATACAGAAGCCTACATGGCTTGTCATAGAGAAAATTTTATAACCTTGCACTGAGCGTATCCTATATAAAAAACTTTTGGATTTAAGAAATTTTGTCGATTCAGATAAAATTTTACAACTTTTATATAAAATATATATCTATAGTTATTAGCGAGATAATAAATAGGGAGACACATTTAATATTCCATTTATTAAAGATAATAAAAGTAGACTTTTTCAAAACATTTTTATAAAAAGGTCTACAAAAAGAATGAAAAGAAAAATTACATGTAAATCCATTAGGAATAATGAAGTAAATATGAGTAAAACTACATGAATATTTAACCTGGGAGGTATAAATTACGAAAACACATACTTTTTTAAAATAGGAGTATTCATAACTGTCAAATATTCAGAGCTAATTCGAAATTATTCTCTGGTACATAAGTATTAGTTTTCAAGAAACCCGCAGAAATTACTACCCCTAAAGGCTAATACTCCACCGACATTGTACTACATTGTTAGCGTGGTTGAAGCTCAATATTAACTGAATAATTTTGTAATTTGATCACGTAATACTAATTTAACCCGATTTATATTCTCACGTCCGTCTAAGGAAATCCAACGGAATCTAAACGCGCCCTGGCACTGTACAAACCGATTAAGTGCGCCGTGTTCCCAAAAAACAAACATGGATTTATGTTCCTGAATTCAGTTGCCGAAGGTAAAGCGAGGTTAACGTTATATAAATTCTTTTTAAGTATCTGTATTTAAACTTGTCAATATATTGGTAATCATTAGAAAATAGCACTTATGCAAAGTGCATATTTTGCTTATTTGGCATATTTTATGAGGGTTTAAGATCATTTGCATATTACTTCATAAACCTGCATAAAACAGTACTTATTACTACAATGTAACTAAAACGCTTTGAATTCATTTTCACTTTTATTTTTAATTTCAAAGCCATTGAGGGAAATACTCGGGATATCCCTTAATTGCCGCAGTAAGTCTCTTGAGGATTAGAATAATTAGGATTATTTTGTTCCAACATCATTGGAAACTGCAATTTTCTATGCAGACGATTTTTGTCCCATAAGTGATTTATATTCAGAGTTTGTCAGATGAAATTTCACGGTATCTTTTAAATGCCAAGACAAAACCATCAAATTATTTACCAACTTTCATTCTTTCATTTATAAAACGCAGTTTACGTACAGTTTTATTCCTCAAATCTAATCAAATTGGAGGCTACTACTTGATCACTTGTAGAAAGCATTCGTTTGGTAAGAGGTCCTGTTTTAGGATTCAAATGTGTTAAGGGTAAAAGTGGGAGAGAAGTTTTTCAAAAGTTGACAAGTGTTGTAGGAAATGTAGTGAATTACAATTTATTTTTGGAGTAGCCGTTATTTTAAGAGGCAGGTTTAATGAATCAGGGTTAAATTCTGAAATATTTTCGAGTTTTAATAACGCCCCTGTTACATTAGTTGTGGGAAGCAGTTTTGCCGTTTATATACATATGGATTTAGATAGAAGGTGAACCTTTTTAACTGAAAATTTTGAGCAACGTTTAATTATTTATTGTTTTTATAATTACTTGTTTTGCATTTCGGTAAATTTAATAAAAACACTAACTTTTTTCTTGCAAATTTGTTAGTTTTTTTACGTATATGTTGCGAAACGTTTCCATATCTGAGCGCATATCTATTGCAGTGTTATATGCACATTTACTCATCTGCCATTTAATTATTAATTAATTTAAAACAACAATTAATATTTGAATATTTAATATATCACAAATTGAATCATTTCGAAATCCTACATTTTCAGTTGTACCGTGCTATATAAACTCGGTTACATTTTCCACAATATTTTTGCACACGTAAACAATTTCACCAGTATAAATCTTCTCCTTTCCACGTTTGGACGTTCTTCTTCGATTACTGGAAGACTTACATCCCGATGTGTGTGTTTCCGCTGTTATGGTCTCTTAAAACCGAGCTAATCCACACCCTGTGTATTCTTCGACGATCGTGAAGGAGAGCCCCGCTCCTTAACGTTCCCGAAAGTTTTGCAATTTCAAGAATGCAAGTCCACTTCGATAGGAAGTCGTTAGAAGGGTCACGGATCGAATTAAGGAGTTATCGAGTTGACCCGATCACGTCTTGTCGTTCCAGAAATTAGGATGTAAGTCTAAGGGTCCGATGGGTAATTTGGACAAAGCGGTTGCTTATATTACGTATTCGGCGACGGGCAAAACGGCAGGATTACCGGCCAGATGAGGCAAGTTTAGGCCGTAATTAATTTTGAAATTACCTTACGATAGACTCGACCGAGAAGGCGGATAGTCGTGTTTAATTTCATACGAATCATAGTAGGGGTATGTTAAGTGGTAATGATGAACGTGTAAATATATATGTGAACAACAAATTTTTCTGCTGGGTTAAGTGTAACGGGGAGAGACGAGACAAGTTAGGTTGTAATTAATTTCAAAGTTACCTTAAGATAGACCAGCTCTTCTGAACGGGGCGCGGATGGCTGTGTCTAATTTGATATGTACCCTAATAGGAACACGGTTTATGAGATCATACAGAGGAACCGGAGATATAACTAAGAAACGTCGCCTTCCTTTAGCGTTGTGAAATGTTCATACAATTGTCAAGTCAAGGTAGTTTAACAAGGAAATAACTGCACCGTGAACATGTCATAATGACCAGCAATGGGAGTGAAAATTCTCCTTGGTTGTAGGGAAATTGGTGGCAACGAAAGTTGGCTATGTCGAGCAATGTTTTCCAGTGATTCGCAATCAGCTAGAGAAATCGTGTTCAGTTAAGTTTTCCTGCATTGCAAAGAAAAGGTGGAGACAAAATGATAGACCGTTTTTCGGATGAACCAGCTATACTTAAAACATGTCCCGAACTCTGTTCTGAATGATTTCATTTTGAAAAGGAATAAATAAAAAACACAGAAGTAAAGCCACCAGAGATACTAATTTCTGCAACTTTACGATCAGCTATTGGCGATTTACTGCTCAGTGTACAATTCACATTTGCAGTGTTAGTTCAATTATATTTACAGAAGTACGCAACGCTATTTATAACATATTGACTTATATTATAGTATAATATTTATCGACTCTCGTATAATGACGATTGTTGACACAAAGATGAAATTTGCGGAGCGACTTGAAGGCTATGGCAGTAATCATCTGAGTGGGTTTAGTACAATTCCCATAATTTTATGCTCAGAAGATATAAGCCAACCATCGATGAAGTTCATTTGTCCTTCCAACACTGCACCTAATTGTAAAACAACTCTAAATGTTTATCAAAAGCATATAACACTGTAAACGCTTATACAAAAATTTCAATTACTTTCAAAAACTTTATTAACGATTACATGTTGGCTAAATGAGTGACATGAATGAGTGATTTGGCTGATGAATTGTGACGTAGTTTTTGTATTCACGAGCCTTCCCCTCAAAGTTATCATACATTCTATTGGGAAGAAATAAGTAAATATTGTGACTTAACACTAGGATCATTTAAGGAATTATTAAATTTTGTATTTTACTAGAATTAGTGTGTTTTACTGATACTTTTTATAATCAAACTTCAATTGGTCAATTTTGGGTTGGATGAGGTGGTTAGCCCTTATTCTAAACGCTTAGAATTTTGTATTACTTTTATCAAGAGCTATGTCTTTGACCTATTACTTGATATCCTTAAGGATCGTGTACAAGAAGTACTAAATATATTTAATTCCTAAAATAAACATACACAATTCATATTAGGAAAAGAAAAAATGGAACAACACCTCGATATGTTAATCCGTGATAATTTGCAATAGGGACAAAATGGTACCTTAAACCCGCAATAGTAGCATTAATTTCCATTCCAATTATACTTTGAGAATGAAATTAAATCATCAAAGCCGTTAAGAACAGAATACTAAGGTTATCACATATGGATCTGAAAAATGAAGGATTGTTAAAGATAATGTCCATACTGGTAGAGAATTCCTACCTAAAACAACTAGTGAGCAGTTTCCTTTAGACTCGGCAACAATTCAATTTAATATTTCTGGTGATTTGGTAAATGTATTAAAAAATATAGAAATAGATGAGACCTACTCACTAGAAATAATTGTAGATTTAGATAGAGAGATACATTTAGATAATAGATTTGCCTATAGATATCTTCCTTTCACCCAGATGTTAAGTAGTAAAAGGTATTCTAGAACACTACGTTTGACCTTTAGTAAATTAAAACAACCGTTAACAATAAAAGACGTGTATAACTTACAAATTACAATGTAATGACTGCAATAAAACAAGTCTATAGAACATTATACGGTAGAATTACATTTCACAAAAGTGAAATTAGAGGTAATAACCTCTCTTGCGCTTTAATCCGAACATCCTTTAGATGACAAACATTTATTTAACTACTCAAAACCCAAGGTTATATGAGAGAAATATACATGCAAAGGAACTTTTCATGTAATGAATTACATTAAAGAATAACGTAAAAGTGTTAATTAAAAATCGGGCTTAAAGTGTGTGAGCTTTTAGCTCAAAACGTTCATTACATGTTTATTCATTTTTTCAATGATTTCACCGGAAACTCTCTGTTTATCCTGTTAAATAACAAGTTAAGAAACATGGGCGCTTCCATCTAACTTCGTATGAAGAGACTGATCGATTCATAACTTCATAAGTATTCTAAATCTACGAAAATTAAACCGTACCTTACTTGGGGCAATATTTGCATGTCCAATAATTTACATTAAAACTGTACTGTTAAATCTTTAACCAGAGGAATATGCTTGACTAACGAACTGGGTGTAACATGCGACGTTGATGATAAGAACTTACCTCAATAGGCTTGAAAACTGATTTTGATATTTACATATTATGAATAGATCATATCGATATAACAGTTATTCATTGAATGTGTTTAGACTGACTGTCTTTAGATAGTTTTAGATATCACTTAAACCAGTGGAAGATTACTCTTAGTTGTGTGAATGCAGTGATCAAGCACCCTTTTCACAGTGCAATGAGGTTCATAACTACGAATATTTCATTTGATTTGCGTTAAAAGATGATTATTATTATTTTTGGAAGTATATTCGGATATTAGGGACTGATTTTTGATGAGGATGCATTTGAAAATTTACAAAATACCCCGCAGGAATTACCCCAGAAGTCCCAGAGGAATTTCTTGCAGAGGTTGTAAACACTTTTTGCATTGCTCTTTTTGTCATTAATATATCGAAATATTAGTACACTCTTCCAGAATGTGATAATATCACGCTCGTTGTGATGTTAATTATGTATCTTTACTATTTCAGGATTATTTAAAAATTTTAAAATTACAATTTTCAATAAAATGCAAATACAATAGTCAAAACCTGTATGCTCATGGCAGTGCTGTGATGCTCCCAATCAAAGCTAATAATAAGTTTACATTTTATTATTACTTTACTTTACTTTACTTACTATAACTTTATTATTACTATTTACCATTACGCATTATCAGAAATGTCAAGAATTTGAAAAGGCCATCGTAATGATGCTAGTTTATTTTCAAATATGAACGTATTATTTTCCATAAGGAAAATTTGGTGTGTACATAATCAGATTAGTTAACCGATTTTCATTAAGCACAGTGGATAAAATTTGATGGAACTTCTGAGGTCATTATCTTGCCTTAGATTCCATTTAAAAGTCACGACACGGAAGCCCAATTTGCCATCTTGCGAAAAGTACCCCCAGTCCATTTACAATTTTAAACCGAGATCGGTGCTTATAGGAGCAGCGTTTTCAAGAATAACCCCCGTATCCATTCACGCCAGCATCCTCGAGATCGTTGGTCAAATACGAGCACCTCTTCAAGCGTTCTTAGTGAAACAGGATCTTCTAGTTCGATGTTCATTTCGAGAGTCGGACAAGGCCGAAAGTGCATTGTTACCTCGCCTCCTGCACATTCAGGCCGAAGATTATCTTCTCACAATATGCGAACCCCCGTTCCGGATGGCATGTGAAAGTGATATTATGAAAATATTCGGCGGTCGGACGCACGGAAATTGAAGGCAGGGGATTAAGAAGGGTCGTGATGGTATCGTTTCGAGACGGGGGCTTATAGTTTTTAATCCGCTGCAAGACGGTTTGTGTGATATTTTGCGAAACAAATGCGATCTGCTTTTTGTGCGAGGGGAATTTTTTCCGCAGAGAATGCGCCCACCGCCGCCAAAAACCCCATTTAATAGAATAGTTCACTTTATATTTATTTTAAGCACAAGCGAGTCGTTTTAAGAAACGAAACCAATGCATATGGGTACTTTCCATCTTTTTACCGATGGACACTTGAAAGCATTTTGAATCGGATGCTGAAACGTTCCCACCATAAAATTCAATACATCTGCTCATTTACGTTATTGTACGAGTATCAACAAGGTAGAAATAATAATTTATATTTAAAATATGAAACTACGTATTACTGTATTTGTAGAGTGATCGATACAGTTATTACTTCTTTACTGAATCGTTATAGGGTGATACTGGCTCTACAGTTATTCTTTAATAGAAAAACAGTTTTATCCAAGGTGCGATTAAGGTAGTTTCTATTACAAATCAATCGCAACAATCTGAAAATATACTCACCTGTTACATTTTTTGGTGACATGATGGTTTCACATATACACACCTACAGATAATGCAATTTTGTAAATAATGACATGAATGAAGAACATTGTAATATTATGATAACACAGCAATGTAATGTAGTAAATTATCGTATGCAATACAATACAACATTAAACAGAGTCAAACGTCCGGCAAAATTGTTAATAATTACCCAATATTAATATATATTGCCTCCTGTTTTATATAATTTGGTTATTTATTTCTCTGCCGACTAACCTAATGAGACTGCAGTCACTAAATGGAAGCAAATTGCAAAGCATAAATTACGAGCTTCTACTATTCCGAATATAAATAAATGTTAAGCTGATTATGGTTATAGTTATACTACTCACACTCGTATACAAATACTGGAAAAAACACACATATATTTCAAAATCATACAATTCAAATGATATGAATTGTACAGTTTCACACGAAAATGAAAAATTTTGATTCTGTGAACGAAATTAAAAGGGCGTGCGTAATTTAAAATTTTCCCAGTGATTCCCCATACTTCATTAATTTCCCAGAGCTGAAATCATCACTATCAACAATAATTCGAAGTGGAATTTTTCGAAATTACTTCTGTCTGATCTCTGATCATAAATAAAAAATAAAAAAATCTGAAACGTTAATTTTGTCGTCCTACGTCGTATTTTTTACGAACGGCGAATGATTGACATTCAAAGTTAAAAATTCGAGGGAAGGTCCGAATTTCGTCGTTCGCAAACGTAAATTGGAATTGGAAATTAATCTTTTGAAGTGTCCACTGATATTACCACACTTTTATTGTCAGTTAATCTCAAACAGCAGACGGGTGTGTCAGTCAGTCAACAAGTAATTTCCTCGTACACAAATTGTCGAGTTGTAAACTTTGTATACTTTGATCAGTTATAGAATCCTGCAGGACTCGTATGGCTTTATGGAAACACACCAATTTTTGTTTTAGACCGACCAGGTACATTTTGTAAAGGCAAAAGCGTTCGCTGGTTTTTCGCTCGGGACTCTGTTTATTATGAAATCGAAATTTCTAGTTCACAACTATGAAGTACAGAAAAAAGTGGGCGTTATATATGTACATGAACACCCGGTGTAGAAGCGAACCTTTTCTTGCAAAATTACGATAATTTGCATAAAGTAAATTTTTTTCAAATTTATAATATAGAGTTTTATGAAGTAAATGGCAAATTTGTAAGGTATGTTTCACTAAACCACTAGCTGATGTACCCTCTTCACTGGGTGGTCCATATAATTTAATCCCTTTTCTCCACCTACTCAGAAAATACTTAACATGGATAATACATGGATGGATAATACATGGAAACGCGAAGAGGTTAACTAGACGTTTTTGTATTACCGTTTTACATATTTTTATCTTTATATATTTATTTTTTTTAAATGAGACTATTGGAATGAAACGAACACTAAATATTAACCCAAACTTAGCACAATAAAATATTAAAAGCTTTATCATGATGGTGCCACTATGGAAATTAGCTCGAACAAACACAGAGGAAAAAATTCCGTTTACGATTTTATTATGTGTATAGATTTCATAAATGCGTAAATTAAAATAGTGGCATTTTAAAATCGTTTATTGGCGCTTCACAATGTTGCAGCAAATACCTTTAAGGTAAATAATTTTTGTTTCATTGAGCATCCTGTTGACAAAGATTATGTAAATAAAAGTGTTGCTTTGGGTTCAAATAGCGTGGAAACCTTAGGGTTAATGACTGTCAATATCAAGCTCACAAAATCAATTCCTATGACCTCGATTATTCAGAACATTTGTTTTGTTCAGTATCCTTTTCACGCACGCAAGGGTTGTGTAAATGTAGGTTTGAGAAAACGTGGAAACTTTACGGCCATCGACTGTCATTGTCACGCTGACACAATCACTATGACTTCGACTGTTCAGGTTTTGTTAATAATTGCTTCTCATAATCGACTCTTTCTTTCTCATTCTTCCCTTTACGATTTAGAGGGTGACACGCTTCTCCCCATACACAGAGGCATAGATTCCACTATGCCTATGCATTAGGGCGCCTATACTCTTTCCTTCCACTCTTTCCATCATTGTTTATACATTTCATATGCACTGGCTTATAGCCGTATAAGTGTGAGAGAATAGGTATGTATATGAAGTTCTTCTCTCTTCTCTCTATGGGCGACAGATTTCAGGCATGAGCCTATTTTTAGCCACAGAAAAATTTACGTTTTCCCATGCCAAAGTCCAACCAGTTCACTGCTCAGTCAAAATTCGCAGAAGAAAAAGATTTGAGAAGTAAATTCAATTAACGTTTTTACGCGTTAAAAATTTAAAGAATTAATTGTTTTCCATATTTGGATAGATTATATTTATGTTCAGTTCAACATATGACACCTGGTTATTGTGGTTCCAATCACTTGATTTCTCATATTCTCAATTATTGATATGTCACTAATTGTCATTTATCAATAATTTAATAATTATTGGAATAATTTGTCAGGCATATTCAATGGAGTTATTTGTAATTAAATTTAAACTGTTAAAAAAATAATAACAAGGACGATATCATCGGCCTTATGTAATTTTTTTTTGTAAATGTACTTTTCATTGCTTTATTTTAAAGTTTTCATTAAGTTTTCCTGATCATTGGAAAACTGAGATGTTGAAAACCGTGAACTCCTATTAGAGGCTGGAATACAGTCCTATGTTATATTTTGGATTTCCGAACTTGGTTTTGAGGAAATGTTTTTCGATATTTCTAGCAATATTTGTCACCTACATTAGATAATAACATCAAGTGCCAGCAGGATGGGGCCTGCATATATTTTTAAGAGGATTTTGGTTAGTTCATTCGCTTGTTATTAAATTAAACAGTTTGCCACTTATTTCTCATTGTATTTCACTAGTACTATTATGCTTGCGTTGAAGAAGTAGGTAGAGACTGAATAATGTCGATCCTCTGAATACGTAATAATATCCGGGGTTTGGCAAGGGCCCAATTTGGAGTCCTTTATTCTTGCACTATCTACATGATTTAACCCGTAACCTAGATGTTTTCAATTTGGCATTTGCAAATGATTTAAAGATTTACTCGAAACTCGGATTGTTAATTATTACAGAACTAGCTGATGTATCGCTTCGCTCGGGAGTCGATCTAACCTCAATCATTTTCTCCACTCACAGGATACATAAAATTATGGATTACTAAATTTTTTAGAAACATATAGGAAATAAATCTTTAACCGTATGTTACCAGTTTCTAGCAAATTACCCGATGAGTAACCAAAATATATTCTATATAAACCCATCAACTTATCGATTCTGATGTTGAGTTAAGAAAGGTAATCATAAAATGATAGTATTATGCGATATAGCGACCAAGAAAAATCACTCAAATCGCACTGTCGAAATCCATGATTTAGTCATCTATTTTAATTCAAAACGTAGTTTTGCAATGTATCAGTCTTTCTTTGTTTAGAACTCTTCTATCTCAGTACCCAGGTGCAATTTCGTGGTATTCGATTCTCCATGGATATGTGTACCTATGTTTAAATTATAGCTGTACCGAATTTTTGGTTCCCAGCTGTCCTATAACTTCTGGAGTTTTGAATTTTGTCGCACAGTTAAAATTTAACAGTAATTTAATGGCGTGATAGGTGTGATCTTAATTAGCGTCCAACGAGCATTGCACTGTCGATCAAACATGTTATTTTACAAAAAAATCAAAACCAAGGATTTCGTAATTGCATCTATTAGTGACTAATCGCATAAGAGCGTTAATGAGTAACGAAGTGTGATCCCTCAGATGCGCAGACACACTTGAAATTAAAACGGCCACTGAGACGTAATAAAACCGTTAACTGATTTTAATTCGACTCGTCAGTTTAATTGATGGGATCAGACAATGACCTTGCGCCAAGTGTGATTGAGACAACTCTGTCACTTTGCTTTAATGGAGGTTCAAGTTAGAATTTCAAGTGTTCATATTTTTTTGCTACAGGCAAACGATTAATTAACATGAGTAATAGATCGGTTAGCTTAATTTATTCGGCAATGATAAAAGATTGGTTTCGAGTGAAGCTAACAGCATGACTCATTTATTATCTGTGCTCTTTTTATCGAACTCAGAATGTTGCTTATTGTACAAAAAATTAACGATCTATTTTACGGGAATATGTTGCAATTACCAATTCTGATTTATGTACATATGTATTTCTGGTCTCGCAGTTCGTATTTCATTACAAGCGCACCAGATGCTTCAATTCCCATTTATTAGTTTGTTGTGCAGACTTACTGCGAGAATTTTTCACCTACTGCTCCGATTTTCCCCGGAAGTATTAAGCGCATAAAGTGATTGAACTTTTTATAAAAGGATCCGACAGAAGCTCTCGTTCCGCTTCCGATTAATAATACGTTTAAATCCAAATGAGTAAGATATCAACCCGAATTCGCCGGATAAAAAGGATGAAAATGAATCGCGGCCAATCTCGGTCTTTAATTTCAATAAACGTTAAGATAGATGACTTGCATGCGTTCCTCTCCGCCTCTATTAGCTTTTCCGATCAGCTACTAAATTTTTATTCGCCAAGTCAGGCCATCAGAGCCTTTGTTGCACCGAAATTGATAAAGTAGTTTTTGTCTCTAGTGAATTATGATTAATGGTCGCGGGGTAAGCGCTCGATTAAATCTCGATTTATACATAACCAAATTAGAAAAAAAAGTGATGGTGGATGATTAACGTTTCCTCGGCCACGATCGGAGGAGGTTGGGCTGTTAGCGATTGAGAAGGTGAGAGTAATAAATTAGCCGAACTTTGCGGTTTTTGGTTTTTTAAATACAATGGCCCAGTCGATTTCTTACGCTATTATCTCATGGTAATGCTCTCGCAAACAGAAACGCCACTAATTCAAAGTTAAAACCTCAAATATCCATTCCGGAGTGACTGTTAAAATACGGTTCGCTCACTGCTGCATTTTACGGCTACTCCGGGTCATCTACAATGTAGCAATTCCAGAATATTTTTGATTTTCTCACTTGCTACACTTTATTCGATACATAAAACAAAAGAAGTAATTTTCGTTGCCGTTTTCGACGAAACTTTTAAAATTTCACTCGAAGGGGAAATTGGCCCAGTGTTATATAGTCACATTTTAAAATTCTACGGATCGAACAATACGGTGTAAAAGTCGGGAATGACGAACGAAGGTTCAGCGATTCGTTGAAAGCATCGTTTTAAAGTCGGTTGTATAGGAGGAAAGTGGGCGAATATACAGGTTTTTTACACGAAAATTAAAGCAATTACAAAAAAAAGAACGGTTACAAACTGAAATTATTGTTATATCGACTTTCATCGTTATTTTCTTCAATTTATTTCAAAGTACTGTTGTCATGGGAATGTCATTTTCAACATTACTTCATACATGTCGTTATATTGACTGATATCTTAGTTTTTAATGCTAATTGCGGATAACGTTTCGTGGCGCACTTTCTGTAATCACCATAGAAGAATAAAATACGAGTAGAATAAAGTTTTCTTAATCACATGATGGTGTACAGCAGTCGATGCAGATTTGTACACAAAAAATCCAATTTATGACATTCTGAAAACTGCCATACAAGAACACAATAGGTGGTAGATCAAATTATTTAAAATAATACCCAATGATATCCAACAGAGGGATAACTGGCAATATCAGCTAGTTTTTATTTTATTTTTACCAAAAATAATTTTTATGATGATAACAAAGTACCAAGAGTTCTGGGGTTGATTAAATATATGTGTTCAAGTTCCCCAGTTATTACCCATTAATACAAACTATTCCGAACAGAAGTATATTGCACAATGTTTCGTCTTTCGTTTATGATATCTTCAGCAGTGTTCTTTCTTTTTTATTCTGCAATCATTATCTACATGCACAATATGTAGGAATTTTGAAAATTTTTATTATAAGAAAGTACTTATTTTCAGTATTAAAAATTGTTTGATTGAACCATTCCTCAAGGAAAAACTTAATGTTTATAAATTTTGTCAAAAAACTAATATTTTAAAATTTCCATGGAATCTTTGAGCGCGTTTTGGGGACATCAATTGGCAGCAATTACTTTTGAGAGTAATTACATGCAGTGTATATTTGTTGATTTTTAAACATAATTTATAACCCTTTATTTTGTTTATGATCGTAAAATGTAATTAATACCGTCGAAAGAAACCTGTATTATACAAATGTCACGAAATTTTCAAATGCTCTTGGTATATAATCTCATGAGAGTAAAACGAAAAAAAAAAATATATTTTAACGCATTACGGTGTCATCTTTTGGTAATCCTGTTGCTTAAATTTTTGGCCTATAGGCGACTTTAGCGCTGCAGGTTGGTTGAATGATGCTAATGTCGCCTACGTGCGTCTTGCCTATTGCAAACCATTATTTTTAATACTACCTTATTATCCTGCTTTGGTTAAAATGGTAAAAATTGTTAAAAGTTGCTTTAGCTCCTTATGAAGGAACCAATTTAGAGATAAGGAGTGAACGTGTTGAAAACCTCCCAAGGCAATATAATTTTGTCGTAGGACAAATCTTGCTATTTTCTTTCTCAAATCTTTTTTTTGGAAATTTTCAGTAGTTTTCGAAATGTCTTATCAAAGACGAAGATTTTTTTCCAAAATTTCGATTTCACATTTTTGTAACTTTGAAACAACTTCCCTTCAAAATAATTATTGACTCGCCCGAAATTGAGAATGTTCTAATATAATCTGTATATCTTTATTAATTTTTAGACAAGGAGAAATCAATCAAAAGGAATTAGAAGATATAGTATGTCATTTAAAATGCTACCAATTCCTAAGTGAATATGTGAAGATGTAATTGTCTTACAGGAAAGAAAAAAGGTTTTCTGCAAAATATTTCCGAATTTAATATGTGGGCTGTTACACCAAAAAAATTCATTCATTTTAGACCAAACGTCAGCTGTAATGCACTCAAATTGCGGTTTGGTTAATATATTTTTGGGTTAAAACTCCTAGTTTCCACCTGTTTCACTAACGTTTAACGACAGACTAGTAAAAATGGCCTGATAGCCTTTCTACCATACTTCGAAATGACGGTTTATCCACCGTTGATAATGGTCGAATTTCTCCAACGATGTATATCATCACCAATTTATTACACTGAATAAATAATCTCACCAGAATGTTATTAGAAATCTAAATTTCAAACCATAAATTGCACCTCTTCTTTGGAAATTGCTTTTCTACTTTCTCCTGCGACAATTGTAAAAAAATTTAAAACACATTTTTTCGCAGTTTATTTTAGGTCTGTTTTTGTTGGTTTTATTGTAGTCTTACATATTTTTTAATTAAAATTAGATATCCAAAATTCATTGCAAATATTTACGCTAGTTAGTTTAGAGTTAAAAAATTAATAAGTGATAATACTAGTATGTATATATGTACTAAATTTATTCTAAAATCGTGAATCTTGCGTTAAATAAATAATAATAGTAATACAAAATCGAAACAGTTTATTTTATATGATAGTCTACATATACATATGAACTGAATATGTATGAGTACTCGAACCTGAGAAAAATTTGGTTTCGATGATCTGTTTCCAGTTTTCATAACTATCAACAGATAACAGCCACTTAATGGTAATTTTGTTTTGTACGTATAGTTTTACTTCAAAAATTCCAATTGTTAAAATAGCGGACTACTTAGCACAGGCCGTCTTATATGCCACAGGAACATTTGTAAAATAGTGGATTTTGCACTTTCAATTATTTCAAAGAAAAATTGATTCCAAAATCGTGACCAGTAAGAAATCAAGAAAACAGGTAATGTAATTAAAATCCTTTACTCGTTAGGACTTTCATGAATTGATAGCCTGTAGAGATTCAGGTAACAGAATGTTAAGCAATCTGTAAAAGAAACAACTGCTCGCGCCCCTAAGAAAGTTTCTACTTACATTAGCTTAGGAATAAAGCATTTATTACTACTACTTTATTACTACTACTTAGGAATAAAGCATTCAATTCAAGCAAGCAATTTTTTTAACTACATTGTTTAAAATGTTATACAGAACGTATTTTAAACACAAAGCAAATGTAGCCTTTACGCTTCTGCATTTAACTACATGTTTAAATACATCAAAGGTATTTAAAACACAACTGCGTATACATGAATTTAAATACTGAACAACACTGATAAAGGTTTTATCTTTCTTGGGCGAGCTAATACTGAGGGATAATTTTCAATATTTTATATTCACATCGAAATAAATCAATTAGCCTAAAACCCAGAAGACTGCGACGGTTCATTTTATGTACCATTTCATGATTGGTGCATCCAAAGTGAAAAAGTAAAATGTGAAACTTCGTTTCAAACATCTACTGCGTTATCGAACTTGTCTTAGTCTGTCTAATCGATTTACGCTCCACGTCCCGTCTGTGGGGACCAAAAAGGCTTTAATGCGACATAAATACCGAGACTTTGTGTCTCTCTTTGAAAATTAAACTATCAAAATAAAGTGAAGTGATGCGTTCCGTCTCCGGCAATAGCCAACCGAAGTCGTTTCGTACGTCTGGTTAGATCAAAGCTCGCTCGGAAGACTCGCCACCGTTGTCTCTGAAATCTCCACATTTCTCTTTTGTTTTATTGGCCTGTACCTGCTTTGAAGCAGGACCAACCAACGTCTGCTTGTCCGGATACTGACCTACCCCAAATTGAATTGCAAATCGAATCGAAATGAAACAAATTTTCGTCGTCTCAGCCTAAGAGCATTTAATGATTTATTTATACTGGATGATTATATGTGAATGGCGAGAGTATCGTTCACTAAGCGAAGAAAAGGGAAAATCTGAATTATTTTCAGTTTCGTCCTTACCAAGTTGGCCGACATTCAAAACTATGTCAACAAGAAGATAATTGGAGAAAAAATCGGAGAGCTGAAACTCGGATGATTGATATCCCTCGTTTGTAAAGAATTCAGAATTTATTTTTTTCATTCTGCGGGAACCGATTGCATTCAGTAGCGTAGCCGAGAGCGAAATCAGCGGAAAAGACTCTCACTCCGTACACCTACTCCGCTAAACGAACAATTCCTTTTAACAATTTACAATTCAAAGACGAATTACACCTGGTATTATTTCGGCTTTAGCTTAGAAATTACATGCAAGCTATGTAAATAAGGAGCGATAATTTCACTGTTCGGAATCCTTTGTGGTAATAAAACTTCACACTTGAGTTTAGTGCCGAGTTAATTTGATATAACTTCACATTTAACGGTAGGAATGCAGGCGAATAATTCAAAAGGTATTGGATAACTCCACATCATGAGAGTGTCGGTAGTAACGTTCGTAAAGACAAAGAAACATCTCGATGTTGATTACAAAATTTAATAATACTTAAAATAGTTTAGAAACAGGAAGCGAAGCGAGACTTAATGAAAATCGTGCGGTTAAACTTCGAAACTTGTTGCAATGAAAGGAATAATCCGAGTTGAATCTATAATACTACGATTATTTTAATCTACCCCGTAGTTATTTTTTGTAGTTTATTGTTAGTCTACGTCGATTTTTTGCTACCCGGTGTTACAGTAGTTACAACAATCAAAATTTACTTTAAAATATAAGGATCATAAATGTTTTTTCACCCAGAGATGCATCATCCGAAATTAAAAAAAATTCTCCTTTATTTTTACTATAGTTTCTTAAACTATTATTTATTCCTTACACGATAGTGTTATGTTTTTGTTTGAATCTGTAAAAGCTTAAAGCGAGAAATAATAAACAATGATCACTTCCATCTAATTCATGTTAGGCCTATCAGCAAAATAGAAGTACGTACAAACATGTTTGTCTGCATGGTTTCTAATGCCTAGACTTTAATTCGAACCTTGGCGGGTTAAAATGGATATATATTGTTAACAAGTATTGAAAACACAGATATCAACCCCATTGAAACACACTTCATTCATGCACATCTACTGTGTAAGCTAGTATCTAAAGTTTTGCTAAATATAAAACGACTTCATACCTTTAAAATTATTTTAATAGTCGTTTTAACTTTATTTCAGTTTCACAAGCATAGGATGCTTGACATCAAGTGGAGTTTCATATGAACTTAATTTTAGGAGTAAACTCTTTACGCTCCAGATTAAACTTGTTATCTTTGAAACTAACTGAGATATCTGCTTCAAATTTAGTAAACAACTGTAAAATGTAAACGTAAGGAAATAACTGGAACTATACTAAATAACCTTTAGGGAGTTTCATTGAAATTAGAGTTTCGTCGACTTAATCCTTAATCGATAATGATGTGTGGAGATAATATTTCCGATCACAATTTCGTTAAGTCAGTTTGTGGAAAATATTTGGGGAAGTTTTCTGCAATTTTCTGGAATTTCAATATTAATGAGTGTAATTTAAATCAATTTTACATAAAGTAACTGTGAGTTGTTTCTTTTTCGACTAAACTTAGCTTTACAAATTTATAATCCTACTATTATACACGATTACTTTGGGCAGTCATAAGTCGCTAGGGTATAAATGTGAATGAGGTATCCTATTAATCGGTTACAAGAACTAAACCTTAAATTGACAATATCCTTACTTTAGAGGTCTCAGATCGTTTATGGGTTTATGAGTTAAAAATCCCTGGATCAATTTTTGATAGTACTTCAAGGTTCATGCCATTGTTTCTAATTCAATCTTCACGCACGCACGCACGCGTACACGTATACACACGCGCGCACACACCTTCAGCGACTTTTAGTTCTACATATTAAGTTTATTTATTTCGATCACTCTTAATTTCAGTGAGTTATGAATTATTTCCAGCTTATCTGTTCTCTAACTGTGTGCGATCACTTCATGAGAATGAGTGACGTCACATCCCAGGTTTCTTAAGAGAATCTTCTTGAGAAATAAGAACCAATAGAACTTTTTTGGTTAGACTGTAATACTGTCAAGAGAAAACATGCATGTAATAATTTTTAATGTGCGTTTCATTATGATATGTAAAGCACAGCCGGATCAATATTTCCTTGTAATATAATTTCTTCTCCATGAAATTTGAAATTATCGCATCTGTAGTGCTCATTTTCAAACATGAATTCATAGTTTGTAGATTCAATCTATTTTTTTTTTGGAAATTTTATTTCCTTTTTACACTCCTTCCTTGACGATGCTCTTATACCTTTCACTGTCCCTATTTCTTTTCTGACGTATTTTTTTCCTAGCCAATTTTATATTTCTGAAGTAATGTAATTTCATAGAAGCTATTTCATTAGAAAACGCGCTATTCAGATACTTTATAGGGTAAATTTCAAAGCATTAATTACTTCTACAAGTAGAAAGGTCCCAGAAACATCGTAAAACTTTATGTTCTCTTTAGATAATTGAACTAATAATTGGAAAAATATTTTTTTTAGGAGAAATCAGACCCACAGTATGGGTTTTGTACAGATAAGCATAGCGATTTCACTACACCCTGATGGTATAGGTACGTCAACGTCCAGTTCTCTTTCTCACCGTCCGCGTAACCGGTTATTAAGGAAAATTAACTGACTAATCTAAACTACGCCAATGCCCCCTTTGCAAATTCCCACTTCCCTTTCTCGGTCAGTTTTTTTCCCGGGGACGATTATTCGCCTTCGAGTTATTTCTCTCTCCTTAGACGCAGAAAATTGTCGAAACGTCAAGCTGAATGTTCACCGCATTAAAAGTTTTTTTGCTCGGAAAGAACGATTTGTGGCTACAACGTTCAGTATTTTTATTACCTATTAAGGCAGTAGCCGCGGCAGATGGACATACTTCCCTTTGATTTTATTAATTGTCCCGGTTTTTACGCGGTCGCATACCCAGGAAATTGATCTAGTAGAGGGGAATCTCCTACGCTATTTCCATCGTTGTAATTTATCGTCCATCGTTCACGGCGCGTCATTAACAAAAATGTTTTTCAAAAGTGGGCCATAAGTCTGACAGTGGAAGTGGTGTTTCTTTGATTATATGGCAGCAGAGGCGGCCAGTTTTTGATGAAAAGGGACGTAGACCTCGTTGAAACCTCAAGCATGGCATTACGAGACGAATAAGCAGCCTCTGCGGTCTGGACGTTTACCGTATTGTCAGTTTGGCGAGAGGAAAAAACTGTAATCGCACAAACGCAGCGTTAATTCACACATTCCAATTATTGTCGACCTCCTCCAGTCGTGATGTAGTCTCGACGTATCCTTTCGATAGCGAAATTTATTATGCTTCTCCAGAATACTAGCTTAAGGTTCTCCTTTTATCACATCCTAAAGCAATCACATCCTCTGCAAAATATTGTAGATTTAGATCTCACGAAGAGAGCGCGCTCGGTAATGAAATTCTAAAAGCTTTTGTATAAATCACTATATTGAGTTCGTACCTACACGTGCACTTCTTCAATGGAGAATTTTCCCTAATAATTCATTTAAATAGCAGCAGGAGCACGGCGCACGTAACGCGCTTGGAATATAAATAATATTTAGTAATTTCATTAAATTTCACGACGTAGGCGTTTTTTGGGTTATCCAGGAAAAACTCGTAGGAGGAATAATAATAATTTTACTTTGAATATATGTGACTCAAGTCGTCTGGATGCTGGAAATCTATCTCAATTTTCGGAATGGTGAAAAATGATAGGTAACGAAATTGTCTGGAGCTTTGACAAAAAACGTATGTGCGCACAAGAACAATTTTTTTTATGAGAAAGTAATGGTATGAGATTTCTAATCATTTATAGGTTTAAAAAAACTTCGCCCCATTAATGCATAAATCCATATAAATGTTTAAACTTTCGATTTTCAAAGTTAGTATTAAATATAAAGGTTTCTTACTGACATCCGATTGCTCGATTTTCTTGTGCTCGTCCAAATGTTTAAAAAGAGTTCTATTGAGTTCTGTATATATGATTTATTGAGGTTGTTTTTCATCTTCTTGTTGTCCTTCCTCTCCTTCTTTGAGCTAATTCTTCTGTAGCCATCTGACATTGGCAACAACTTGGGAAGAGGCATTTCTCTCTTGCGCCATTTTGAAAAGTTTTCCTGCGACCCTACAGCGAATGATACGCACCCTGGACATTTGCTTTCTTTGTACTCTTCGTTAACCATATATCTTGCTCATAGTAATAGTTCTAAGAAGGGTGTATTTTTGGTAACGTGTTGTATACGGTTCACAAATAAAATAAAAGAAAGGGGAAAGGTGTACTTCCAGCCCTGCCTCTATAATAAGCAGGACTCCTGTAAGGAAGAGATCAGTTAAGAATTGAGTAATTTTATTTCTGAGACTGTAGAGTTTTTACAACAGAAATGAGACTCACTGGGAAAATAGTGTTGCAAAAATGTACTAGCACAATAATTAGAATAATAACCAAAGTTTGGAAAATTTTTTCCAAATCTTAAATTTCTGCAACAATCATGGAGTTTTTTTCCACTTGGTTATTGACATTTCGTTACCTTATTCAGTGTCATGATTTTCGTAAACATGTTTTCTAAGAATATAACTTTATCTAGGAAGAATGCCCCCATCGTGTTTTAAATTATTTCAAAAAATGTATACACAATTCAACAGATGAGCTCATATATTTCACAAATAAAATAAACGTTATTACATGCAGACAGATTTTGGACCAATGGTGCCAATGAAATCAACGAATTTCGTAACGGATAAAAATGCTCCCAAAAACTAAAAGAAAAATAATAAAATACTATTATTTTTCATGAAAACGTTCCATAATTTCTGCACTCATATAAGTAGTAAATTTGAAACCAAACCATAAACTATCGCGCCACAGCTTCAACACTTCGACAAGGCAGAAACTTTTTTTAATATTCCTCGGCTATTATTCTATAGGCACCCCGTCGTGGCCATTACCGGTCCTGTTTTTGTATTTCTAAAGCCTAACAGCAAATTTCCATATACGTAGCACTAACCGTGGATTGTCCAAACGTTTCCACAAGTTTCCGGGCAATAATACTAGGGCCCACCGACGGCCAATGAAAATACGGGTAGTTGTCGAGCTCGCGTTCAGACTAAATAGAACCTGCATTATTCAACGCGCCCTCTAACTAACTGCAGCTTAATAATAGAAATACATTCAAATTGGTATACGCGGAACTGACCTGTTAAAAATTTAACATTCTGTTGAAGTTCGCCGGTACCAGATGCGATGCAGCTTTAACGATACGAAGGTATAATCTTTGAGCAGAAGGGCAAAATTAATAAAACTTGCATAGGTAATGGCGATGCTAAAAGCAGAAATGGGTGAATGCAAACAAAAATAATGAACTAAGCGAGGTATTGTATTATTATTTCAAAAGTGCATCGAATATTTAAAACTTCCGAGGCGAAGTTTCCTAAAACCGACAGGAAAGAATAAAAATAAGAGATGTTGTTTTGCTATTCATTGCTTTAAATAACATCGTTCATTCATTTATTAAACGTTATTGAACATTTAAACGTAATGTTTCACATTTGTTAGTATTTACAACTGACTACTCGTAATTCTTCCTCAAAAGGTTTTATTACGTTGCTTTTTCTACGCCACTTACATACTCCTTATAGATTTCGTACATTAAATCCGCTAAAAAATATTTACATACTAACTTTAAGTTCGTCAACATCCAGAAAAGTAGAATAACTTAAGAGTTACTTATGTTCAGCTGAAGACGAAACGGAATGATATATGAAAATGTTGATGATGCTAACGACGATAATAACATATTTGTAATGAGAGTGTTTTGTATTGAAGCTGATTTGGAAAGTAATTTATAGAAAGATAATTAAATTGAAGTACTACATACTGATTCTACAATGTTTTAGAGCTTTAAAATATTCTCAGGAATATCTACTGTAGCTAATACACTCAGTGATCGAGAATTATTTTTGCTCCACCTGCGGTGAATTTTAAATTTCCTTGCAGTTTTCATACCAACAAATTCACATATTAGCATTCAAAATCAGCCACCTTAACGGCTGATTCGTCAATTGTAAAATAGTTGTTTGTAATCTTTGATAAAATACTTTGTTTCTTACTGATAAGCAAAAATATCGAGAAGTAGCCATTTTTTGATTTTTGATTGTTAATAATTAGTAGGCGAGCTGTGCACCCCTAATTATGTTTAAATCTACGACAACCAGTTGTCCGATAAAACTTTTTGAAATTTCTTTGTCACATTATTGACAAAAACATAAATCAATTTTTAAACCCAGTGGGTGGTAATGTCTTCAAACAAATTTAAAAAAACTAAATAATTCTCTTCAGTTATTGTATTTTTCGGTAATTTTTACAAATATGAATAATTTTTGTTGCTAGAAATATTTTCAAAGAGTAGACCACTTTTGAGTTATAATTTTAATAGCTAATAATTTTTAAAAATGGCTATTTTCGGCCATTTGTCGCATTTCACTTTAATTGCCATTATTGAGAGTGGTGCATTTTTCGAAAAAAGTGTCTAAGAACAAAAATTGTTTATTTGTAATCATTTTACCAAAAAAAATGTTTGCAAATAGCTTCTAATTTTTTAACTTAACTTGTTGTTTAGGGAACTAATTGAGGGTACTCTTAGTGAACTATTGGGGGCCACTCGCCTATAAATTACTCCGCCGACCCTGCTGCAAAGTATGGGTTTTGTTCCTACATGCATATATTACTTAAAAATCTTGCCAGAAACCTGTATGATTGAGAGTTTCAGCAAAAACCTTAATTCCCTGACCTATATCTTCATACCCGTTATACGTGTCCGGTTTTTTTATGTATAACGATCGTACGTCGATACATAAAGGAGTCGGATTGAATCATAATTATTAATGACGTACACAATCAAAATCTCTTTGTCGTTACAATGTACGCTGTTATTTTGGATCCACTTAAGAATAAACATTTAAGGTGAAATTGGAATTTCTGAGGGGTCGAGGGGTCGGCTCGTTATATAAAACGCTTTAGAATTCCACAATTGGACTCCAAAACGTAAGGAATTCACGATAAGAGACGAATAAATGAAATTTAATTTTCGAGGTTTCGTATAGGGCATTAATTAAGGGCCGGTGGGAAAATTAATGCCGAAATGGAGAATATTCACCCGCAAGGATCCGTCAGAGGAGCCCTTGATCTCGGCGACTCCTCTCAATTATATTCTCGAATCTGTTATTTGTATCAACAAGTTTTTCTGCGTCTGGGAGGTTTTATAAATGTGAATTTCAGTAAGTACTCAAGAGTGTTGTTTAATTGGTTTTTCAAAGTAGGGAAAAGTTCATAATGCGACCCGAACTCTTATATCGTGATATTTGTGTTTACGTGGCTTATAGTTGTAGTAACAAATTTGTTCTAGTTAAGACTTTATAAAAACAGCCTGGGGAAGTTTTGTGTGATATTGGAAAGCTCGATCGCTACCTAAAAGTCAAATATTTACCGACAACTGTTTGTCGTAGAAAAGTTTGGTCATCAAAGCATCAGCAGGGGCAGTAATATACGTAGTTTTTGTATTTATGTTGTGCTGAAAGTTCCCTTTTTTTATTAAGAGAGCTTCAGATAACAAAAGGTTTACTTTGCAACTTATACACAGAAATATTGTTTTTTCCGGTTTTTTCTTTCCGCCGAGTTTCCGAACGTTCATTTTTTTCATGGCGGCAATCGTTCTCCGCCCCTGCATTATAAACGTGGTAGACAATTTAAGGGTGACACATGCGGTGACTGGGTCTTCCTTCCGGGCTTCACAGTTAAACCTGTTCGACCAACGCACGTATTCATATTTAATAATAATTACAAGGGAATGTAACGTGGAATGGCTTCCTAAAGGTAAATGCCTCAGGGTGGCGGAGAACTTTGTGGAAATTACCGTGAAACACGCCATTTCTCCTTGTCTACCACAGAAATTTTTCCCTCGAACTATACAGATGGTATACATAAGAAAATCGACGAAAATTAATTTATCGTCCTCTCGCCCGTCAATTATATGAACCCACATACCGGCAAAAAGTCGCTCCAAAATGGAACACTCAATTCTTTTTGTGTACAGAATAAACGGAAATAACCCTTGGAATGTGGGCGGTAGGGTAACGGCCGAAAACTGGACCGGGTGATATTTCGGAAATACGGCGGGTCGCATTAACGCACCACGATCAAGAAGAATTAACCCTTCTAACTAGCACAGCTCGAAGGTTTGGAAACAGAATTAAATAAGAACAATCGTTCTACAATTAACTTAATTGAATCCTTTAACGCATAACATTATAACGAAAATATTTTCGGAAGGGAGGTTCGGAAACCCAGAAGCGCACACTTATAAAGATACTTATACAAATACAAAAAAAAATCAACGTAAAATTACTATATAGATACTGTCAGTGCATATTTTGCACACCCAAAAGTAATGTGGAAAACCCTAATCTATAATGGAAGTAAAACCCCTGATTCGTTGATAATTCTATATATGAGAGATCTTAGGCATTTATCCTGAATCAACTTCACTTGACAATTACTTATCTAGTCAATCAGAAAATTCTGAGTAATCAGAATTATCAGATAAATAAAAATCGGCATCAGACATTTCCCACTAATAATAAATGACATGAATCAGTATTAAACTAAACCCATGCACACGTTTCTTAAAAACCATCAACAAACTCTTCTCGCTGAAGCTAAATATTCTAGAGTTGATGTATGAACATCGACAGATGATTTGATGGCTGCTGGAAATCTCTGCGAATTCAAAAAAACTTAATGGCACAAGTACAAGCTGTTTTTTGTTTGATGTGAAAACATATCCATAAATCTTTTTAAAAGAAATTTGTACCCAACATCAGCAAAAGAGGAATTATTCTTGATGCTTGAGGCTAAGGATGATGAATTTCTACAAATGCGCCATGAAAATTTTTATTGTAACAAAAATTCGTAAACAGTTAACTACTGAAAATATGTTTTTTCAGAGCTATGGCAAGTGATATCTAATTTACACTGAACGACTCTATATAAATGTTACGTATATTAGAAACACTTATAGGCCACGAAATGAATTACTTCGAAGTTAAAAAATTAATGGGCGCGATTTCATTGTTGGAACTTCTTGGGAAAATTAGTACAACCGGCTTTCCTACTCGCGAGTAATTAAACTTTCACAGGGGCATTGTTTTTTCTAATAACTCGACGGAATAATCCTCTTTTTGGTTTTGCAATATTGTGGGAAATTACGTAGCACAAGGAAAATCGTCGGGGAGGATTGTTTCGTGCGCTACGCTTTTCTCGAAATAAAAGCTTTAAACATAAATCGGTCATAGTCGGAAACTTAGGAGTAATAATTAATTTTTTCATAAAATGTAAAAGTTGTGTAATAACATGGCGTTCACCAAGCTATGCCATTTCATCCTATGGCATACTATATCATACTTCTGCTACATATAATATAGAAATAATTTGAAATTTATAATTATTCCCATATAACTTTTTTACGGATGTTAAATGCAATAGTTATAAAACATTGTGAGCTCTACAAAAAAGCTTATGAATTTAGGTTTAATTTAAGATGCCGCTATTTTGTTTTCACTGCGCCGAATAGGCTCATTAAGAGACTTAATACAGGCATAAGATCCCATTTAAAATTATTGGTCAGAGTGGCCATGCGACATTATGTTACGACTAGTTGAGAAGCCTACATCCATTTATTTTCACCCTCTAAAATTCATGAGTATAAATGTGACCGTTTAATAGAAAGAGGGGATGATATAAAACAGGAACTCTGATTGGTGAAGACTGCTCGATGAACAAAAAAGTTATGGTGAAATAAAACTGACAATAAGTATTATTTTATAATCCTTTATAACTTTTGAAATGATTATTATAATTTTACCAAGCTTTCCAAATTGTGAGCTTTTATGTACTCGACAAATGTGTAAAAGATCGGTTCGGATCGCTCAAGTACTTTTTGCAAAACTGTATTTATTCTTCCCATTTTCATAAAAAATTCGCATATTTGCTTTCATCCACCGTTGGTTGGACAACGATTGACCTTTTTCTTGGTCGCATTCTCTTCATAAAGTCATATCATCTACTTAAAGAGAAATTAATTTTTCACAATTCATTTATGAAAATGGTCAAAGTAAAAATAACACTTTTTTAGCTAATAAACAAATAAGATATCTCCGTTGCATATATCTATATATATTTGTGTGTAATGTAAAGTACACCACTTGAAATCTGATTAAAAGATACAACTTCCAACGTACGTACGAATGTACATTAAATTTCTTTTGGGCATGTTTCTATAAAAGCATACCAATATATTTTAAATTTCAATCGATTCGTTTAGACCACTACCTAATATGCATTCTACATACAAACAAATATAACAAATAAAAACCAAATATAAAATCCCAATTCACCCTTGTGCCAAACTAAGGCACTGCGAAGACGTAGTAAGGATAATTGACAATTAAATGTACTATTGGTACTGGTATTTACCGCTCAAGGAGATTCCTATCTTTTTCAAAATCGAGTGATGGTAAAAATTAGTTAAGCGTAACTAATAGAGTAAATGGTATCGAGCTGATTTGATTTATTCGGTAATAGAAAAACAAAAGTTCATATGTATTACAGACCAAATTAATTGCGAAAATATATAGCTGTGGTATTGTTATTATGCTATTGAAATTTATTAACAACCGCTTTTAGAATTTAATTATGACGTTAATTATGGTAATTAATTTTGACAAAATTCAAATTTGCAAACCCTTATCTTTATTTCTCATATCATGTATTGACAAAACGAGAATTAAATGTAGAAAGAGATTTTTTTAGCGACAAAATCTATATACGACTACAAACCATTATTTAGTACATCTAAAAAAATCACAACTTCTCCCTAGTTCTCCCTTGAAAGCTTTATCATGTAATAAATTCCGTTACAAAAACAATTATGGTGAGGCTGAAGTGCTGTACATTTTAGCGGTATGTCCAATCCTCACCTGAATTTAAGAAATAGGCTATAAGAAAAAGTATTAGGGAAGCAATAGAGGCTTTGAGAAAGTAGGGTCAATTCCCTTAATGGTCATTTGGGCTATTGCCCTCTTAAAAATTGCATCAAATCGTCCTAAAAAGGTGTAGCGAACGGAATTTCAACGGACAGGGGAATATCTAAAAGTAATCGATTTTTCTTTGTTTTTCTAACAATGCGTACATTTTCGGAATAATGCATGGCCCCATTGATTTTAAACCTCACTACATATCCGAGCCGAAGAAAAAACGACTAAATAATTTTCCATTATGCGGCACAAGTGAAAATTGAAACAATAAGACCCATTAACATTGAATCGACTATAAAGCGTAGTAAATATACATCTATATACCATTAAAAATAATTCTTATACTGTAATCTCTGCATCTTAGGCATTCCTTTACTTCGATATGGCTTCAGCCAGTTTTTCATCAACAGCTCGCTTGCACTCATACGGGGTCTACCAAAAATATTTCCTACTTACCGTTACATTAACACAAACCCTGTTTTATTGATCTTAATATGAAAGCATCATTAATGACATAAATTACAGTAAATAACACAACGTTTAAAAACATCCAATTTTCTGTGTCGATTTGAATTCATTATTCAGATGTAAATTCTACGGTATTCTTCCAAAATATCGTATGTGTAGTTGGGCCAACTTTGGGGTGTCAACTCTCGTTTTCCTGTCTACCCTGTATATGCGCAAAAATGTTAACGTAATGAAAAAGATTTTTTCTTATTTTGAATGTGCCGTCGTTACAGGAATGATTATTACCGGCTCACTGAATGATTGGCGCGTATTTATTTTGAATTGCCTCGCTGATGGTAGAATCATTAAGAAAAGAGCTACAAAGTGGTGTAATTTATCAGTAACAATGAGTTGTAAAAAAAGATTACTTCTTAAAAAATCTGATGTATGAGAAACAACGAGTCCGCGACTAGAAACGTTCGCGATCGGTTAAAGGATAGATGGACTGGTGGGATCTAGATAGATGGTTATTGTCAGGCAAGATTTTCATACAAAACGGACGTAACCCATAAGGGAGTACGTATACATTTCTCAGTTAAAAAATAGTTGTCCATGTAATCTAAGAGTCCAAGAATAATCCATGATTAATGCACGACCATGGTAAAAACAATAAAAAGAAATTAATCATGTGGTTTTCCATGTCGAATTACTTCATTTCCTAATAAACCATTCAATACAAAGATGTATTTTGATGTAGCCCATTATTTCCGAGCACACACTGACCAGTAATACTTATAGCTTTAACTCGTGTTGCTTGCAATCTATTGAACCAAATCAGGCATTAGTGAGAGTTTCTTCATGTATATAAACATTGTAGTGTAATTCCACCAAAAATTTGTCTTTAATATTTAGTTCATGATTTTTTTACGAAAGATCACATTACTGTTAATAACTTTTAAATAAAAACTCAACACAACGAGTACCTAAATGATATCTCGCTATTTGCAAATGTAAAGCACTATGCATCATATTGTGTCATATTGTAAGTGTTCAAGCATCAGTTGTGCTTAACATCGATGTGGAAAGTGAAGCCCACATTTCAGTCAAATTTTAATTTTTTTCAGCATTATTATAATTCATACCGTGAAACAATATCCAGTTTCATTTGGTGATGATTATGGTGAAGCAAATACATACTACAATTACTCTTCAATCTCAGATCGACAATTCTTAATAATCATTTTGGATTGATACTTTTTTAATTCCAAACCGATCAAACTTTTGTTCAAGTAAATCAGTCACTTCGTTACTGAGGTATGTCAATTTATTTGTACTAAAACGCAAAATCTATAACGTAATAACTTCTTTTGTTTATTGATTTTTAAATAACTTACTGAAATTCAAATGAAAATTGTTTGAATTTCCTACAAATTACGATCGACTGATATTTCTCTATAAGTCTGAGCTGGTAGAATATAAAAATGTGTTTTGGCCAAATTTGGACCTTTGTAGCTCCGAAACCTCGACAAACCCCGAGTAAAAATAAATCAAATTATACTTTTTCACAATACTTTTTTCTAAGGTTATTCTTTCTATTATTACCACTATGATAAATGCGTCTCATTGAAAAACATGCTCATTTTTACTCTATTTCATGGCGCCTCTATGTTTCTCCTTAGGATCACATTTATTAAAATCTTACTGAGCCAGCAATCTCAACATTGCGGTCTATTCTGCAAGCGATTGTTATCATCAGTATTCGACAGTAAGATTGCCACGCAACACGGATGAGAAAGAGAGAAAGAGGAAGATAAAGAGAGAAAGAGAAATAGAGGGATATCATATCGCAAGATATGAGAGAATAGCAGCTGACTATATTCAGTACATACAGGCAACAAATGAGACAGATGAAATTTAATCTACCATCATATATAATTATGTAGAATAACAATTATTAGTAGTTTGCCGAATGTTGCTTGTTGCCTGAATATGTTTGGAAAATATTTAAAGTTAACTTAAGAACAAATTCCAGCAACAAACAAGACGAAAATAATTCTAATACAAAAACAAATAGAAACTTATATCAGTAGTATTGAGTGCCTTCATTAAGTGCCTGTAGATGACTTATAATACTTTGATTAGTAATGTTAATGGTGGCAGTTTGAAAATCAAAGAAAAATGACATTTGCAATCATAACGCTTCGTCGACCGATTTTCCTAAGTGTTAGACGGGGGAGGAAGTATTTGACTGCTATGTTTTCCTCTTGAGAGATACATTCACTCCCAACGTGTTCCTGGTACACCATGTAATTTATTAAGTAAAACAACCTCTTCGTTCAAAGTCTGAATCTACATTACTTAATAAATTTCAATGCACCAACCTTGCAATGATTACTTAACCTACTTTATACAAATATTAAGTGTGTCGAATAGCGAAAGAGCCGAGTTGGATAATTGCAATCGTTGCACATTTGAACTAATAATGTTATTGACATCCATATACTTAATTTCTGTAGATTAAGCACTTTATCCATCCCAACCAAAATGACAGTTTTGTTTTTTAACAACCCCCCTAACAACCAAATGAGTTATCTTGTACAGATATTTTAATGCAGTTTCAGAAAGTATTAATAATTTTGATTTAGTTCCCTTCAGATTCGGCCGTTTAGTAAAATAATTCGTGAAATAGTTTTATTAATTTTTATACGTAATGAGGGCGGTTAGAACTTTTCCCTGTGATCTATTTAGGTGGGTACATAGGTCATAACAGGTATTACCAATTATTCGCGATGGGCACGTTACTGAACCTAATGTACGGAAAGCCTCACCTAACACCGGCCATAATCTTGAATAGGCGTTTTCTGCTCGGCTTAATAACCGTGTCCTAATTAATTCTGAGTTGGTGAAAAGACTTAAGGCCCTTCCCATACATTTCGTGCCTACCCCGCCTTTGTCTCGGGACCTGGTCGTCGATCTCGGCCCGCAATGGAGAAGTAAACGGAAAGAGAGAAAGATAGAAAAAAAGGGAACGCAATCAGTAAGTCAACCGTTTCATTTCAATTGACGTTTAATCCAACCCGCGTTGTAGGCCCTTTAGGGCCGCAGCCGGTGTCACATGAAAGGGACGGCTCAATCCCGTGTATCGGGGAAATAGATGAAAAAAGATACCTTCTCGGATACAAGGGAACGATTTAGTTTTACCTTTGGGAGAGCAGGTAGGGTTAAGGCTGGGGCGTTTTAGGGCCAGTAAAAGGGGTCATTCGATTTTTCTGGTGCGGAAAGGTAGCTTTCTTTGAAATCGAGAGCGCGTTTCGACCTAAACGCAAATTGGCCTTCGCAAGGAAAAAGTAATATTACCAATTCCGTCGAAATCGTAATTACATTAACTACATAAAATTTCAATGGAAATCATATACCACATTCTTTACGTATTATTTCGATATGAATTTTAATGGACACTATAACATTCGAACCTTAATCATTATACGGACTTGGTGAGAGCGGGTAATGAGTTTAGCCTAAACTGTTAGCTATAATGTTTGATAGTATTTGATTGTAATTGCAACACTTATTGGTTAAACTATTATTATTATTTAAATACTGATATATATTTTTGGCAGAGTTTGCATTAAAATTAAAAGTGGCCTCTAAACTGCATTCGCAAACAAATTTTAATTAATTATACAAATGTGCATTTCATACATTCTCCGGTTTAATTCTCTTTATTCAGTTGAAATTTGCAGTAAAATTTGTTGACACGTTCAGGTACAATGTGGGGTTTTATTAATATCAGTATTATTCCCATCATATAATGCTAAGTAACAACTCATATGAGTAATGTGAGTCGTGTTTAATTTATAGTTGTGCGATACTACTCAACTCATAATTCTATGAATTGGCTTCGTTTATATTTGATTGCCTTTTATCATCAAACCGAATGTCAAGTACTCGTTTTCTTTTGAATAATACAAATTTTGGTATTAATGCAAGATATTGAAAATGTGCAAACATATGCACCAATCATTTAAATATGCAAAAAGCACGAAAAACTGCAAAGTATGCATTTTTTATATAATTTAGGCTGTACTCATTAGGGTTGATAAGGGATTCCAGATGAAGCCAACGTGTACGGAAAAATCATGCCACCACAGTTCAGTTAGCGAAATGAATACCATTAAATTATGATATTACCTCCATAATTCTGATTTCATCAAATTAATTCGGAAGAATGATATCGTCGTAAACACTTGGTAAAGCATTGTTCCTTCCGCTGTGGCACCTTATAAATCGCTCTTAATTATTTCAGTGCGGATCTCATGCCTTTCACAGGTATGTAAGATTTACGATTCCCGAATACCACACAGCTATTCATCAAAGAGAAACCTTACGTTCGGCGTACCTCTGGAACCTTTTCTCACAGTTGTAGATATTTCCCATTTTGCGTAAGGTTATATCGATCCCGAAACGATATGTCTGGGCACGTTTAAATATCCGCGCTAATCCTCGACCCAGCTGTCGGGCATTAGAATTGACAGACGACGTGACGGATATTTTTCCCGACGCCTACGACGGTCCACAAATGATTTCAACATGCGACAACTGTTTCTGTTCTACCATCAGATTTCCCATGCACCCCGGAAAAACTTAATTCGATTTTCGTGACTCCGTCGACCATAATGCCCGATTAGATTATCGGAAGAAAGATTAATTATATTCAAAACAGTGATTACCTGGTACCTCGGCGCTTTTTCCTCCTTAACAACTTATTTCGTATGCATCTGGTATGAAGTTACTAAATACTATTTAAGTACATTTCATGCATATAATTGTCTGGGTTAGCGATGAATCATGTGGGCATACATCCTGACTTATCAAAGAAATCTCGGACATGAATTTGTTGTCGTTGCTGTTTTGAGAAATAACGTTTCTTAAGAATTCGTGAACAGTTATGCTCGCCATTATTAGCAACGTAACTATACGGCGCGCCTCGAATAAAATTTAAGCATCTAAGATTAAGACAACAAGAAAAACGAAGTTGCTGTAAGTACCATGTGAGTATAAATGATTTTAAAAGAAATAGTTGATAAGTAATAGTGTCATTACAAAAGTGTGGGTATTTGGTAACATATAATTATTCAAAAAGGTGAAAGACGCCGTAGAAAGAAGTTTAGCAAGTCCAAGACAAAAAATAGTTTTAGTGCCATATACTTCCCCTATAAATAAAACATAAAATGTTTACATCTCCTTTCCTTTCCTGTGAAAATTATCAATTTTTCATTGTTTTCCAGTTTTGGACTTGTTATTTTGCTTATATACAGAAAGAAACGTTTCTGCGTATATTGAATTTGTAGGTGCATATTTAAAATTTCTATTATACTATCAGATGAATTACAGTTCCTATTGGCACCTGCATAGATTTGACTGCTACCAGTCCAGACACTTCCTGGAACAATTTTACTAATCTTTAAGGTTTTAAATTTTTAAATAAAAACGTCTTCTAAATGACTAGTTCAAGATTCTATCCAGGAATACAATTGTAAAAATGTTACATTATCTAATTGGGCATGGATAATTGGAGGGTTCTTATTTAAAAGGCCAACCTCTAAACTATTGTTTTGCGCAAATATTTGTTAAAGTATTAAATTGCTGAAAAATAATATTGTAGGTGAAACTGCATATTTTATAACAAGAAATTTATTTCTACAGCACCCAAGTAAGATTTTCATCAATTTCACTTTTCCGACTTAATTTATTAAATAAAATTGGCATTAGTCCTTTTTGAATAGATTGAAATTTTCAAATGCTTCTTTTCGATTGGTTTCTGAAACGCTTGGATCTTTATGCGTAAATCAAAAATATCGCATGAGCCTTTTCTTATACAACGAATACTTTTGTTTTTTATTTAATTACAATAATTAAACAATACTCACTGCTAAAAATTTTATGGGAAACTATTTTAATATATTGACACATGTTTAAAAAAATGATTTTCTGTCTCTAATATAAAATAAAAGTATCCACCAAACTCACCTATATTGCCTTCAAAGTCAGCTTCATTATGCCTCTATAACATTATCTCATATCATTTAGGATTGAGGCCCTCAAACGTTTAAGGTCAGCCAACCTTTTATTGGAAATTTCTTGTCCATTGAGACATTACAAATGAGAAAATTGTGCTATAAAATTTAGGCAACTCACGGGTCTTTAGAAACCTTCCTCATGTCAATTTCTTATAATCTACGTAATCTTTCTGACTATGTTCCATATCAGTTGAGAGAGGGGCTTCTTTATTGTTATAAGGTGTAGAACGAACAGGCAATTATTTAATATCGTCAATCGACTGCTTTAATCATTTATAACATTATGTACGCTTAATACAATAAGGACATACCGTATATATTCGAATTACAGCTGAAAATATTTAATATACAAATTAACCTTAAATTACTTTATTAAATCTTGTTTAGTTGAAATTTCCAACACAACAAATCGCACGTTACGAAAGCAATACAATTATACCTTTTCTGGACTTTACCATTCTCCTTAATTTTTCGTCCGTGACTTTATTTGGACTGCTAATTATCCACCTCTATAACGGCCTTAATTTTCTTCAGTACATCATTATTTAGAATCCTTGTCGAAAGGATGTCGTTGGTTTTACCCTTAGTACGCGCCACTTCTTTTCTTACACGACCTGTCTCCTCATTAAAAACTTTCAGAATGTTCTTGTAATTCAAAAATAAAGTAATTATTTCAGAACAATACGTTCCGAAAAATTTAATCAGAAATAATAATACCTTACCACTAATATTTTCTTTTCGCAATCCAGTTAATCTTCACGATATGTGCATGCATGTTCAATTGCGCGAGCGGCTTCGTAGAGTTTCTAAGCTTGATAAAGACAATTAAATCGAAAATCACGTATCTACACGCTTATAAAAACCGCGTTGTTAAACCGACACACTATAATTAAGGAAACGCTGCCATTATCTACATATATATTTTTTATCGCAATCACGAGAATGATGTCTATCGGACATGGGGCCCCAGAGCTTTATTGAAATAATGCGTGAAAGTAAAAGACCCAAAACGCTAACGGATTACCAAAATACCGGGGAATGTAAAAGGCGTGGATTGTTATTCGTCGTACGACGTTTCGGGCTAAAGGAAATGTAATGGCACCTTTTACCAATATTAATGACTCATGGAATGGCACGTAATACGTGATTAGTTTGTACGAGGCGCTGCGGAGAATTTGTATATTTCTTTGTTTGGGCACGAGGTGCGAATTTGATGTAAAATCCTGAAATAACGCTTTAAAACCGTTCTCATGGCGAACTTAATTGGTCACGCGTTAATATCTCCGGAGGATAAAAGGCTGTATGCGAGGACGGTGGCAGTCCAATAAATTTGACTGCTTTTTGGCCAATGATTTTTCGACAAAATATCCAGTATCCCCCTATGAACATTTCAAAACATCAAATGATATCTCCTGAACTACCTTTTCGTTTGTGGCAAAGTTTTTCGTAATTAGCGTCATCTAAATCGTTAAAATAAGCCATCAAATTGGAAGTTTTCGTTCAATACTTTGCCTGTTTATTAAAAACTATTCATTATATGGCAACCAAATCAAAGAAAACAAAGGATGATATCTAATACCGCTTGCCTTGAACTTCCCAAAACTTTCAAAGGGCTGCATCTTCTGAACTACCTATACGTCATCTCATTAACAAAAATAAGTCATTAAAAGGAGACCAAATCAAAGAAAACTTCCCAAAATTTTCAAATGGCTGAATATCCTGAATTACCTTTCTGATCGTCGAAAAATAAAATTTGTTCTAATCAACTTCGTGGTATTAATAAAAATGAGCCATCAAAAGGGGGTTTTTAATAAGAGATTTTTCGATAAGTCTCACAAATCTCAACCATTTCTATTAAATACATTTTGACTGTTATACCATTGGATTTTTTTAAATTTGGTTGATTTTCCTAAGCCAGCTTAGAATGTATTAAATTAATTTCCTCATTGCAAGAAATCCAAAAATTTCGATTTAGATTTCCGCGAAAACGAAAATTTCAATTTACAATTTCACAGAAGAGGGCATTATTTTTAGATTTCAGTTCACAATCAGGCCAAAAAGTATAAAAAATCTGTAGACAGGAAAATTCTAATTGAGAATATCTGTTCTCTACCTCTTAATTCAGCTCCTTTTGATTACAATTAAAAAAAAACGAATTTTACAGACTTTAATGTTCATATAGAAACGTGCAAATTAGAGTGTTATATACAAGGCTAAGAGAAGATTATCAAGGGCACAAAGAAAAATTCTGTTCTATAAAAAAAATTGAAATCTAATTACGAAATTGGTAGAATCCAAGTGAGATGTAGCGGGTATGTTGCCAAACTGTTAAAATGATAAGAGGACCAGGAATCGAAATGGAAATAAGAGAATAGGAAATAAGGAATAAGATTTTTGTTCACATCATCGTCAAACTAGGTCCACACAATTGCGTTAATGTGTATTTAAATGATGAGCGTCTGTCTATTTCAAAAAAAATCTTTGTTCAAGTTTTAAAATGCTTCGGTTTTACCATACAGGAAAATGCAACCATTTTTATTTTTTACAGGTAACAGGATGACTTTTGACGAGGACTCGAGACGAGAGCTGCTATTCGGCACACGGTACGACGTAAGGTGAGTTATTTTTGTTTAAAACAAATAATATTATCGATTAGATTAACCAAGCTCAAAATATAGGAAAGAAGCGTAAAGCATTTTCAGCAGAAATAAAGCAAAAAGGTGCCATATACGAGTAAAATAGTATTCTCAGATCTTCAGATTTCATTCCTACGATTATAAGGGAGGAAATTATTCAAGATAAGGTATCTATGTATCTGCGTTAAAAATTCGGGTGCCACCTCCCAGTGTAGTTGTTCAGTGGCCGATCGTCGTGCCAATAGTTAGCAGATACGCCAGGGTTATTTTGAAAATAACTCCGAAAACTCTCAACTGATATTTCGTTCCGCAAGGCCCCAAAACATCCCTCAAAATTATCCGTTATTATTTTCTAGGAACTAAATAATGTAGAAAGAGTAGTCAAAAATAATTTTCCGTAGGGAAGGCTAGCGTCCTTTTTTTTTGATAGCGTACGTGCCCGTAGTTTACTCGTTTTCCATTCGGAGCTTTCAGAAACAGACGCAGTCCACGTTAGTGCCCCTCGGCCCTCGAGGCGTTCCATTCTTACTCGGATATCATCATCCCCCACGAGCCGTACGTGTTCAAGTTTCAGCTATCGGATTGCTGTTTATGTTTTCCTCTTCTTCGGACAATGAGGCCTCCGTTGGAGGAAAGAGAGAAAGACGGAGGCCGCTAAGGAAAAGAATCTTGTTATCTCACCTGAGTAATGTTGATTCATACTGTCCTTTGTTGTATTAGGATTAGGCGGGACGTGAACTTGTGAAGCTATCGATAAAAATAATATTTGTTTAAGGTTCGTGTTGAGTATGGGTTTCGTGATTTTTGAGAAATATGGGTAAATATGGAGTTTATTGGAATATTTTCGAGTGTGCTTGAGTGGAAATGCTTTATGCTGATCGAGATGGGAATATTTGTACAAATATTTACTTCGGAATATACATTCCACCATTAATATGCCGAGGAAAGAAAAAAATCGGAATATCCCTTCTCAATCTTGTAACAATACCGCGAACAATCTGAGTTGATTAAACTTAACCGTTTTTTATATACCAGCAGAAAAATCGAGGGACTTTATTTCATTAATTTATATACGAAAAAAATGCAATTCGTCACTCCGACATCTAACTGGTTTGCCATCACCAATCATTAAAAAGTTGAAATATCTTCAGGGGATTCCTTATTAATTGGATCTTTTAATAGGCAAATAATTACTCGTCTGGCTGTTATATAAATGAAACTCACAAATAATTTCGTTTTACTGGTTGTTTGAAACCAATCTGCAAATTTTAAAGGTTGAAAAATAATATATATATATATATATATATATATATATATATATATATATATGTAATATATATATGTATATATATATATATATGTATATATAATATATATATATATATATATATATATATAATATATATATATATATATATATATATATATATATATATATATATATATATATGTACACATATTCCAAAATAGTACAGCTTCCATATTGACATAGACCTTTTAGATTTTTAATTACGTTATTTCAGTTTGTCGATAATTGAAAGCTCTATGTGAAAATTGTGAATGAAAACTACTAAACTCCCACTAGAGTAAAAACTTTAATTAATTCCTCTATGGAATTTATTATATAAAATACAGTGACATGTTGGGCGAGGACAACAATGGTTATTATATTTTTGAGTGATTATGTTGATATTGAAAAATACTCGACACTTAACATTTCCAACGAAATGGATTTAACTATCGCTGCATCAAACAATTTTAAAATTCCCACGAGGCATTGGGTATGTAAATAATTCTACCACCTCAGCTGAGCTTTGGTTTCTGTGAACTTAATAAAACCCTTCGTGCCGTTTTAGCTATATAAATTTAATTTAGCATTTTAGCAGATTATCGAAATGGAACGATTTTAGTCAGGCAGTCAATTAATTACGGATGGTTAGTTTAATTAACAAATGATTTGTAATCGCTTATACATTAGTTTCTAAGCCATTAACTTGATTATCTAGCGATTCCTAGTGCAGTTTGGATATTTTGTCGATTTCAATAAATCATAGGAGGAGCGAGCTTCAGATAAATTGATAAAATCTAATTGAAATGTATGCCCAGGTTCTGATCGGGAGCTGCGGTGACCGGCCAGGTTTAAATTAGAAAATATACGACTGTGCCTATTAAAATCATGCACAAGAGACCCCGGGTTAGCCGTGAGGTAACATTTTATCCGCATAAAATATTCGACGAGTGGGTAAAAAATTTGGAATTTCTCAATTCACTTTTTGTTATTTGAGATTTTCCCTGTTAAGTTCCTCTCGAGCATTCGTCCCGAATAAACTGCGTGGCATCCATTTATCGCACATTTCTCACTCGCTAAATCGATAGCCTTTCTTTCTCCTCTCGAAGGCTGATCTTGTGCGTTACGAAAATCTCTCTTGGTTTTCCGGGTTTCCGGTTCAGACTGTTTCCGGATTTCTTGAATCCCATTGCGTATCTCTTCAGACGCGCACGAATAAATCATTCTTTTTTTCACTTTGCCGTGTAAAAGTGCCTTTTCTCACTGGAAATTCTAATCGAAAGTTTATTTAGTTTGGCAGAAAAGCCAATGTAATAGATATGAAGCGAGGAAGAGAGAGAGAGAGAGAGAGAGAGAGAGAGAGAGGAAATAAAAAAAAAAACACGAGGACAAGGACTGATTTATTGGAAAATAATTCATTATTCTTATCGGTCAATAGAAAGGTTTTATTTGGAACTTAATTTTTTTCATCCGAAAAATCAAAAGCGTTGGTGATTAATTGCCTTTATTCGAGCGGGTGAAACTTGTTTCTCATTCTGTCAAGTACACAAATTAGTTTCGGTGTGGAAGTTATAAGAACAAATCGAGAACTCTAAAGCTCCTTTCGTTTCTAAAGTTCTAAACGAATATGAGATTAGTTAATGGGATTTGCATTTATATCAGTTTGTGACTTCAGCTAGGCGCACTTATTTATTACCCGAGGAGATTCATAAACATTTTAAAATTATCTGGCACAACGTCGTACTCAGTTATATCCAACAATTGGTTTGGTTGGGATTATATATTAAGCAGCATAATGTTCGCTATTGTGCATGGGTGGAAAACATGAATGCATTAATTCCTTCTACAAACCTTTAGCCAACAAACAGGAACTGATACACAACTTTATGAGTGATTCAGGGCATTAGAAAATATTCATTTCAATAAGTGTGTTAAAGTCTGCTCGAGCATAGTAGTGTGTTGAGCAGTATCGCAGTAAGGCTGTTTACAGCCTGGGGCTAAAAAAGATTTGATGTCCCACACAATTATTCCTAATAGCATTTGCCTGCGTAAATGTATGCCTACTGTCATTATTTTAATTCTTTTTTTTTATTTAAAGTTCACTATATACGATTGGCACAATTGTTTCTTTTAACAACTCTTTACTTATATTGTACTAATAGTACGGATACTACAACTAGATTGATTTATTATTCATATCTTACAATATTGTTATGTTGCTCTCATTAAAGTATTAATATAATATATATAATTTTTTCACGTTATAAATTAGTTTTCAATTTATTTATAATTGTTGTTGTTACAACTGTTATTATTGAATTCAGTTAAATGATTCATTACATTCTTAGGAGTCATATAAGGGCGTAAAAAAGTTCGTGAACACCATAATGGACCACTTGGACGTGTCCCTATGGGCCTAAATAAGTAAAAAAATCTTTTCCCCAGCCACGTAGAAAAGCGAAATATATTGAAAAATATTGCCTATTTCTAATTTATTGCATTATTGTAAATTGATTTAAAAGAAACTAAGAAACTAGAAAGCTCCTGTAAGTGTTCCATATCACGATTTATTCGTGATATATTATATATATATTATTTATAGATTTATTAATTGGGGTAAAGTTTTTACAAAATTTACTAAAAAGTTAGACATTGGAAAAATGATATGTTTAGAGATTTGGCTTCTACGTAGTTTAGGCAAATACAATAACCTCAAATTTTTACATTTTGAGGAGCTGCATATGTCTAATTTTTCACACAGCTCATCACCACTTGAATACTTTAATATTAAATCCACCTAACAATTTATTTAGTACCTGCAGTCAGGAGAGAGGCTACTTATAAAACAAAAGTCTGCGGTTAAGTTGCTTAGGATTTCAAATTTTATTCTATTTAGTTGTGGATTGTTCCTAGTATTTTTAATAAATAAGTTTGAACACCACTTTTTCTGTAAAGGAATTGCTCACTGATCGCTACTTCAGAACTCACTTGAGGTATAGAAGCAAACGACAACAGGGCTTGTTTATTTTCGATTACTAGGTAAATAAATAATTATCTGGCTAATATGTTAGCACATTATTTAATACGTGTTATTTTTGAACTTTCGGCCTTTATAAAAGCTCAGTTGTTTACTAGAAGTTCATAAATAAAATTTGAAACCGTTTTGAAGCGGCGTCTCGGGCCATGACACCGCCTCCTCCCCTACTTCGTTGCGACGCTGGGATTCTATTTATTTGAGAACACTATATTGTTAGCCATTTCCTAGTTTACAGTTTACAAAAATTACTTCCCATCAAATTGCTCAAAGTAAATTACGTGTGCCCTAAGTTTTATCGCAAATACTTCATAGTTTTTTTTTCGCATAAACTTGTTCAAAATGCTAAAACATCAGATTTATTTTAGTACGTTCATAAATGGGACCATATTTCCGACAAAATGAGTGTGTGTTTTATACACTTTTGCGAATTAGTTTCGAAGCCATAAACCTGTTTACATTTTTCGATTTCATCTATACTCGTATATCCTTACCCATAAAGGTTATTTACGTCTGAACTGTCGAATTGTATTGGTTTTAATAGTATTGTAGATTTTGTTGCGGCACAATCTGTTTCGTTTGCTGAGAGTTAACCCTCTAAAACAAACAATGGTTTGAAAATTGTCGATTTACATGAAATCCATGCTCGAAACAAACAATTCCATTATTCATTTAAATAATCGACGTACGTCTGCGATTATCATTATTAGGTTTTCATTACCATATCCTTTTATTCAGCAGCAACTTCACTTACACATAACTTACTTGGGCGCTTCCTGCCTACAGCAAGGAACAGAGCAACCTATTATCGTTTGTAACTGGTGCTACACACTTTGATTAGAAATGTTATTTCATTCTCCCGCTTCCCCATCTTCCCCTGAACAAATACTATCACATCTAATAAGTATGTTGTTAAATGTGGGAATTCAGTGTTGTCCCCAAAAATCGATATATAGGAGAAGGAGACATATAGAGCTTCAGAATATCATACTTAAGATTACACATCTAAAAAGCAGAAATTAGATTGTGAGAAATTGAGCTAGTAATAGTATAAATAAGCTAAATATTACTTTTTTGAGACGCATCATTTCTAGCATTTCGAATCTTAATAAGTAAAGAAGGAAAGACTGAAATACATACTTCTCACATATCCTGACATTACTTCTTACTCGTCAGTTCCAGTATGTTTCATTCCTAACGATTCGTAACTAGTGTTGTATTCACTTCCATTTACAAAGATAGGCAAACAAAAATTATTTTCTATGTTATTTTTCACAATACTTATTGAAACTTATTTTAGCTCGTCTGGAGATAATTTTAATAGTAATGTATTCAACCAGTAAGCTTAGTAAGCAGGTTAAGTATTGTAGGTTTGGTTAACATTTATCTTGCAATATTAAATGAGTAGATGTCTTGAATCAATTATGTTAGTGAGTTAAAAAGAAAAGAGCGACAAGGACCTTCAAGACTATTATTCAAACATTGATTATACAAATATATTTGATACGAAATTTAATGCTCATAATATATTACCGCTTACACGTGAGAAGTGAAAGTTCCTCTTGAGGCAAATTTAAACTTTTGCTTCAGTTTTATTCAAATATACATTTCAAACGTTTAACACTGTTCAGTTATTACTGGATACAAAACAAGAATATCAAACGAATTACAAAAAATACAAGACAAATAAATATGATGATAGCATGGAACATCTAGTTGTATCGCTTGAATTTTATTTGAAATTGTAAGGATTTCTTTTCAGCAGATTGTTTTCTTTATGACCAGTGTTCCAAGCAGGATATTTTTTGAGTTTTTTTGAAAACATGTCATTTGATACCTGTAACAAAGTGTTTACATTATTTTCCTGTAACGTGCTCGTGTATTTTTAAGTAACTATTCTTTCTTCAAAGAACAACAACAAAAATAATTTAACTCCGGATATGTCAACTAAATTCGGTTCCAATATTAATTATAATGGTAAAAACGTTCTTCAAGAATGTTTCAAGTTCTTTACTACAATACTGATTTACATTTGAGGCGTATTGGCCAAGACCGTTATTTCAAATTTATTCGAAATAATCACCCAACAGAAAATAATTGGGGAACGGTGCATACGTATATTTTTTTAATTCACATAAAGCATCACCCGATCGAAAATAATTTTTTAGAGATTTTCTGCTTGATTCAGGGCAGAAAGTTTTTTAACCTATATTTCACTCGATATTCAAAGATGTTTACGCTAAACACATTTTTCTTACCATATCGTAAATAATTTCCGAGCCATTAATCTCTTCTGCTCGAGTTTTTTTATCTGATCCACGTCCGTTGACAATACATCGATTTTCAACTAAAAAATAAAACAGAGCGACCATACGTTACTGTTAAAAGCCCGACCAGATGTATTGAAATTTCCTTCTCGTTTTTCCTCCCCACGACGCCACGGTAAATATTTTACTTATTCGTCTTGCCCGGAAACAGTCTCTCTCCCCGGTGGCGAGGGCGCCTCGAATCAGGAGTGTAAGGTACTCGAGATGAAAAGCGATCCTGGGAACGTAAAGGATCCTGACCAGGAGCCACCTTTGTCCGCAGGAGCGACGTCCGAGTCGGACACACAAATACACAAACGTAGAAACACTGTGTTGATGGATGTTACGTCGGTTGAAAAGTGGTCAGGTTATTGTTGGCGAGAATGACGTCTGAAATTGCTGCTATTGTTGCTGTTCGTCCTGCGGGTGTCCGGTGTACGACACGGCATCCTCCACGATCTGCAATCGTCTTTGTAGTTGCACGAAGTTTCAGCAGGATTTATATTTTGGTGGTAATGCATGCCATGCGTGAACAATACGTTAAAATGCATGATATTTAGAAGGGATTGAAAGTTGTTGAAAATACTTTCCATATGTTAAACCATATGTTCCTTAATGAAGAATTACCTTAGTAGGTATTCTGGTACTAATTCTTAAGCAGAAATGACACTGCTTTCCTATTTGCTCAGTATCCTACAGATGCAAAATGGCCAAAATTTCATGTAATTCGTAACAGATTGTGACAAGATGTTGCAAGTCTGTTTGTGCTAAATGGACAAGTCCTCAATTCGAATAAATCCCATTTAATTTTGTTGGTGATTCGAATGTGAATTCCATAGACGATGGCACAGTCAGAGGTGGGTAGCTGATAGTATCGATGGACTTGATTATGAAGACAGTTAAAGTATGGTTGTCATTGTCAAGTTCTTCGTGAATGCTCCTTATATCTGCATATGACTTGTGGGACCACGACGTCATCTGGTACTAAATGTTGCCTGAGGGATTGGAGCATCTGGAAGTTTCTTCGATGCCGAGATGTGTGTATAATGGTTTCTAATGTGTGGAAAATGAAATGGCATATTTCATTCATTTCGTCTCGAGATACTTGAATTTAAAGTTTCGGGATTTCTGTCAAGTTGTTTAGATCTTCATTTCTTTGAATTTTTTCAGCAGTCTGTTGGAAAATTTGCCCTGTATAGTTTGTCTGTCTCTTGGTGCAATTCGTGTGCTACCATATCAAGTGTGTTTTATGTCGCTACTCCACTACATAATTTCAAGGCGCCTCCGATTAATTCCATCGTTCTTTTCGTTAGTTGTCCCGGTCCGCTTGCTTCCAGGCAAGTTTTCTATGCATTTTGCCTTAGCTGAATTTCTTCTTGTAGGTCTTTTAAGGGTTGATCATGACAGTACAGAAGTCGTGCCTCGGAATGTCGTTGGCCCTGAAGCCCTCTCTAAAAGGTAACAGGTCTCCTTCTCGCAATTCCTTCTCGATTCAGGGAAGTTTGTACAAAAAATTAACAATTTAAAAATAAAGATCGGTTCTGTGAGACATTATTTCCTCTAAAAGTTTGACGTGAAATTATCGCTGTATTTTCTTATAGCTCATCTATAATATTTATCCCTACATCATTCTCTATAAAATGAGGCTACTCCTTTAATAGTTCAACATGTCCTAGTTTACTGAATTGAAAATTAATTTTGAACAGTTTCTTATTATATATCCGGTATCTCAGTTTAAAGAGGTTAACAACTTTTACCTAACTTCTTCACACGTTCCCATGGCCGATCATCATCGATTTCAGTTTAACGTGTTTCAGTTAAATATCGATATTTCGATCTTTGACAATAAAATCCATACTGTTTGTATCGTTACATTGCAAAAAATGTGATTATCGATATTCACAGAATCTGAAGCATTGAACGAAAAACCTAGTATAATTATTACAATTATATTTCTGGTGCAGTATTTAATGTCTCAACCTTTTCATTTTCCATTAGAATGCGAATGTCGTTCCATGTTCATATATAATAATATAGGTGGACAAATTTTTTCGGTATTCGTAGGATGTCTGTCCGAAATGGCGCCCAGTTTCCCATAACCGATTTTTCTTCCTCGCAAATCTAGGGAGTACGTTCGTTTCGAATTAATAAATGTCCGACTTTTAAGTTGGCCTCGAAGCGGCAGATCTCAAAAGACAAATGACAAAAGTTCAAGTTTCAGCGTTATTGCATTCGAACATCACGTCTTGGACTTGTATGAAACTGAAATGTCATTACAACTTTAAAATTTATTACTTAGAAAACTAAATTAAGCTACACTAAATATTATTAATTCAGTAAAGGGTATTCGGAGAGAAGTTTCTCCTTTATATTTCGCCAGAGGAAATTTGCCGGGGTCGAATTGTATGTGTCAAAATATGGAGACAAAGTGTGCAGAACATCTTGCCGACAAGGGCCCGGCTTGAGCCTAGAATAACGCTAATTGTTTTCTATTAGCGTTAAAATATGGCTTTGTTTAACGTTAGTTGAAGTTGATTAGATGTTCAATAGAAAGAATTCTTATACCTTATGTTTTTAAATACATTTAGATGAAAGTTTAAACTTCCATTTGCAACCGTAAAACGCCTAAATATTTATCCTTATTTGACATGCAAATATATCACGTATTGTAAAGTTTGTCTTCAAAATCAACTTTTAGAAATATTTGACATATAGAAGTTTGTCACAGACTTTTGACTGTATATATAATATATCAATTAGGTACTTTCTGACAAATGAATTTGTCTTATTTTTGAATGATGTCAATACTTTACTTTAAAAAAATTAGGAAATATTTTGAGTTTGAATTTAAGAGTAATTTCGATGGAAATATAGGTTATTGGTGAGAGTAACATGACGCAACGAAAAAAAAAAGAAAATTTAAATGCAGCTTTTGGTTTTGGGGTACCACAACAATTTTCGGTTCGGAAGGTTATATGTGTAAGCTTATATGTAATATAACGAAATTTGTAATCACGGTAGAGGGCGCATTTTTTAACCAATTCATATGAAACTCGGTATAAAAATTGTTTGGGTAAATCTCTGGGTTAGGTGTGTTTACCAAGAAAAATCAGACGTAAAAAGTATCATAACTTTTCTAAAGAGCTCACATATTTTATTAGAAAGATCATTCCCGGCTAATCAAAAACCTAAGAAGATATACATCATATTAAAGACAAAAATTAAAAATCTTTAATTTTTTTAATACGGAGAATGAGAAATTTTCATAGAAATGGGTATGTAATAATTAAAACATAAAGTAATAAAAGGTAAATATTTAAATACAAGGTAACAATAAAAAACTTTGACCAACTTAGACCTCGATCCAGAACAACTTTAGAAATTTAAGACTGTATTTCTTAACAGAATAAAAAAAAATCGAAACAATTTATATCTTTTGAGCCCCTATATCGTAGAAAAAATCTGTAATCTCGTTTTTTTTTTTTATGATGATCTTAGTACTTTCTTTACCCTTACACCTAACAATATATGTTGGGTAAGGAAAGTTAAAATGTATAAGGACACGGTTACAAAAATTAACATGATTGTCGCTGAACGTGTCAACAGATCAATGTCACGTGCAATGACCAACACATTTCAGTTGCAAGTTGAGAATTTATCCTTTTCATAAATTTTGTAAAAAATTAATAAGTAAAAAATAATGTAAAACTGTTAAAAAAACACGGAATAACCAGCATATAAAATAGTTTCTAAAATGCCGACGTTCACTTGCCATTTCTAAGTCTGAAAAAGTGAGAAGGATTTTGTTTTAATTACGATGTGTCTTTATCTTCACGTCCATTTTTGGCACGTGTACTTTTGTCGCATGTCCCTTTTTCTGCGACCTATTGTCGTACGTCTAAATTTAACTGCGGAATATGCATCTATAATGTGGCTTTATTATAATAATTTTGTTTGTTGCTAAATAAAAATTACTCTCTAGTACATTGTAGAAAAGTTGGGATTTGTACTGTCTAGTAACATTTGCAGCAATTTACTAACCGCAATTCACAGTCGTGCAATTCACCAAACAGTATGTTCACCTATGTTACTAAATAATAGATTGTTCAATGAACTAAAGTAAATTATGGGGTTATGTATCATAAATTATCAGTATCATAGTAGGTCCGATAGCGTAGATAGGGACAGCTACTTTTTCAAATATTGTATAAATTATCACACTTGGATCATGTAGGTATTGTTGCATTAAACACACAGTTGTAGGTAGAACGACTAATGTCATTATTTCACACTATGGATGTTGTTATTTATAAAGTAAACCTTAACAAACATTATTACAAATCGAGCTATGTACGAACATGAAATACTTACTTAGTTACTTACCAAGTGTCATATATGCGTTGATCAGTCTTTATACTACTTTTTCCTTGGTTGTTGGTTCAACTGTTTAAGTTAGCCAGACGATATATGTAACAAACTTTTATTAAAGAGAGGAATCAAGAACACAAAATTATTTCTAAGGCAATCCTAATTTTGATCACAACCGTAATGCGAATGATCGTCTAGTAAAATGTTACTGACACCTTACGTATACGTGTTATACTGCACGCCCGTAATTTCCCATCGGAACGTACCAAACGGAAAATTGACTGTATATCCTCGAAAATCCGCCGTCTCTCAGGCACGGACGCTCGTCCTGTATCCTTTTCTTTCTAACGTGTACAGAACATGAACACTCGCACCTGAACCGACATGCACGATGGGATATCTCAACGGAACGAGTGTCAACATACGGGCCAAACCGCTGGAAAATGCGATCGGGATCACATGTTCGCAGAAGGGAATTTCCCGTTTATGTATGTTTACAAGAGGTTAGAAGACGATGTGTCGAGGAGGTTTTCGGGGAACACGTGCGAAGGAAATGACAGCGCCAAATCGAAATGGAAAATCCCATCTGGGTTTTTGTCCTCAACTCTCCATACTGTGTTCCAGTGGTATCAGAAAATTATATCTATATTAGATTTTATTAGCTTCGTTAATAACAATTCTGTGACACCTACAGAGCGAGTCTTTAGACAGGAATTTAATAAATTGAATGTTTAATTTAGGTAACAACAACGTTAATAATTTTTGACCTCTTTTTAATTGTATCATTATGAATTATAGTTAAATTTAGTCATAGAGTTTCATCACGAATTTCCTCTATTATAATCTAACCGACAAGCAGGGAAGGAAAATCAAAGTGGGTTTCAAAGGAATTCGACACATACTACTGCAGAAACCTCAAAGGTTTCTGCTCTATTAAAAGCAATACAACAGAAACTGTCGCACAATAATATTGTACCTCGGTTATCCCTAGAGAATCAAAATTATTTATATAAATTTTTTTGGATATTACGTCTAGTTCCTTTGCATTTAGTCCTATGAAGAAATTCAGCAATATTTTTATATCTTAAAAGAAAAGCTACAAAACGGGATATATACTTTGTAAAATTTTGATTCGATGATTTTCAAGTTACAAAAAGAAGTCATCGACATTTCCATCTTTAAACTTCACAAGCATATAACGTGCGGTGAGCATCAATAAATTGCTCACGTATAATAGTCTATTAATAATTCAGAAAAGGTGTAGTAAAGCTCAATGCTGTAGGTTGAACGCTTTATGGGATATAGCGCTAATAACAACTTAACTCAATTTATGAAAGAAATTGATGCCTAGACAGAGAAATTGGATAAAAAAAATTGCGTTTTTTGCGTTTTTTTTTTGCTGTTTTTTGCATAAACATGGTCATACTTGAACCTTGATTCGTAATTACTTTTCACAATTTTATAATTTTGAGACTTTTTTAAAATTTTTGCAGGATATCTGAATATTTATGTTCTGAATATTCTGTAGCATAAATTAAAAGTACCCCGAAATAAGTACAGTAAAAAAGAGCGTTTGGCTGCTATAAAAGTTGATTGATATATCAAATTTCGATGTTAAGAAATCATTGCAATCAGTATTGCGTACTTGGTATCGACAATTAACACGAAAAAAAAAAAAATAGAGCAAATTAACCAGTCGAAGAATTTTTATCAAAGAATTAAAACTTATTCAGACATACTTTTAATATATTCGATTACTATCATTTATTTTACCCCCTCTGGTACTATTTTCCATAGTTTTGACATTTTAATAAGCTTCGTCGACTCGTGTGAGCCAATAGATTTATGCCAAATCTTGGCAAACATTGTTGAATTATAGAAAAACCTTTCATAAAATACAATCATAAGTTTTTTCTGCTGACACGAACAAGTTGCTCGAAATGTATGAGTGGCTTACGCCTTAAAATAAACTGTCGCAGCTTAAATGGCTATAATTCAGTGGAATGGAGCAAAGATTGATTAATGTATCGCTTTGTCTAACGTAATCTTAACGGATATTCGTATTACATGCGAGTACATGCATCTGCTTTGTAACCCTCAAACAACATTTGAGGTGAACTGAATAATCCCACAATTAATTATGTTTTCTTAGTTTGGATGTTGACGTGGAGTACAGGTGTATTTATTCGGTTATGTACGTTATCTGTGGAATAAATCCTGGAAAACGTTAAGTTTGTATTTCTCGGTAGTTGCAATTACTTACAATGTTAAACGAGTAAGTTATTTGATTAATTACTTAAGCAATTAAACGATGCTGCAAGAGCCACACGAATCCTAATCAGCATATTTCGCTTCCGGTGCGGTTTTCCTATATTAATTTTATGGATATTAGTATTAATCGTCATTTGAAACCATTCGACAAATAAAAGGAGACCGCAAATTGCAATTCAAAAAAAAAACACCAACTATTTGCATATCACTAAATTAGTATGCGGCATCGGTCTGGATGATATTTCCTGTGTGTATTCTAATCACTCGTATTCACCGAGTGTCGAGAGAGGTCCGACGGAAGTCGACGGTAGAATGAAAAATACGAGTGGCACTGTTACTCACTCCTTCTCTTATTTTCAATTAAACTCCCATTAAAATTTGCCGTAAAAGTAATATTAAATTATTTTCATAATTGTTACAATAAATGCTTTTGAAAGCATCGTGGGAAGTCAGATTTTGCTGTTCATTAACGCGAAGAGCGCAAGACGCGGTCGTAAAAAATTTCAATTATGCTCGAATGCATTTAAGGATTTTTGTAATATAAAAATTCATAAAGGGTAGGCTGGTTCTGTATTGGGACTTAATTGCTATAATTGAAAGAGAGTAAGATTTCAAATAAATAAATATATATGTATAAATATAATAAAACTTCAATTTTAGTAATTTTTTTAATTTAATTTTAATAAGAATTTAATAAAATGATTTATGTACTGTATTGCGTTCAATTACTATTTCAGCTTAGACTGACCATGTTGAGGGGCCAAGTTTGTCACTGTCAAATAGTGAACTAGGAACTGTTCTTTTGAGTATGAGACTACACTAAATTTTATTTCTAACCTAGCTTCCATTTAGATTTTCAAATCAAATGCACATCTAATTAGGACAGTTCTAAATAAACAACTTTTTATTTTATTACTATTTTAAACGCAAAGAAGTTTATTTTATGTTATTTAGCTCTTATATTATCAAGAAACTATGTAAAAGCGTTGGTTCTAGATTTATTTGCCATAAAATAGAAAATTTCTACGAAAACGTTATCAAACATAGAGAAACCACGCCTAACTCATTCAGTGTCAGTAACTTGTATTGATTCTAAATTCAGTCTAATAGATCTAAAAAATCGTAAGGTATTTGATAATTTAGTGATCTCTACAATAAGGCCGCACAATATGAGACTGGGATTACTCGATCCGCTGGAATGTAATTCTGGTAGATAGTTACTTTTGTCTCTCTCTATTGCTGAAATGGATGTATTTCTAAAACTTTTTACGGTTTATTAAATTTACTATGGAAAGAATATACACAAAATTTATTAGGTTCTTTAATGGTTACCTAAGGAATAAATTTTATTTAAAATTAATATATAAAATATCTTGAAAATTTAATGTTTCGAATAAAATATTGGTTTTACATTGGTAGAGTATTTTGAGCAATTTCAATAAACAATTGTTTTAAATTTATATACAACTTCATAATGTTGAACAAGTATCAAGTGTCAATGTAGAACCAAGTGAAGTATTAATTGAATACAGAGAAACCTCTCTAAATCGGACACTTGTGGCGTAAATCAATTTGACTCTGTTAAAGTGGAGAGGTTCATATTAAGGGGATTCTTCACTAACAACCTGCATATGGTATTAGCACGTAGCCATTTATATTTGCTAATTAATTGCTGTTTTTTAGCATTTAATTTCAAACATGAAATATCGTAGGTATGTATTAACAATTTTACAATTTATATACTAAACGAATTTAAAATTTTGTTTTGTTTAGTGGAAATTCTAAACTAATCTCCGATATATAAATCAAAACAATGTATTTATTTCATGGAACGTATTACAACTATTACTGTTTTGAAGGCAAAATCTTTTTAACTTTTTACAACGCTGAAAAGCTTGCGTCCAGCTGATTTTATCTTCATAATCTCTTCATCTTCCTTCTAAATTTCATTTCATTGACCGCTTTCCTTTTTAAAGTTGTTAACTATGATTTCGATATTCCAATCTACACACTCAGATTGTAAATTTTCGACACATCTGGTTATTGTGATTTAAAAGACCCCATTGTACAGTATTCTTTACCTATGTATGCAGACAATTTTTGTCCTATAAGAGATTTAATTTTGGAATCGTCAGACGATACTTCACCGTCTCTTTTAAAAACCAAGGATTAATTTCAAAATATTAATAAACACGTGGTTTATTGTTTTTAGTATTAATTAGTACGCATTTTAAAAAGTGCCATAAAAAGTCATATTTTATTTCTTGCTTATATTTGGTTTTATTGCGAAAAAAGTGCATTTCTCTGCACATATTTCTTGTACTTTTATACGTCTATTTGCTCTTCTTAGTTATTACCCATGATGGATGTACAAACAACAGTTAAATATTTTTTATTAACAGTTTACAGAAACTCATTTAAGTGATAAATACTACAAATTGTTACTAATCCTTTACCTTCCTTCACTTTGGCGTGAACATATAATCTTATGGCTCGTGCCGTATGCGGTCACCATCAAAACTCGTCCCAGATGCGGTCGCTGGAAAATATTCTTACCTGATGAGAATCCCATATGCTGTCAACTTCTAACAATAAACTGAACATGAATTTAAGAATCAAACAAATGATATAACTTATCACTAGCCTAGACTGTAGTTAATTTTAAATTTTAATGAAGATTTAATCGTAGAGTGGGTTCGATTATATTGGACATACGTTTTATAAAAGCTACAATATTACCATCATTGTCAAATTGTGTAGTATTTCTCTCAATCCTATTGCCTAATTTGATGTATTTCCGTCTTCGTTTAATTCCTTCTAAATGCAAATCAGCTCATCTAATATACATTTTAGTTTTTTCTGCCTCTTCCTTCAGATAACCTATCGACTGCTTCACTCTAGGATGAGGATGTAGAAAACCATTGAGCTTGCGATTCCAATAGCATGATTGGAACGACAACACTGCTTGTAGCATTTCCACATATTCACTGAAATTTTCAGATTTTTCATCTATTGCTCCACAAAGTAATCGAGAAACTCGTCTGCTTTAGGAAGTTCAATTGCATTTTCCGTTATGTACAACCAACTTTCTTCTACATCTGCACATTTTTACCATTTCTCTTACTACAGCATCAGTTTTGTACATTTCCACTAAGCCGATATGTTGAACTCTTCTCCAAAATTGCCTGGAATGAAAGTAGCACCCAGGAATTTCCGCAGATGGAAATATTTCTTCTATAGCCAATAGCATTGCTTCTTCAAAATGTGCAATTATCGCCATAGGATTCCATTCAGGAACCACAGATAATATGAGCCGCAACATTCGCAAGTACGTCTCTTTTTTTTAATTAAGCAGAAGTGCGTACGTCATTGATGCAACAATTTTTTGTCTTCACCACCTTTCAAATCTTGACGCTCAGCTCAGCTTGAGCTGACGAGCTCCAGACTAAATAGTGATTGTACTATATGATTGAATAATTTAATATTGAGAAGGATATTGCTGTATGTTAGCAAACAAATCAGTAACAAAAACAGTGATTCATAACATACTATTTCTAATTTCTGTTGTTGGATCTTTTCCTTTGGGTCACTAGCCATGTGGAAAGGGCGATTTTAGTTCCAGCGAATCTAACCGATGCACCACAAACACAGTTTTCTTCAGAGACTGCCAAATCGTTATTCATTGGAACATTCAGACTTCCATGCGAGCGTCTTTGAGTTCGACAAAGAAGAAATCCGACGTGCTCCAGCGTCGAGGATCTTTTGGCGATTTTTTTGTCCTAAACCAAAAGAAACACGTTCTTCCGTTTTCTATGGGAGACTTCGTTTCTCTGGCGATATCCGTTTATCAGGGAAAAAATGTTTCTTTAAATTCGGCTTAAAAAATAACCGACGTATTAACATTCATTACTTTCTTTGTGGCGAAGATTAGGAGAACTTAAAGCCATTCCCCGTGTAATTCTGGAGTCACTCTTTGAATACTAACTCTTATTTAAAACTTTGAATTGTATTAGCCGCGCGGCACTTTTTTGTTTTCGGAGTTAATTGTTTATTTTGACTGTTTCGCGTTCGGATAACACAGAGGAAGTTCATTGTTTCAATTCGTTATAAAAAACTAACACATACACAAACTCAGCGTGTAAGTAAAGGAAACGTACAAGTGAATTTAATTCGATTCCGAAGAATCCATTATATTGTGATAAAGCTTCATTGTTTGTTGCAACGAGAAAATGGTCATATTAACCGGTACACATTAGCATTGAAAGTGTCGGCCACTGTAAGAGAAAATATCATATACATGTACCTATAGACTAAGCCTCACAAGAGCTTTGTTTTAAAACGTTCAGAAGCTGAATGTAAATACAGAATACTCCAATTTCAGTCTAAATCTCTTTTTGCCACTTTTACCAACAGGTTATAAGCAAGATTTCGTTCAAATGGAACGGGAATTTTTTTGTGCCCATAAGTAAAAATTGAATATGGGCAATTGTTCCTTAAAAAGAAATTTTTGAACACCGAAAGTTTAATTAAGTAATATTAATATAATACAGATAGATGACCTTGTTTTTCAGAGACTATTTCCTTAGCCCCTGATTTAATTAGATTTTGAAAAACAGTTAAATATTTCAAAACAATAATATAAATAATTTATGTCGTCTTATTGGTACCATATTTTATAATGATGGTTACAATTCAGGGGGCGAAGTCTAACCCACGCTATTCACGCTTAACCCCTGACTAATTTACATGATAACGATTAGTCTATATTATGGGCAATGATGAAAAGTTAAAAAATAACAACAAAAAATGATGAACGGTGATGTAGAGTAAAACTAAAAAATTTTTAAAGCATGAATATGTGACGGGCTTAAATTTAGTAGTGGATATTATTCAGTATTGGTACTTCGAGCATTAGAATTCAAATTTACAGCCTTTCAACGGTACTAGGCTGCCTGCAAATGGATTAGTATGTTGTGTACTCCTTGTGAGAGTCAATGAGATAGGCCGTATCATTAGCTTCGAGACACTCTAGTGGTCGTTTTGTAGCTTATTGAAGCTTTCTCGTAACTTGGCAAGTCAATAGCATGGCATTGTTAAGATATATCTAAGCCTAATATTTACTTTGTATTTGTCTGTCTGTCTTTTAGATAGAGGAGGAGGGTAAATGTGGATAGAGTGCGGAACATGAAAGTGCTCATTTGGAACTTCAATAGGAAATCTAATTTAAGCCACCTCATTAATTTTCGGCCACACCCTATCATATACCCATAGCTTGTAGGTAAATCTGCAGCAATGCTTTTATCGCTGAACTGAAAGAACTAAATACGAATTTTTGATCCCTTTAATAAAACCTGGCTACTATTAAGAATATTTAGAAGTTTAACAGTTTGGTCCAATCTCTAAGAGATTAGCCAATGTTTTTAGACGAGTTGACGTCTTTACTTTATTCAACCCTAACAATAATTTGGCATCTTATATATAAAAATGAAATATGTTTTATCCTCAATTTCTAATCAGGATTATATAAACTCTCGTGTAATTGGTATATTGATCATATTAAATAAATTCTAACTATTTCATTGTTCTATAAGAGTCCCATTCTTTCAGAAAAACAAAATTTTGGTATGCAGCTTTGCTTCAGTCTTATATATTTTGAAAATAATTTCGAAAAATTAAACATGTTACAGTCAATGGATAGTGTCCAATCCAGTTAAGGGAACGAGAAGTTCTCTTACTTGATTGACAGCTTTTGTTAATTGTAATTAATTGAATAATATATGTTAAATCATATCAGTTAAACAGGATAGTATTGTTCTTTAGTAGAAGCCCCAGGAATATAATATATTTGGCGACGAGAATATAAAGTGGAGCTATATAGCTCACTTCGCAGGTAGCACAAAGATGTCTTAAGGTCGTCCTAGTTGATTGATTGGAATATAGTTTCATACATTTTACACGTAGCGAAGACGTGTTTCATTCTATATTTAACATATTAATTTATGTTGCAATTTCTCTTTAAAATAAATCATACGATACACTGCGATAAACTGTCCTTGATCTTATGACACATTTTTTTATCTATTATTTTAATTAATTTATTTTCTGTCCCTAATTGATTCGATTTTTTCACTGTAGAATCGTACAATGTCGAACCCCAAGAAAACATTTTCGTTTGCTCGATTTATAACTTTTAAAGTGCAGAATTTGCTTCACAAGTGATAATTGTCTCATTAAACAAAACCCCGATAAACGCAAATTTTTATTACTTTGCAAAGATTCTCAAAAACAAACTTCTGATATGAGAATGAGAGGTGTGAAATTGCTTATCTGTTATGTTTTCTAGATGTTTTTCGAACGAGTGGATTGGTAAAATAATATGTTATCAAGTAAAAGCCTTGGGAAGGCTTTCTGCAGTTTACCTCATGTAAATATTTCTTTGAGGAAAACAGTGTAAGAATTATAACTTTAAAGAAAGCAAGATTGTTTTTGATTTGTTTAGGTAAAATGTAAAAATTAGTTTTATTCTTTGACGATCACGTTGTGAGGACAATGACGCTGTGGGTATCCCCCACATAATTTTGTTTATAAAAACGATATCTAAGTAGCATAAAACACAAAATATATTAACGTTTCGTTAAAATTAAACAACATTTAATCAGCAACAAGATAAACACCAATACCCGGACATTTGCATTATTATGCTCGGTGAAAAGCGTATAAAAACATGTTTGCATGTATTTCAGATAGATTTTTATTTTCTCCCAATTAACAAACATATGTTCGTATATAAACTTGAAACAAAACAAGAAAATTCTTATTTCCCGAATTTTTACCATGAATTTAACCATGAAATCCGTCGCATTTCAGTGTTTACTTACTATATCAACAGTTTATTCCCAAAGTAAGTTCAAGAAACTTTTTTGTATTGTACGATTTCCACTGTTACTTTTCTCATTTATTTAGATTGCACAACGGACATGAACGCACATAATACAGCATGTGGGACAGTGTGTCTGTCGACTTGTCAATATACATGGCCTGCAAATAGACCTTGTCCACTGGTGTGCAGATCTGGATGTTTTTGTAAACCACATTTCATTCTGGACGAAGTTACAATGAAATGCATTTCCCCCAGCGACTGCCCTTAAAGCTTTTGGGGTTGTAAAAGATATTACAACGGTTTTCTAACAGTAAGACAATCCTCGACATATCACACGAATACGTAAATATTATTCTTCATACGACGTTAATCGGGCGTGAAACTCAGGCACGTATTGACTCGAGATAGTCATATCAGTTCGTGTTTGGATTCAACGAACATATGTGATCATTGTTTCATGTTTCTCAGAACTCTCGGTCTGATATCAACGTTAGACCGTTCTACAAGAAGTAAATAGTGTTAATCAATGGGAAGTAATAAAAATAAATCAGAGAATGAACTTAAATATTCATTCATTATCACATCGTAGTGTATGTAGTGTAAGTAAATATAGAATAATTTTCTAATCCTCGTATTGGTGGTGTTGTGTTTTGTTTTTGCGTTGGTCTAATCTATCGTAGTTGTTAGGTGGTAACAAGAAATTTAATTTGGTTCATCATCATTTATAATATTTTGTAGAGAATTTCAAGTCTCAAGTAATAATTTTATAGTAAGTAGCATATTTTATTTGTTAGTCCTAATGAAATAAATATTATTTCATTTTTGTTTTTACTTTCTCATATAAGGCTTTCACTCCGATATGAGGTATTGTAATCGGGTCGATTTATCAAATTTGAAAATTAGCATTTTTAGAGGTTTTAAGGTCCTCTAAGTCCAATCACTTACTTTTAAAAAAGCGTTTATGTGTATATCTCTGGTACGTTGTCTGTTGTTTATTGTACTATGAAATATAGATAATAAAGTTTAGTAACATTTTCCTAAACCTTTTTCTAAACTTTTAAGTATTTGTTCTACTGTTGAACATGTATCATATAGTTTGATATTAATAACCTGTTTGGTTAAATCTTGAGATATTTTACTCTCGATGACTTTAAATTTTTGTCAAATTTGCTCCCAGAATCGTTACTTTGAATATTTATTCCACTATCGATTATGGCTAATAAATTTTAATGACTATTTTGGCTAAATTTTCAATGAAGGGGACTTTACGTTGGCGGATTTTTGGTTGTTCGTTGAAATTTTCTTCACATGCCAGACTTCCCATAATTTTTCCAAATTTCTTTAATACTTTGTAGCTATACATATTGATTTTAACATTCTATATATAACATGTGTTACAAACATAATAACGATATTTAAACCATATTTGTGAATCTCTAGTTTATACCATAAATAATTTTATTAGGGATTAACTCTAGGAAAATATCATGTGTGTAGTGTATAGCGTAAGCAATTGCTCCCCAGCTTTACACATTTTACCTATAAAACAAAATAATATAGAATGAAATACTAAAAGTCTTTATTAAGTCCGCAGAGATCATATATAAAGTTTATTGGCTTCTGTCCTTGACTGAGGGGGCTACTAAGCTGTCAATCTGTAAACTATTATAAATAATTTTAAAAAAAAAATTTGGCATAAGTGGGTATTAAATTAGTTTAAATCAATTTTAACTCATAGATATCAGGAAGTGTTATTTAATAAATGTAGTTCAAATCCATTATTTATTAAATATAGCGCCCCCAAGGTACAACATGGAGGCCACTACTTTTTAGTATGTATTTAAATGATATAGTTAATTATACTGAACACATTACTGAGTACAAAAGTGATAGATTTCTTCATTGTCTACAACTTTTGTGCGGTAATTCGAAAACAACCATTATTAGCCCCCTTTGAACCCCAAACCTTCTACATCTACAGATATTTAATTGTTAAATTTCTTTTTCTGCATTATTTATCACTTTTCTACCGTTTCCAACACAGCTCTTCCTTTCAGTTTTAAATGTAATTCTCCTGGACTAGAGACAAAAACTCTTGGATGAAACTATACAACAATATAATAATGAGTATTGCACACAATGAATGATGATGAATTATTGCATATATCTATCACTTTCAACGAGAAAAAAACTTACGCTCCATATTTTCGCTTATTCCAATTGCAAAATAAACAAAATTTGGCCCTAACTCTTTAAAGAATTAAATTGTACCGATACAGCAGAAGTAGGGTTAGGTGGAGTTTTCTTTCTGTCGACAATTTTGACATTTGTAGTTCCATGTTCAAATTGGCCTATTCACAAAAGAGCAAATGAGCAACCAGTCAGATACTTCATAGGATAGAATATGTCCAGGTAAATATTTGGAACAGGTTAGAAGTTTGTCATTTTTCCTTGTTCATTTTTCATAGAACTTCTTTAACAAGCTTTTAAACGGCCAAAGAACTCTCCATGTGAAGAACGATTACTGCGACAATCGGAAAAACCAGAATTAGGATCGTAAACACCTATCCTAGTGACAACCCGATAGATTAAAATCAATATCCTTATTGTTATGCAACTCGAGCCATAACTTAATGCATAAAACCGGCTCCGCGGGCGCTATTCCCACATAGCGATGCGGCTAATTACTTCCCGCTGGATTTTTACGAATATCCTACGAGTTAAATTTCTAGAGAGAGAATCAGCGTCATAATATTCTCGCGGTCGCAATTGCTGGTTGTCATTTGTTACCGTTAATTAGCTCTAAACCGTAATTGGTTTAATCGTTGCGATAAAGCTCATATGCGTCCTCGTACGGGGGCAATCCTGCGCACCACGTATCAATTAGCAGATTTCTGCTAGAGCTGCAATTTACGTAGACGAAATTATTGAATCATGTTCTGCTAATTAGACCCTTAAAATTCCGAACGGAGAAAACGCACATGCCGGAGCGAAAACCTAATCGGCTGTTATTACTGGTCGATATCATAATCGACTTTTAATGAAAAAAAATCGAAGACGACCAATTAATTACAACCTGCAACACGAAATTAAATTTTGCCAGTTCCCTGCGCGAATTGATGTATTGATTTGTAGACATCATTACATAACAATTATCCTGGACGAAGAACAATCACGCAATGGAATTATTTACTGATGGTGCAATGGCACGAGTTCTGAAACACCTCGCTTAATTAACGTTAGTACATTGCGATTCGGGTGTTCTAATATCAACGTATTTACATAATAAGTCCTTTGTGCCCTGTCAGTATTATAATTCGGGGTAGCTTGTCGCGCCGGTGACCTCGCCTGCTGATTCTGCGTTAATTAAAAGTTTTTTCCTCGTGTTAAGTAAACGATCTGAAGGGCGACGAGACGGCAACGGGGACGAGCGACGCGAAAAGTTGATTTTCACGCTCAATTTCATAACTTTATCAGTTCAAACTTACCGGTAGACACTATTTTAATTCAAAAGAGTCGGAGCGGTGCTTGGTTTGTTTTGGTGGCGTCTGCTAATCTCAGAGTATTATGAGTAAAAGTATAAAGTTAGAAGGGATCCACGAAGTTTTGATATTAAATTTTTCACACCATTCTGGCGCAAAAATTGACAGCTTTTACTTAAGATTTCTCTCCCCCCGTCGTTTTCTCTCTCTCTTCTCTCTCGTTGACTTCATGCTTGAAGTGTATTTATCTTACGTTTGTTGTTCACACTAGAGTATAGGCAATTTTTTCCATCCATCTGCTCCTAACTATTTTGATATCTACTGCCTTTACCACCCACTGAGCACGAACATGGTGCTCCTGTGGTATTTTCCGTTCCAAGAAATTTTTGAGACCCTGTAATAGGATCCTAACTATGATTACTTGGTTGAGAGATGAATGCTGTAGTTATGTAGTTACTTAAAATTCTCAAATTTACTTACTAAAATCACTAAGCTATCACTCAAAATTCGATACTCAAAAATTCGTTAAATTTTGAGAAAGAGCTGAATATTTTGCAAGTACGTGACGAAAACCGAAGGTAGAACTTCGCAAGACATTTGAAATCATTAAAACAGTCCAAGATGATAATATTCTCTGCGTTAATGACCTAATTTGGCAAAAATCGTTTACTGAATTTTTAGCAAGTACCCGACATTCTAGATTAGGCTTTGGTTAGAGAAACTACCCCGATCCACTTAAAATTCGATTGGTGATTGATTACTTTTGACTCAACTTGGGCTAGATTATCCATTTGAGAGTTAATACACTTGTTGTCACTCATTAAAAACTACCATGGTTTGGTTATTACGCTACTTTAAATTTTAATTGTGTGCTGTCCAACTTACGTATTTTAAAATTCACTTCTTCATGGCTTACCTGATAATATTTCAACAAACTTTATTATAATAACGCTCCAACTTAGTTACCCTGGTATTCTTGTTTTAATTTTTATGTTTTCTTTTTGTATATTTGGCACTCAAGAGAGCCTGATAATGACTACTAGATATTCGACACTGGACGTTTTTGAATACCGTTGTTTGTTATCAAATCGCCAACTCCCAGCATTTGACAATCTTCTTTCGTCACTAAAAACTCTTACGAAAAAATCTGGAATTTAGTTATATTCGGACTAACCACACAAATCGGATTTCTTGAGTATATGGGAATTAAGTTGTTTAGAGGCAACTAGAAGTCTTAATACCACCAACATTTTGTGCAAATATCGTTAAATGTTCATCCCTGTAGATGATCAGTTAGGGTGTGCCCGACCCCTTGAAAATTAATAAATTGTATGCAGAATCGAAAAAGGTCGAATTAGACGACGGCGAAGCTGCTGCTACTGCCGCTGCTGAAACACCCCGAAAGCTCCAGGCGGCAATAACTCTGATCCACGACCGAAATTTTATGTATTTGCCAACTTAGTCACATGATATATTATCCTCAATTACAGCCCAATATGGCTTCTCGTAAATTATTGTTCGCTGTTTTAGTTTCAAGTGTGGTAATTTTAACCGAAAGCGGCTATTAACCGAAATTAATTACCAATTATCTTAAACGACTCGACGGAAATAAATCCCTCGTTCGAGATGTTAGTTTTAGCGAAAAACTTGCTTTTTCTCTTTCGTTGCATCTCAACGTGCATGGCGTTAACCAAAGGTTCCTTTCGAATCCTATTAATAACTCTCCCGGTATAATATTTTCGTTTTTCACGTTACTGGAAATAAAGCAGCTCTCCACGAAAATTCCTTCGAATCATTACCTCAACTTCAAATTAACAGCACAATAATCTCGCTACAACTTCAAGAAGCTTTTCCAGTCAACCGAACAAAGAATCCGGGGAAACATATTTTTAACGAGCCAACTCTGGAAATTTCCTCATTTTTTCCTATCTTTGTCATGCTTGTTCTGGTGGTAACTGCTCTCACTTATTTGCTGTATAAAATAAGGCAGAAATGTCCCCCACAGAACACTATTAGTCTTTTGGTTGCCTAATTGGGAGCCTGCTCGTTTGAAGATAACATTCATTCGACTTTACAGCGAACTCTGAACGAATTCTTCACGGACGAAACTATGGCGGAACTACACGCGATATTTACTTTCAATAATCACTCTTGCCACCATAATCGCCTGTTATCATAATATTATTTCTGCAGATACCATTAAACTGAAAACCAGGTGGAAAATTAAATATTATTTATTATACCACACCTGTTCAAAGTTCTGTAACATGATAACACAAAAATTCACAATTTAAAATTTTCTGGTTTATTTAGGCTGCTTTATTTATGGGGGTATTTATTTCAGACTGCAATTTTTTTCGTCCAAACGCTTGAAGTGAAAGTGTTAATAAAAAAAGATGTTGCCGTCGTCTTCTAATTAGCATCGGTCTGCTGACATTTATCCTTTTTATTCTCATCCTCGTTGACTGCGTTGAAGCTAATCAAACGGATACAAAAAACACGTCTTTATTAAAACAATATTAAGGAAACGGTTTCGTAGAAAACATTATTAGTCACATAATATAACGATGATTCCTAAATGATGACTGTTGTTCTCGTGTGGAGGCTATTATTTATTTCATTATAACTTGGAAGGTAATAGAACAGCTCATAATTACTGAACTGTGCATTAGTGTGCAATGTGATAATACAATTGAAATAATGAAGTCATTTTAGACGGATAACTAAAAATAATTGCGGGCAAGGCACGGCGCTGATGCATTATTCATAGGTACGTCTTGGTAGAGGAAATAAATGGAACCATTATTTAAATTTTTTAGTAGAATGATAAAAGTGGATAGTTGGAGCATTAATTTCGAGTCATTACGGGCATTTATATTTTCTAAAAGGAAAATTATTAATGTGGTTAAGTGAATTTTAAATAGTCCCATCGTTCACAATTCACCACCTTAACTTCTCAATTCAGTTAGAGATCGATCGAAGTAGATATTACAAGAACTTTTATTCCGAACGTCATAAAACGAGTCACCAGTGTAATTTAGCCGTTTGAACGTAAGGCAATATTTCAAAGCGAAAATAAAATCCCTTCCTAGTTCTAATGCCCCCTCGTTTATTCAGGGACTTCAATATCAGTGTTAAACTTGATTCCCTTCTACTACTTCATATGGAACAATTAATTAAACTTGCAATAAAATGTTTGTAATGAGATAGCTATCTCGAATATATCATTTAATGAGAAATGGGGGATGAGTTGAGTGTTATTTACAGGGTGAACAATGCGAACTGTGAGAGGCAACATGGGGAGTGAGGATTAAAATATGTCAGTGGAGTTTTGAAAATTATTCTTTACTTAACCGAATCGTATAACCAGGGTGAATATGCGTTATAATTGTGGAAGGTATGCATGTAAATATACACTATAAACAATATTGGGCGACTAAATGTGCATAAAACCTTTGTTGTTATTAATAAAATATAAAAGGTTGAATGAAACGAAAGAGAAGTAATAGTTTGTACATATTAGGGAATGTATAAAATTATGGAAATTACAAAATACAAAGTAAATGATTTGCGAAACAACGTAATCCTCTAAATAATCCCATGGCATAAGTCATATATTTCTTATGCCAAGTGAGTAAGAGCATCATTTTATACGTACTCACACTCTGTTATGAAAAATAACTTTGCGATAGTATCCAGTACAAGGGATAAAATACTATAATTTTTCTTACTTTTTCAGAAGAAATGATGGTATAAAAAACTTTCTTTTATATTACTTACGATAGCTGTTAATAACATCTTTCTATGGGTTCATATAACAATTTGTTCAACAAAAATAATCTACAAAATATCCAAGAATTGCAAGAAAGAGCATGGCATATGGCTATGGAAAGTATCCGATATTCCTTCCAACGCAGTGTTAAAATTCACTGCAAAATTTTATTCAGTGATTTTATTACGGTCAGAAAGGAGAGGTGGAGACTGTAATTGTTATTCCTACTGATTTTGATTATTGAAAATTTTGATTTCACTAAATGAATTTAATATTTCTGTGACTTATTATATGATATTCATAAATTAATACCTCGAAAACGATTAAGCTTAGGTATGTGCTGTGCTATACAACCTTTCCTTAGGAATCTGCTGCATGAAAAAGTAACGGTTTTTCTACAAATAGATTTCAAATAACAAGACAATTTTTATACATGACATTTTTCTCTAGCTATATTACTTTAAGAAGTAATCAACCGTTTCCGTGCATTTCATTGACCCATTGTACTCATTTTGTCATTTTTATTTGTGCAGTTTTCCGTTTGATATAATTTGTAACATTTATATACTGAAAAATTCAAAATATTTCGTTGCATATGCAGCGCGCTAATATATAATTACAACTGCGCTACTCATGACTACGATAGTTGCTAAATACCTCATCGGTAAGGCAAAGTGTGCTGAAGGGCAGATCATTTGTCGGTCAATGTAATTTTCGATATTAGTTTAATGAAATGGAATGAATTTGCTTTATCGATTGCAACCAGTGATTTTGTGGAATTTGCAATAAAGGTTAATTTGAGCCTTAATATGGACATTCACTTTGGAGTACAAAAGCGAATGACGACTTCAACAGCAAATCCGAATACAGGATAATGAAAGACACGGAAACAAAATGGCTGTTGCTTCCAGTGTTGGCATTGACAAGTTGAAATATAACGTATATTTTTTTATATTTCATATTTCAACCTCTCAGTGTCAAGTTAAAGCAAATATAAATTATTTAAAAGGACTTAGTTCTTATAACTCGTCTGTCCGATCTGTCGCTGTTAACTGCTTCATTTAATTAGCCTAATATTTCTCCAGTAACGAAATTTTGCCGGTATGAAAGGCTTGTTTAATACCTAGCAGCGACCTTATCACGCAAAAGCTCGGCAAAAGCAAAATGTCCTCGACATTGTCTTCTCGATACGTTGCATGCTTCCGAACAAAACAGTCTGTTGTTATCTTCCTACAGAAGACGAGCATCTCGAGTTCTCTCCCCCTGTAGATATTTAGTTTAGGCAGTCAGTCCTGTGTCGTAATGAATTCAAGAATGCTATTAAGTGCATTCTAAGTTCGGCGCCTCGGGGCATTTGCAAATCCTCTCTCAGAACGGAGAAAGTCGACAAAAGGGGCTGGTATCGTTTGATGTGAATATTGTGTAGTCGGTTAATTAGCAAAAATGCGTGACGTGTCGAGACAGAACAAGGAAATGAAATTCGGAAAGTCATAACGACAAACAGCGAGATAAGTTTAACATCGTCAGATGGAGTAGGGTGCAGAGAAATCGATCCAGATACGTACAACGGGGATATTTTTTGAAGTAAAAAACAATATTCCTCTCCGGTAGCGCTCCTTCACATACATATTTAAGCCCCAGGTATCTGCTATGCGCATTAGATTTGTATAATTTTCGTGTAGAAATTTCCTACGCCAAGAAGTTGAAACGATAATTCAATGGAACAAAGACTGAACTGGCGGTCCTGTTTTATACCCCTACATGTACTTGACCCTTCGGGGGTATGTGTCTTTTAAAACGCTGATAATAGATTTTCAGCGGAGCGAGAATTTATGTCGCCTGGAATAAAAGTGGTCCAGGGTTGAAATAAAAAGTTGAATGATCAAATACCATAAAACTTCAACATTGCGGGAACGGTAATTTGGTTTTTAGTTGTGAGCACTCGTTGTTCAGAATCGTTACGAAGTTTAATAAGCAAGCATCGCCCTGTTTAAAAAGTGAACAAAGACAGTTTTCTACAAGTTGGATAGAAAAGAGATTTTGATCAGAATTTTGACTAAAGCTCTGACTCTACTTATGCTAGTACAATAATCCGTTTGCATTCGTCATACTATTTACATCTATACATTCACTCACACGATGAAGTTAAAAATCATTTTTATTAAGAACAGGGTTGGTTTCTATAATAGATTTAAGTTTTACTTTGAAATTTTCAATAACAAACATTGAATATCAGTTGGCAGGGCATTAAAAAATTTAAGCCCTACGCATTTGGCACCTTTGTAGCGTATGGTAGGCTGGCTTCACTTGGGCTTTATTTCTATCATTGTAATCGTGATTGTCTTAATGTACCTGATATTGTTGAAAGTTCACTTTAAGATATAACATACGTTACAAAATGAATACGCCAAGGATTGTTAGTATCTCAAAGGTTACATTTCTACACTACATGTGAAAGGGCAATCTTGCTAGAAATTTTTATACATTTCTCTGCATTATAAACACTTACTGTACACAGTTGCCATGAACTCTCACCAGAATTCCGTAAGAGGTAATAGAGGAAGATAGGTGTAATAAGCGGTTAGCAGTATGTCTTGAGATACGGAGTCAGAATCAGAATGCGTAATAAATACAGATCATCAACGTGATGCCTTCATTGTAAATGTAATAAAAGCCAGAAAATGTTTCAGGAATAGTTTTATAAATTATGAAAAACCACAGTCATATACTGAATTCAATAGATTCCTGGAATACCCAAAGCCATTCCGAAAATATGACTTAAACAATAAAATCTTGAACTCTATCGTGGCCGCATAAATTTGGAGAATTTTAAGAAGGCAACCAACTGCCTTATCTCAACTTTCAAAAATATTAAACTCAAATATTTTTTAAGAATTTACTTATCAAGGTAACAAAATTGAGAATGTATTTCAGGAAGAGGTTCAGAAGAGGGCTCGATTCACATAACACAATTACGTCAATTTTATTAATATTATTAATTATATTTCTTAAAAGTTTGGTAATACGAGCCCCCTGCTACGTTTGCTCAACTGCATCGTCGAATTAAGGGGGTTGCTTAGGTCTTTACATATTGATCAGGTATAAGTTTCCGACTAAAATATGCCCATAACGTACCTGAGCGCTTATAAAGGCTTTTGTCTTTGTTTTAGGGATAAATAAATCTTCTTTGATTGCTCGGCGTGAGAAATGATTTGTTTTACAAATGGAACATGGATTAACATTTTTCGGTCATCAGCGTTACGTAATTTTATCCCAACACGAATTTATAAAATATTTCATTTTAATTCCTTCCCAGGTTCACTTTCACGTTAATACGTGTTCTTAGGCCTACAACGGAACATCCTGGCATTTGATATATCGCCTATTCCTTTGAATCACGCTACCCCTTCCTTCCCATTGTTCGAATATCCTCTTTCTTGACCACCAACACCGATAATCTCATAATTTACTGCGGTATTTATTAGGGGTAAATATTAGGTTTGTTAGTACTACGAGATAGAGATGAATTCGTAATTCCATCCTCAAGGCTGATAAATAATATCAATATTTGAACTTACGGGTTGACAACCTTCCGTTCCGAAAACTTCAGTGCTCCTAAAAGGAAAGTTTACTGTAGATAAAAGTGCTTCGGGAAATGAGTCATTTGTAACAACACCGACTCATCACTTGGGGGCTTCAACAAAACTTCTAACGCCTCGCTCGCATATCAATTCATACCATAAGGTTATTTACTCGTACCGTTACGGTTATTTGTATGATGTGATGCTGTTATTCACTTAACAATTTGGCTCGAGGACAACCGCGAAGAATCACAGATATTCCCAGACCGCGCGGACGTTTAATAATCGAAATTATCGGCCGATTTGGGGCTGCATACTTCGGACAATTACCTAAAACAAACGTTCGATGATTATGATCATTACGTTTGCAATAACAAAAAGCGTTATTGTAGTTGTAACGGCCGTCATTTGCTTTTGTGTTCGCGAAACTATGGGAACGTTATGTAGGTTACCTTCGGCACGGATGTTATATGCACGTTTCCCGTATTCTTCTTCTGTCGTTTATCTTTGTCGTCAGTGGGTTCACCCGAAAAAAGGTCTAAGACTTCGAGATAAAATATACATGCATGCATACATTTATGGGTATTTACTATGTGCCATTTGTAACACGGTGGTTTGAAATCACTATTATTTATTAACGTATTGCTCTTTCCACACTAAGGTTTTATTTGTGAAATATAAAAGGTTCTGTCAAACGATTGTACGTAAATTGCTCTCAGGTTTTCCCTAGAATTATAAAATTACTTCGTATCAGCTATTTTTTACTTTCTCGTATGAAGTTCTCCATATGTTTGGAATTTGTTTAATATTTCTATAAGTTATGAAGTCCCCTAATTTCGAAAAACATGTTTTGGAAAAAATGTTTCACAAAAATCACAAATGGTTCAAACTTGGTGTTTAGGCTTCTAACTATACCAAAATCCATCAATAGGATTTTTGTTGAAATCGACTAGGATAAAGGGGTTTTTTCCTCATTTTTCTTTTCCATTTTTGAAATTTTCTGGAAATCCTTCTCAAGATTTTTTTAAACCTCTTGAATATTTATTCTAAAAGCGAATATTTGTATTGAACTTTAACACTTATGGCCTACATTTCTCTTAATGGCAGAGCTTACTATTGACGTCTACTAAATAATTCAGAAGTTACTTCCGAATTCTGAAATAACATTATTAACTTCTTTGAAACTTCGTAGTTATACTTATTAATTTTAAAATTATACGTAATGACACCTGGAAAATGTAGGCAATTCAAGTGCAATTAATTTTGCTATATATTTAGGAATTTTTATTTAAATAATACGTCGTACTTGTAATTTATCAGTTTCCTATTGAGATATCCTTTACTGTTACGAAATTATTCTTATCAAAAGTAGATTACCATACGTAATGATATATAATACTGATGTTTTTTGAAATAAACAAATGTGTGAAATTACACATTTTACAATTAATTTTATTCAGTAATGTGAGTTACAGTCACAATTTATCCTTTTTCACTATATTTTGTAATGGGTATAAATCAGCTCTGATGTTTCGAGAACTTTCTAAATATTATAATAAACGGCAATTGACTTAAAATAAGAATTTGAACTGTAAATCGTGAAATTTGGAGTAGTTTTGGCACTGAATAAAGGTAAAAAGTGTTTAGCGAAATTGTTAGTGGTAATCGGCGGAGATTTAAAAAAAAATACAATTGTCTGTTTAAATTGTAACTTAAAACTTTTCCAAATAGGTTCTGAAGTAATTAAAGAAGTTGCGAAGTTCAAAAGCATTTGTTTTAAGTAAAACATTGCGTTTGAAATAAAAAGGCTAATGGAAAATAAACGGAAGATTTCTAAGATACCGGCTGCCACCGTAATATTTTGATTAAATCTTAAAAGAAGCAGCAATAACTTTATGGAAAATGTGAAACGTTACTCAAAACATTTTTGGAGCAGTCTATATACCTTTAAAAAAGTAAAGGAGTTTCTAAGGAACATCAGCCGATCATAATGAACTGATGACATCGTTAAAAATATAACATTTATTTTAAAGATGTGAGTATTAAAATTGAGTGGCAAAATTCCTGCAAGAATTTTAAAATTCATATTATTTTTGATATGTTTGCTTGTAATGTTTTTAATAGGTTTCAGATTTTTTTCAAACTAGTAGAGGAGTAGGAAGAATCTATTAAAACAGTAATGAACTATAATATATTTAAACAAGCATGAAGTAGGAAGTATAACTCATGAAGATATCGAAGTGGTTTTAAACATCTTAAGTTACGTATACCCAGTATAAAGATATATGGTATCTATTACTTTGCTTCTTTAAGCAAATTAGAACTCTCAGTCATTAACCGACCGGACTTCGATAAAATTCAATAATATTTATCAATCATCAATCACTGTTGCGCAAGCTCTTAACAAAATTGTTATTACAGCGCATTGTCTACAAAAAAATCTTAAAAGTTTTTTGGTTCCTTCCTGCTTCCAAACTGATATTCGACTAGATCATCAAATGTTGTTTATGAAGGAGTACTAAGATAATAGGTGTTACCAAACTGCAGAAAATCAAATATTCCTAACACAAAAAACACCATGGATCTACGACCAAATTACCCACAATCCCAGTTACTACTTATTGACCATATGACCCTAAGTCTGAAAGAAGGCAAAAATTTTTGCCAGATAACTTTGAGGAACACCTGATAGTTTCTGCAGTTAGTTCAAGCAATTTTTTGTTGACTTGATTTAGTTTTTTATACAATGATGATAATGTTGTTTAATTTAACGTAATCTCCACGTTGCACATTTTGTGCCTTATTGTTATTACTATGACCTTCGTATTTTACTTTCCTTGCTTCACCTGCTCTAAAACTAAAAACCATAATTTACAATAACAGCTATTATTTCGTTATTGTTTACAAAACCTGTCGGTGAGGCGATTATTGCCTACACATTTTAGCTGACTTAATAAATGAAAAAGAAAGTAAAGTATCTATTTCGGAATTCCCCACTGAGCACAATAATCCTCACGCCTTTCAATGCCTACATTTTATTTCTATCGGTAGACACAACTTACTTATCCCCTAAATAATTAAAAATAATTGTTACCATCAAAAAGCAATTACAAAATCTGTGCCGTAAATTCGATCGTAACTATAATCCCGTAATTTACGGCTAGTAGAACATGAAATCGTTAAAATTTACGGATGAAGTGATAGTGACGGCCTGGAAGGATATTCCAGAGGAAGTGAATAAATATAAAACAAGAATGATGTCATCTTTATGGCGCCCTTCTAAAACGATTAGGAGTAGTAAAAATATTTCGAATAACTGTAGATCTATTAAATAAGTTTTTATAGTTTTGTTCAGTCCAATGCATGAGAAAAATGCTTGTGGGAGTATATGATAATAATGGTTTTATCTGCCGGTTGAATATTCTTTTGATGGGGGTATAAAGAATCCATCTTCAATAATTTACGACGAAAAGGTAAAACTAACTACCCTCCTACACGTACACACAGAGAGCGAGAGAGACAATCGTCTACGTGTTTGTTTCCAATACCTCTCCCGGCAGCAATATTTTGACAGCTATCCTGTAACGCAAGACGAGACGTGAAGCTTCCACAATAGAAGGGTTTAATAAGGAAATCCAACCCCTTTTACAGCAAATAATAACAGGCAACAGCCGCCTACTCCATCGTCTCGGTATGAATATCACAATCACAATGTTTTGATAGAAAACGGTGTGACAAGAAATAGTCTTTTCTGTTGAAAATAAATAAGGGAGCGGTTGGGCTTAGAGAAAAGGAACCATCCACGTCTTTTGAGTAGGATATAATGCCCATATTAAAAATTTATGTTAATGGCATTAAATTGAAACCGTCCGACCTTCCGAAATGAAAAAGAACAATCAATTAGCCCCGCAGGTTGGGACCCCCGTCATGAATTAGCAATTTTTTTCTATTTGTTTCTGCAGGACATCGACGGACTAGATTGTAATTTTTATGGTTACACCCCTCTTCAGCTTAGTCGGCATTTTTTAAATTGTTTTACTACATCGGGTTTCTAGTAATAAAAACATCATTTTGATTTATTAACTGGTCTGATGCCCTTTTATTGCTTTTACGGCCCAATTCGTTCTTTTGTTCCATTGCCACATTTTACAGCCCATTGTGCTTTCCGTGATGGTAAGCTAATTTTTCGGTTTTCCGTTTGCCTAGAAAGGACCCATCTGCACTTTAGGACCCACCATAAATAAGATGGTGCGCTTCGGGAAATTGGGTGAAATTAGTTTGGTGTAAGCCGTAAGGCCGTCCTCCGCACTTAAATCTCGGGTTAGATTATTAAAGTATATTATGTGATAGGCAAAGACTGTCGTAATCACAAAATTAGTGCTGTTGGTTTCCTAAATAATAAATGCAAAAGTTTCAAATTGTTTTGCTTCAATATTGCGTTACACAATACAAACTTCCAATTCAAAAGAGTCGTATTGTTTAATATTCATGTTAGAATATACAGCAGGCAATATGAAGTCAATAGAGAATCATGCACAATTTTTTATCTCCTATTATCTTCATTAATAATAAATATTTATACCGTTTAATGTATACAGTGTCCCGCCACAATGTAATAATCTTTTCGAGCTGACACTGTTATGTTTCAGTATACTGGTTGTCCCATTATTGTGGGTAGCACTTTTTTCTCCTAATTTGTGTTGTTGTACGCAGGATTGTTATACATTTAAACCAGTTGTTTTTCAGATATGTCATGCTTGTATGAAAGTATTCGATTATAGATGAAAATTGCCACAAATTGAACAAGGTTTATTTAGTGTACATTTAGTCAAAACTTTTAAAAATATCAAAGTATAAAAGTATGACTTTTATTTCAATTTAAACATATACAGATTCTGTGGAAATAATTTACAGCAGTCTTTAATTGTTAATCACATAGTATATTCATATTTGTTTTGTACATTAATGATATTTGTTTATACATTCTTTACGTGTACTGTTGTAAACATTTGATATCTCCTGAGATTTTTGGACCTCGGAAGGAAATACCGACAAGGGACAAAAGAAATACTATATTGAGATCATCCTCTGTTAGCTGTGGGATATTTGGAAGGCAGGCGAAGACCATACAAACTTCTTTCCACTCTTCTTCCACAGTTCATTTCCATGTTTGTTTTTTAAATACTCTGTCGTTTTGCCCCATAGACACAACTTACATTTTAAGGTTCTAAAGGTTAGTTTCTTTAATAGGTCACCAAATAAAATTTAAAAAATAATCAAATAGTCAAATACCCAAGAGCAATATGTTGTCGCAGATTTCATTTTATTTAAATATTTTTAACACCTTCTGCATCAATATTTTTGCTTGCTTTGCATCTCTTTGCATTCCTATTGATTACACAATAATTTCCATTACTTTAAACTTGTCCATTTTGTTTTTATTCGAGGTATACTGAATATAAGTGAAGCATAAGAATCTGTAGTCCCGGAACGTAGAGTTTTTTAGACCAAAGTGAATTAACCAGTGTTTACTTAAACATCAATTTAATATATATTCACTGCACATCAACAAGTCAATATTTATCCTAATTGGAAGCTTGGGCTCTTCTAGGTATTTTAGGTTCTATGTAGCACATACAGCGATATCACAGTGCACCTAGACCATGCATTAAATTTGACATGCCTAATGTGAAGGTTTGCAAAGTCATCAATTTTTTTCAAAATCTGAACTACACTTTGAAGATCTTGTATAGTTTCTACAGAATTGCAACCTGGTATACAAATTATCATAGTTTATGTTCTTCTGTATGCAGTCGAGTTTTGTCGATTCTTTTGCGTTACACTCTGTATACATAATTACGAATATGGCAAGAAATGATGTCGAGTTTAAATCTCAACTAGTTGAGATAGTTGAGAATTTAGTTTTCAGGATATTTAAGATGAACAATGTTGTTTCAAAAAGTGATATTATTTTGAAATAATATATGTTTATAGGGCGAATATTCCTAAAACTGCCCCTAAGAAAAGGAGGTGAAACATTTGACCAAAGAAAAAGCTCAACGTATCGCAATAGTCAAATTTACTATGACTATTATATTGGCCTACTGGTCTATATCAACCTATTGGAACTATAGTGGAAATTAAGGTTTTGGGTGTGCTCATTAAAATTGATACCACAGTTAAATTAGCCTATTAATACAGTTACATGAACCGTTTGGTGATATTATTTAGATCCAATACGACAGCTAAACTTACCTATTCAAAAGATTTCACTGACTTCACAGGGTGACTGATGATTACCCATTTGAAACTGTTATCCTTGCATAATGATAGGTAGATTACATTTTGATTGCTTCATTCTAGAATACCCATTTGAAACTGTTATCCTTGAATAATGATAGGTAGATTACATTTTGATTGCTTCATTCTAGAATTGTCGCCTTTATAAGATTGTCGAATCGTTGTTTCCAACTTTCTTTTATATGGTATCCATTTGTTCATAATCTTCCCTCTTTATCCTTCATTCTTACCGTATTATAAATTTTTAGTTGCGTCTTGTTTGTATAGCTGAAGTCCATACGCTAGTTAAGCAATTCTATCGTAATACTGGTAGATCTAGATATGTGAAAAGTTTTATTATACATGTAGCGGACGCTAAAGGGTGCGAGTGAGAAATTGTAGCATGTGATCAAACGCATTAAAAAAAGACAGCGCATCACACCTCGCCCCTTGCTTTATATAAATTGCACTTTGTAATTCGCAACGCTTGCGTGATTGAATTGCTCTGATAAGAAATACCGCTGTACAAATCATACCTTTTCTCCTACGGTATATATTATTTTGTCAACGTTAGAATACCAACTGCACAGTTTTACGCTTTACAAGACACGAGAATGAGGCAAATGTTCAGGAACCAAGAAAACTGCAGTTCTACAATAAAATAGTACCTTTACTTTTTAAAATGTTATTTCAAGCTATACAAAATTTAGTAAAATGACTAAAATTACAGCCTTATACAACATTTGCTTCAACTAGCTCGAGAGTTTATATGGAAATTCGTAAATTTAATTTCAGTCAGTTTTATTTATTGGAATAATTTCCCCTCTTCATTTGGTACAAGAATAACCCAATTAAAGTAGAACCCATTTAAAAAAGATGGAGATTGTCCAATTTTGTTATCAATAAATTATAAAAGTCATTGAAAAAATTGTCCCCTCTATCGATTATTCGTTCATTTTCCCGTACGCCTTCTGGATGTGAATTTCCGCATGAAATGTGACGGCAAATAACGGCAATAACCCCTAGAAAACATCCCCGAAACCCCGGGCCGGTATTGATATATGGCCCCTTTTCAAAACATTCCTTCCTTTCAAAAGAATCTACCTATCGATTGGTCATTTAGGGCCCGTTTACGATTCCCCTTGACATTTCTGCTGGCCGAGACTATTTAGCAACGTCTTACTGACCCATTTCTGTCAGATCCCGTGCCTGCGGTTCGAAGCACCCATAATAACAATAATAACAACCGGCTACTGATTTACTACCATTCTATTATTGTCGTTAAGTGAGTCAACTAGGAGGGCAGAGTAGACATTAGGCGATTTCCCTGTTAAATTATGGTCCTCTGTTAATTTTTATACACAATGTCACCGTAGGTAACCCGAACAAAACTTTAAATTTATTGGGTTACCTGCTGCCTTACTTTCTAATTTCTCGTAGCTGACAAGCAGCGTGAAAAGGTGCTGACTTGTATAATCAGAACCTTACATGGAATAAGATATGTTGCCATAGATAATTGGTATTGGGATGCTGTGACTTTATTTGGCAAGCAGTGTACAAAATTCCCAAATGTAGTCACTTGATGCTTGCTGTTTAATTTGAAAATCTAATTTACTATTTTATCTCGATTTATTGTTATTATCTAAAAGTTAATTTCTAAAACTGCTAGCATTATAGAGATTTGTTTTTCGTTTCGTTTACTTAACGAAAGTCCGAAATGAATCCATTTACGTTCGGTGTCCTCAAGAAGTCACAGAGAGGAGAAAAAAGGATAATCAATTACAGGGCTCCAACATTGGAGAATTAGTTTTCTTTAATTTATTATACCATTTTCCGCTTGAATTATAGTTTACACTTCTTTGTACCAATGGCAGTTTTAATTTAAAACTTTGTAATTAATAGTTCAGTTCAGCATTGTTTAAAACGTTTGGAAACATATTTAGAGTTAAATGGCTCGCAGGGACGAAAAATGCAACGAATTTTATCCTAAAATCTTAATAGATGCACCGTCCGACTCTCAAGCGACACCAAAATACAATAAACATAAGCCCTGAACTCAAAACAAACATATCTTCTTGGAATCCTAACAGGGAAAGAGAAAGAGAGAATGAGAGGGAGGCGACCACTTGGTATTCACCCTCCGAAATCGTCAAAATTTCTATATCCATTGTTAGCAAATAAGGGAGGGTCCGACCACACAAGGGACCATTCTTAGAGTGCGACTGGCCATGTCTTGAGCAGTCGGGGCTGTAGAATTTAAGCTGTAAATTGTTTACTTTCGGATGGGACACCCTGATGAATTTTAATTCGGAAGATGGGCTCAGCGGTGGGTAATGAGGGATGGCGAAAATTGAAACAAAATATAGATTGCTATCCGGGCACGCCTGCCCTTAGGGGAGTTATAGAAACGTGGATAATTTACATGAACACATGCTGTACCAAAGGAAATAAACACACAAGCTGCCAAGCTTGATTGGCTATAAGCATACCTACCATCTTATATTTGTATAAATAGGGAAGCAGAACATTTAAGTCCTACAAAGTTTCTTTACTCAGATTTATTCACTATTCGTCCTTCGGTTCATTAGGCTTTGTACAACCATTTTCCTTTTCAGTGCATTTTGCACTTGAATATTGTTCACTTCAATAATATTAAAAAGGTTAAACTGTCATTTCTGGTACAAAATATACTTCAAATTTTGCTACGGAAAAGTACGTATTAATTTAATCGCATGAATGTATTCGCTGCCATTGTAAAACTTTATCATTACTAATATATTAAATAGTAGCAACTCAGGAATAAATCGTCACATAGTTTGTAACTATATACCATGTATTTTATTATATTCCCATTGGAATTGTAACACGAGTTACAAATGTCTTAATTAATTAGTTTTTCGAATTAACTGGATGACAACGTGAGTTCTTTGATTAACGTCTAGTGCCTTTGTTACAGTCGGAGGAGAAATCCTTTTAAACACATTTCAGAGCGTTTATTTTATGAAATTCTGTAAATCTGCGGAAAAGCTAAATGGAAATAACCCGTTATATGAACGTCGAATGAGTTGTTTATTAAAGACGTAAGTGTTGCTAAAACTTAGACAAGTGTATACGTTTTCAGTTTCTCTCACGCTTCATAGGTATTAATTATACATTTAAGCAACAATAAAAATTAATATTGGTAAAATTTATGCGTTTTTATGTATAGAACGGTATTCTGAATTTCTTAATAACTACAGGTTCTCAGCATTGGGAATTACTATAAAACTCTCGAATTGATGTTAGTAGGTATCGCAAAAACTAAAAACTGGCCATTTTTTTTTAATTTACATTCACAGTAAAAGAATGTACAAGCACAGAGAAGAAATGCGTTATATTGCATCTTTTAGTGAAAAAAATATTCCTGATATGGTTATTATTTTGTTGAATTCATTTTAAACTGCCTATAAATAGAAGTCACTACTAAAAATCTTTAACTTGTGATACAGTAGAGTGTGCCCTTAGAAACTTTTTTACTGTGCTCAATATTTGCATCGTTCACAAGCCTAGAAAAATATTTTACCATTAAACAAAGACATGGATAAAGTGTTGTACATTTCTGTTTGAAATGACGTTGCCTCTATTCGCTCATATCAACCATTAGAGCCGTAATGATTTTTTTAAGTTTTAAAAAAGACTTAAAAAGAAATTAAGTAGAAATATTTCTCTAGAAGACGGTAAACACTACTTCAGTTCGAATTTGATAGCTTTTAACAACGTTTTTTCTCTCTCTCAAAATTCCACATTTTGAGAATTTACAGCATTGTAACAATCTTTTACAAAAATTCAGATTTGTGGTAAATAAATGACTTGTGATACTCGGTTAGTATAACCGAGATAAGATTTGCATTAACACTAGTTTCTGAAAGTTGATTCTTTTGGAATATTATATGAACAAAATTCTTGTAGAAATGATTTTAAATTGATATTTACAATTACATTTGTACTTGTAACTCTTATGAAAGATGGAAACATGCTGACCTTCGTCGGTTGAAATTTTTCATTTGCTTAATTGCAGGGGAAGGAAAATAGGATTACATACACATTTTTGCACTTTTCATTGGCCAAAACGCTTAAGTAGATCTCAACCAATTAATAGTACCATTACTTGAAAGCACGGAAAATTCCGGGTAAGGTTTGTGAGTACGCGTCCCTTCCTCCTTTTCGAATTTCGGATTGTAACGAGGGTTTTATAAATATAAATGTATCTCACCTGGCGGCGAAAAGTTTTCGCATGTCTTTGGATTTGGATTTCGAGAAAAAATACAAAATATGCACTATTTACAAAAAAAACTACAAATTTGTATAAAAAAACAAACTGGAAAAACTCACTTTACCCGCCCTTTGATCATTATTATACACACAATAAATCATATTTTCAAGAAAATGCATTAAATCTGATTTAGGCGTTGTTTATTTGAAGCCATCAGGGTTAAAGAGTTAAAAATTATGTATTATAATTCTATTTTTCTATATTTTGGATAATACATTGACATAATATATATAATATTTTTTTTCGGCTTACATATAACAGGCAATATTTGTTAAATATTCCTTACATTTAATAAAAAATGTAATATTACAGCAATATCTTCTTTAAGAATTCATCAAAACAGTTTGAAGTCAGATGGTTTTTGACCTCTATGCTTTCATCCCTTCAGGACAAATATAAAATATATTTATATTGTTGTGACTTATATATCGCGTTAAAATATGACTTGTAAAGAACATTGTGAGCCCAAGGATGCTGAAAAAGCTTTGGTAGAAGGGGAGATATGAATTTCTTCAAAATGGCCATTTTTGGTCATTTTTCGAGTTTAAATTACGTATAATTCGACAGGGATGATCTTTTGGAAAAAGGTGCAAAAACCAAAAAGTTTATTCTCCCCATTTAAACTCAATACCTTGTTAGCGGAACATTATTTAATTTTTCGATATTTTTTTATATCACAAGGTTTTTGTGAATAACAAGGCACCATTCGGATAAAAAAATGTTTCTACGTTTTTTGTTAAAAATGTTAAGACGAATTCATTCCAATAGATTTCATCTCACCCTTTGTTTTTAGTCGATGGGGATTTTTTTTATATATATTTTCGGGGATGAACCGCTTGCTTATAAAGTTACATTATAAATCGAATGTAATAATACCGAGGAAGCACTGTAATTGTAGTTTTAACGCGCATTCCAATTTTTCTCTTACACTTAATGTTATCCCATCGCGTAGTTATCCTAGATTTAACATGGCTAAAGCAGATTTTGGATTCATCTCTAAACTAACAAGTATTATCTGTCCGGCATCCGAGTGCGAATATGCATGTTTTACATTGCGGTGAGCAAAACTTCCCTCACGTATCCACCGATCCGCCGGATATCCATCTAATTTCGATCGAGAGACCATCAACAAAGGTTCGGGTTACGGTCGGGCTTCTCGCGTTACACCTGGAAAAGAAACCGAGACTCCCGAAATAAATGATAATTGTGATGTTTAGACACGAATTCGACAGTCCTTTTTTCACTTCCTGTTGAGAGAGTATGTGAGAGAGAGAGAGACCGAGAGCGCGGCATTGTCCCTCCCCATTCGGAACCAATAAGGACGAGGGGAATTGTGCACACACTATTCAAGCTCTACACGCTCGCAGGTAGAGGACATTATTCAAGCTTAAGTTCGGAGTCCTGGCGGCGGCGGTGGCGGCGGCGATGGTGGGGACGCGCCTCGTCCTGGCTGCCGAAGCTCTCCGGCTCCGAAGCAGTCGAGGAGCTGAACTCGCTTCAGTCCAGTACAGAGCATAGGCTGTGAGGCACGCGCGCGTCGCTTGACAGTCGCATTTTAGAGCTTTCGCGAGCTTTTACACATACAAACCCATATAAAACGGTCCCCGTCCCGATGGACGGTCGCTATTCTTCCGCATCGTCCAGGCCGGTGAACACGTTCGTCGTTATCGCGATGGTGACTATCTCGAGCTCGTAATCACTTCACCACCACCACCCCCTCGCATCTACTTCGATTAGAGGAAGGAAGGGAACCTAGTGACAATCGTTCGTTCGCGCTCTAACTGTGATAACAGTCAGTGGTCGTCCCGGCGGTGCGCTCCATAGTGAATTTTTCAGTGTTTTCTCTTTTGTGCCTTTTCGTTGTGGTTACCGCCATGGACTAGTTCGGTGGATTTTTTCTCCTTGCTGACCATTTAGGTGAGTGCTCTTTATGGATCGTAAGATTCACCTGTCACGCTGGGTTGTGCTTCGTCGGATATCCGACCACTCGATCGGAGACAAAGGGAGATCAAATCACGCCAGCAGTCAGTTGAATCCACAATTATCCGTAATTTCGCCAACGTGTCTTCGGACACTTCAATCGTTGAAGCTTACGCTGGACAACTTACGTAAGATCACGTAATCGAGACCATCTAGTTACCTCCACAACATTGCGGTCTGATGGCTTCGAACTACCTTATACTAACTTCAATCATTCGAAATTGAGTGCATAGTTGCGAATGTGAGCTGAACGTTTCAGGATAATGCTTGTTGGCGCTGTGGGCGTGAATTTTCTCGCGGTCTGAAACGTAATGTGAAAATTGGAAAAATTATCGGAATTCTCTTTTGTGTTTAAAATTGGCGAAAATGGTGGACGCGCGCTTTATTTCAAGGCTCAGTATAAGAAAACGACGTACTAAGGGTACTTGCTGAAAATGTTCTGCCTTTAATTCATGTACGTTTTTATACCGCAAGTCGGATAGTTTTTGGTATTTTTACATTCTGATGCAGGCAAAGATGACATTGTGAACAATAATAACATGAAATTTCCTGAAATAAAAAAGTTTTCGTTTAAAATCAACTCAATCATGAACATGAATCATTACTTCAAAACAGTAATTACAAAACTTAAAAGCAAACACCTTTAGTTAGGTACTGGTATCCTCATCATTGGTTAAAGTAAATTACTTTTCATTATCTTCATCGATATCTAGGTTATGTTCAAAGGGACGAAATAGTGAGAGTATTTATTCGCTCATACAACGATTCTGTTTCTAGATAATAGAAATTACGAAAAAATTCACGATACAAATCCTTATTATCAGTCCGCTACAAAAGAGCTTTTGTCGAGAGAAACGCCTACGTTTCCTCGAGTCTTTGTGCACAGGAAAAGCCGAATAAAATCGAAAGCCTACACACATTTTTAAATCGGTTCAAAGTCCACGATCCCTTTGATTCGTCCTTTGAAATCATCAAAAAATTCCGAAGTTATATTAATTGATTGGGCTTGACTGAGTTAATAGTAATCTCGTTTAGGTATTTAATGATTTTTTATAGTTTACATGTTACGAACACCAAAAACGTTTCTAAACTGTTAGATTTATGAATTTTTAAAGGACTAGAATGCTTTTCTATCGCAAAAGGGTGACAATTGCGAATCTTTCTGCGAAATGGTGGATGTAATAAAGGCGGATTTGGGTACCTTTAATCGCCATTATTTGAAATTTTGTTTTTGTAAATACTTATATTTTCAACTTAATAGACCTAATTTTAAGGTTACTAAGGCGAAATTCCAGAACATGCTTGACGTGTTTACAAATTGCATTTGCCATATAATATAATTGCTCATGTGCATAGTAGTACAGAAATGATCAGGTGGAATTTGATAGCACACATATATTTGAAGTGGTGGTGGATGATATTAAGCATCACGTGCTTTAAATTTTAGTGTCGTTGCCTCTATTTTATTCAGCTGGCTAGACCCCAGTAAAATTTATATCATGTAGATTAAGAAGTAGAACCACGTCCCCTGTTTATTTATCTCGCATTTGGCCCCCCTTAATCTTTAGTGGGTAAATTGTAACTTGTCGCTTTGCTTGTTTAGCTTCAATTTGTGTTTTTGTTAGGAATGGAAAAATATTAAATGACATTTTCTCTTATTTAAATAATATTTAAAAGTATAAAGTATGGTTTATGTGGATATTGTAGGTTATCGATCACTTTTAATGCAAATTTTACTTGAGAAAATTTAGTCATTAGATTTAACTGCTATGTAAGGTCAAACTTTAAAAATAGGACAATATTAAAATGTAAAATTTTTGGTGTCCACCTGTTATACTTGAGATGTATAACTCTCAGTACTGAATTATTTTATCAATGTTGGAAAAATTTTAAAAGTAAGGAGCAACAACTATTTTCATTGTTTCTACAGCTACGTGATGCAGTCATGGCATTCTAAATTGGATTACGAATTCATGCGAGTTGTTACAATCGAAATTTAATTTATGCTTTTATAGTCTCCTCCCCAACTTTTTACATAATACATTACGTTATCAAATAGAGACATACACGTCAGTTAAAACCTGGTGTGCATGCATTTTTCACTTAAAAAAGATAATAACTCAATCAGCCTGCTTCCAGAGCTGTCTAACGACAACAACCTGTTTTTAAATATACTAATGTCATAACTTCGTTAAATTTTGCCAGTCTCTTCAACACGTACAAATAATTTAACACAGTGTTATTAATGATTAGTACCGTTACTTTTTAAACAGTCATAATCAATTCGCATTCTTGAAAAAGTATCAAAAAAATTCCGATCGTATAATTTTCTCTTATGTTATGAGATGTGCTCTGTAAGTTTACAAGCTCTTGAGAAATTCTCAAGTGCTGTTTTGGGCGATTTTAGAAAAAATATCTTCCAAATAAAAATTGTAGGTGCTATATAGATAAGTCAAGTTACGAAAGTTTAGTGTCATTAAATCCGTTTAGGGGGAAAATAGAAAAATTTAAAATTTTCAAGGGTAAAATGCGATCACGCCGGTTTTAGAAAAAATAGTTTTAAACAAAAGTTAAAGGTACTAAATGTCTAAGTCCGATTAAGAAATATGAAATAAATCACTAAAGCCATCTTTATGGAGACTAGGAAAAATTGTAAATGCTCAAGAGTGAAATGCCCTATAAGGCGCGCTTTGAAAAAAAAAATATTCTACATTTAAGCATTTAATATATTAGTTCAGATGTAAAATTTATTGAGAATATGTAGAGCGGATTTAGCAAAAAATGAGAAAAGCTGAAAATTCGCAAAAATGAATTGCTCACTCATTAGGGCGGTTTTAGAAAAAGTTGTTTTCGACATAAATTGTAGATATTTAATATAGTAGTTCACATGTATAGTTTAGTAAGAATATTTGAATCCGTTTTGCGAAAAATTGGGAAAAACAAAAAAAAAACAAAGGGGTCTTCAGAGAAAATCACGATTATGCTAGTCAATATGAATTGAAGAGTAGATTAAACAAAGTACAATAAAAACTTTGGACTAGTTTTCGAGATAACATAAAAATGACAACGGTAAGGTGCATTTTGTCTTTAACCTATTATAACCAAAATCACCCGGATTCGAGTATTCAGGGGACCAAGTCCAAGTGCACAATTTCACCTTTTCAATACTTTCAGTCGCCGAGAAAATGTCGCTCACATACAAAATATCCAGGAAAACCAATACTCAAAATTTCGAAAAGCGACCCTAAACCAAATTTTCTGGTTGTGAGAAAATAATTGAAACAAATTTGGCCACAGAAAAACAAAATAGTCGTTCCAAAATAATTTAGGCATGCCTTGGGTGCATTAGGAAGTTTCTTTTATAATAAGATGAAAAAAACCCTAACAGAATCTTCCACCATTTTACTCACCACCGATTTTTTTAATGTTATAGATTTGCGCTCCTATTTTTTTTTAAACTCTGGATATTGCTTTTTCTGCCTGTATAGTTCAAAATTCCTAAAATTCTTTGCTTGTGCCACCAATATTGAGAAAATCTCTCGATGAATGTATTTTTTTCATGAATGAATTACAGGCACTATAGTAAAATTTCTCTTAGGCCAACAAAAAATAATTTAATAGCATGTAAATAGTACAAAAAAGCTGGTTTTAAAAACGTTTTTGCGTTTTCAAATTATGAGTGAGATTTTCTCCGAATATGAGACGAAATCACATGGTACGAGTTCCCCCAGGATAATACCACAATTACTCGGCAATTATACATAAATGCCCAAACTTTTTGCCAACTTTTTAATCTTTAAAAGCACCTGAATACGTACCTTTTAACGTATCAGTGTCATTGTTTCGTTTTAACGTTACACAACACCTGTCCAGCGGGAGTCATATCTACAAACGTAAAAATAATCTTTTTCAACAGGAGCCATTGAATTAAACACAAAAAGGACTGTCAAAATCAGATTTTTGACATAAATTGTGCGTTGTTTTAGTTTCCGCCGACATCACGATAATTAATGGAACCGCCAAACAAAAAACGAATAACGAAATGTAGTTAGATCTACGGAATTAATTACACTTTATAATTTGTATTGGTTTTTATCCACAATTGAATTTAGTTTTTTACTTTAGTACTTTCATGTTTTACCTCATTTTGCTTTTTGGGCGTCTCATTAACATTTTATCCAACAATAAAAAGATCCAGTTAATGTTTAACTTTATTTTGACTAAAACCGTTCTGCTTTATTAGACTGAATTAACAGTAAATCGTTCGAAAAACGTAAACTCACAAATCAATTAGAACGTTAAAATAGTAGAAAACACAACCGACTCTTCCATAGAACTGCTTTGCCTAAGTCTTCCCTCTTTGTAATTAGTTTTTTCAGTTATTTTCCCCATTCTCGTCTGTCGACCGCATTTCCATCACTTTCAGAGCTTCTTATTGATTTAGCCGTTCGTTTACCCGTTACTTGTCGGAAGATTATCGTCATCGGTTCAGTTAATTTATTTGTTAACAACGTTGTTTCTAAAGTGTTTATTTTATGCCATGCTGGAAATGGAAAAGAGCTCTCTTAGACATTGCCTTTCACGTTTCGACGTTATCGTATAGCGTTACTCCTGATTACTGGTTTATGAATCCGTAAATTTTTGGTACCGGAAGTAGCAGACTAATTTTACGCTGGATTAATTTACATCTACATTTTATCACTACTTAAAAAGTGTATTGGGTTTAGTAGTAGCAGGTTTCACGTCAATCAGTAACGAGGAAAATGTTCGTGTTGTTCTATTATTTTATGAATTTCTGCTTCTGTAGCAATAAGAAAAACGTTTTTCGTTACTTTTGCTCCGAAGATAAATCACGAGTCTTTTCGAACAATTCGTTGGCGACATAACTGCGAGTTTCATTTCTCTCCGAGTCGGATTAATGCGTTTCCAATCTTATCGAAGGAACAAAAGCGTTCCCTGCCAACAGATACTTTATTCCCAGGGAAACGCTTTTCATTACCACGTATTTGGCATTGTTTTGAATATGATTAATGCAGCGTGACCTTAATATCTTCGATACTCACAGACCTGACAGAGCACGTAACCAGGCGAATGAATCATATTTTTAGATATCTCGAAACGACGAATAGATAGCAGGACTGTGAGTCATTTCCGATTTCATTTGCTCTTGATTGCCGGTGGCCGAGTGGCCTTGGAGGTAATTTCTTCCTTCGTGCCTCGCATATTGACCGTTACCTAGTTTATGCAAGAGAAATTTATTACAATGCGCCGCTGAGGTATTATGCGGTGAGAAAATAGGATAACGAGACCTTGGGGACGTCACAGAGGCATTTCTGGCTGAATTACAATGATAATTCAAGGCAACAGGTTTTTGTATAGTTGTGGCAAAGCGTAATATTACGCTGGAATAACCACTTCCATATCTCCTGAACATAACATGTTATCAATATGATTCAGATGGCATGTTTCGTTACTAAAGCTGTAAAACTACTTTGGAGTAGTTTTGGAATCGGTGATTCGGTGATTTTGCTGTTAATTTATAGCTGTGTAGTCAACTTGATGTTATTCCAGTAAATTACAAAACTGCATCTCTCTTCACCGCCTGCCTCTACTCCTCTTTACGCTTCTGCTCCTACTGTTCAACAACTTTCTGTAGCTTAATCGCTACCCTCTAAAACGGATGCACTGTCGTTTTCCCAAAAACGAAGCTAAGCAAAGTGATTGTCTCATGTAAACAATATCTGAGTTGTAAAATCTTAGTAGCTACCTCCCTCGTTTTCTGGAAGCATGTTTTTTGTACTGTTAACATAATTATTAGTCATACTCACTTATTCGATGCCTCTTTAGTTATTATCGTTACCATCACGCGAATTATGATTAGTCGGGATTGTTCATTTCTAAAATTTTTTGATCCGAAGTTTCATTAAACAGTATATATTTTTTATGGAAAATAGCTAAATCGTGAAATATTTGTTTTGCTAACGAACCTTTCGTTTTTATAATATTAACAACATTTAAACTAACTGATAACTAATAAACACTAAAAGATATTCTGACCATAGTACCCAACTCATATGTGCTCAACCCAGGCTACTCAAATCAACTTAATTTAACGTGATTTTGATAGCTCTGGATCATGCTTTATTAAAAATTTCAATTTTTTTCAACGCGCCCTAATTTAAGATGATTTTGATAGCTCTGGATCCTCCATTCGCAAATTTGATTTTTTTTAAGGGACAGTCCCAGGCCTCATTTAGTCCAGGCCTGGTTTTTATTTTGCATAAGACTCAACTGGCCAGCATAAGTCGCTGATTTGAATCCCACTGACCATTTGTGAACATGGGAGTTGCAGCACCGATTACTAACATTAGACGAGTCCTAGAGGCTGTGGTTATTAAATTTATTTTGAGTATAACCTTCGTCTAGTGGTGGCCAAGAAATTGTCCGATCGAGGGGTGGTCCAATCTATTTTATTAACGATAGGTTTGTTTTGAGTTCATACGGATTTATTGTAGTTTCTCACATATTTATTTGTATTAATGTGTAGAGTTACATGAAGTTGTTTTTTTAATGCTACAGGTACAGTCGGTCCTTTTCTGTAGTGTCTCACTAAATACTTCTACTGCAGTGCAGAATAAATCTGAACCATTTGACCATTTTTTTGTGCCCTTTGGGGTACAGTAATTAGAGGAATGTGACGTAAGCACGATAACTTCGAACTATTTCAGAGTTGTAGAATGTATACGAACGCTAATAACACATCACTAGTTACATTAAGCTGAACAGCCATTTCATAGCGCCATAGTCGAACCAGCTCATTGATTGCCTGTTAATTTATTACGCCAATAGCGAATTTACTGCTAAAACCAATTCCGAGAAACAATGTGTGCTGTAGTTTCATTCGCTATCAAACCCAAATACCAAGAATGATACCGAGCTGATCCTTAAAGGAATTTAATTTCCAATTTATAGTTTTTGATGAGCACATGGGTTTTCACAGAACCACCCTGCGACGCATCTCCCACAGCAAGGCAATTAAAAATTAATTAACGATCTTTACAGAAAGATTTGACAAACTGATTATATGTGGAAAAATTTTTTCGTGGAAATTTTGGTACTACCATTATGGTTACTATTTATTTTGGAAAGATGTATGGTAGTAGTACATATAATGACCCCCATTTGATAAAAAAATGGAAAATGTACGTTTTCCCTTATAATGACATTCTTTTATAGAAACAAAAAGAGGTTAAGAGTTCTGTGATTAGTTTTACAAGTACTTTATTTTTATCTATTATTCTTCGTACTAACTGTGCTCGACACAAATTCGCATCCAATTCTAGTGGAATCCACCCAAATTGGCAGATTTTCTGCAGATGCAGTAATACAAATTATATTGATAGTGCTAATATACATGTTCATTTAGACCGTGTGATGAATTGAAGCTATAATTTTTTTTATGGGTGAAGCAGTACATTTTCAAGTTTTCAGTATGAAAGTACAAAGTATCACTCGCCCGGGTTGGTATCGTACCTTTTGAAGCTGTTGGAAGAAAACAAAGACTTTCCCAAGTCAAAAGCTGGGCCATTGCATTATATTTTGGCACAGAATAAACAGATTTTGTGATTCTGATCACCCTGTGATTATGGTGGAGATCTATAGACGTGGAAATACGTTGGCGTTGCAGAACAGCTTCGTTGTAACAAAAATAAGGAGAAACTGTTCCTCGGTTACTAACGTAACCCAAAATTGAAATATATATGTGTGGAATAGGAGTAACCAATGTAATTACCATGGATCAGTTATCACTTGTAGTACCTATTGGCGCTCATTAATTTTTTTAAGAGAATAAATAGATTTAATAGTATTATTGCCTACAATGAATAAATTAAATTCTTTTCAATTTATGATGTGATGTGATGTGTGATTATGATGTGATGAATTTTCAAAATCCATGAGTAACTTAGGCTTTGGACCTTTAAAATGTCATCACTAGCTGAACAACTCTTATTCCATGACCTGGTTTTGCAACAGAAAATAATTTTTGTCGAAGTTACAGTGCGAATACGTAAAAATTCCTGTCCGATTGTTCACCAAATACAGATTAACTGCTTGTCAATAGGCTTGCGGAGAATTACCCAGACTTAATAGCGCATTAACTCAGTAGACATCTCCGTATTTAGGTATACGTTCATGATTCCTCGAATCATCTACCTCCAAGGGACTATTCACAAATTGCATGATGAATATTTTAACCTACCCAGGTCCCCCTCGTCTCTTCGTGACGCACCATTGTTATAAGCGCTTCCCTGAAATATCGCGCCACAGGCACCCTCTTTTCAGGTTACTGTTAATATTTCTATAATATCTGACCCAACTTGAAGCCCCTCCATGTGGCTGGATGTTTTTTGAGGGAAAATCCATTTTGATTAATTGTTTTGTTATCTTTGTCTACTGGTCTACTGTCACTAGAATAATGTCACATATTTACCGGCTTTCTAGTTTGGCGATAATTTTTCGTTACTATCTGATCCGAAGTGGATAGGAGATCCTTACTGACAGAAAAATCAATTATCATTATCAAATACTTTCGTTTCGTTATTACTTTTGTTCCTTTATCATCTGGCACAAATTCGAAACTCTTTACGAGGTAGATTGAACGGTTTTTGAGAGAAAATATATTTCTAATTACTACTATTCTACTACCCACTACCGTCTGTCTTTACTCGTGTTCGAATTACTCTTCATATTTTTTATTGTTACGCGACGTCCTAATTATTTAGCGAAACGTGTAGGTCAAGTGGCAAAATCTTGAAAAATAAATTGAGGAATAGTGTAATTGGAATAAATGAATTACTTTAGTAGTGTAAATGGATTAAGATAAGGCCAATCAGCATGGTGTAGACTGTTCTTAATCCGCGAAAAAAGTTACATCTCGAAAACATCCTCAAATACTTTTGAGGTAACCGTTAATCTTTTTTTAATAACTCACCCGAAGTTATAAATTTTTGTGGTAACGATTTTATGTTGAGTTAATCAATTCAGTCTAAAGACACACACAAGAGTAACGTCTCATTGTCTTTTGGTTTTTAACAAGCGTGTGCGATGTATATTCGCAACGAAAATTCGTTACATTCCGGTTTATTGTCTGCCGGCTAATGAGTTAAGAACGTTCGTGAGGCAACGTTTCTAAAATCGTGCTCGGAAATGAACGAGTAGGCCCTAGAAGGGACATGACATAGCTGCGGTTTGCATTCGGGCCATGAGAAATTTAAATTGGGTCGGATTTGCGGCTATTAGAAAGGTACTGCAGGAACGCCTCGGGCGTTGACTGATGAGGGGCTTGATTAAACAACTCTCGGATTGGATAATGAGGGTCCTTGATTTGAATATAATTTAATTTTTGCGATTTGTTATTGTCTAGCGTTGATTGCGTTTTGATTGTTTGGGTTTGTACAATGGTCTTTCGTTATCGCTCGACTCCTTGGGAATAATTCAATGTTTGAATTTTACTTATCGCTCGTTTAAAGTAATTGACAGCATTCGAGTAACTCTAAACGAAGAGTGTTTTCGCAGTTTTCGAATTGTTACTAATTTTCATGCGATTTGGACATTTGGACGTGAGCTGGTTTTCTTCGCGAAGCCCGAAGTTAGTTTTTTGCTTGAAACACACGGGATTTTATTGAGCTTTTAGTGTTCTCTACGAACGCCACTTGAATAGTAATCCTGAAAATCTACTCTTCTATGACGCTATTCACATTTATTTTTTTCCATCTAAAGAATAATTCGCTCTTTAATCGCTACTAAATTGCTAAATGCATTTAATGCACCTTCTATTTCGTGGAAAATTATTTTTACTCCCTTCTCGTCCGTTTCATGAAATTTAAAGTTTCGTCAAATCCCTCGAGGGGAGGCTATGAAAATTTGCATTTAATTTCAGTGATATTGAGTTAAGTTTTATTAGGAAACTAAAAATGCAACCACATTACAAACATAAATTTATACGAAGTGAGGTTTTATCTTGGTTGCAGTGCAGTGCAAATTTTACATTTTTACGTGTGTAAACAAGTATATTTTCATATAAGGGTTCAATATGCGACTTGCGCTTTTCTGGTTTCGTTGTATTATTCTTGATAATATTGACTTTTTACTTAAAACTGCTAAGTTTGCAAACGTACAAACGTGTTTGGAACAAAACTGCAACTATTAGCATAACAATGCGAGAAGTTACGTACTCTTATACATTCAAATCGAGAAAGATAGTAAGTAGGGTGGTAACACGAGACAAGAAATTTTTTTAATTACCCAATAACCTCAAGAATACGTAATTTTCTCTACGTTATCACATATAAAAAAGTTGTCTTAAGTTTTCCAAATGAATATTCCCCGCGTATAAAAATAGTCACTCCGGGCGAGAAGTGGGGAAATCGTAAATGAAACGAGAAAGAGTGCAAATGAATCACTTTAGAAACTTCCTCAACCTGGGTAAAAAGTTAATTTGAATATCCAATATTCCGAACGGCTTGAAAGTAGATTTTACAATCTCGCTAAACGAGATCCCAGGACTTCACAGAAAGAATCGAGATATCAATTAGAATCCGTAGACTTAAAGGTTTTTGATTTACTCGTAACGTTCTTAAGGAATTGATACACCCACCTATAACCATTTTAAAGCGAAATCTTTCAAGTTACACGTAGTTTCCCAAAATCCGCCTGAACTACTAATAGATTTTCAGTTATAACTGTAACAAGAAAAATAATAAGTTTCGATCTGCCGAGATAAGTTCCTTTTGTCTGAGAGTATTTCTAATAAAAAGTATTTTAATATCGAGGAATAGTAAATAAGACCGCGGTTTACCGCAACATGCTTGTTAATATCCTTAGAAATATCCTTTTGATGTCGATACCGTGGCTCTCGCTTCCATAATGTTAATTTCGAATTTTCTCGTTTAAATTTTTCTCGTGTAAAGTTTATGAGGTTAATAAACAATATTGGTTTTCCCCAGGTTCTCTTTTTTCTTTTAAAAGAAATCCCCCAATCCCGCTCGCCCTCAGTCGGCAGCATCTCCGAAATTTTCGGAAACGCAAAAAAGGAAATACGGGATAACCTAATGAACTGGTTGGGGCCTTGGAAGTTTCCCAACTTATTAATTATTTTGCCATAATGAATCCGAGGCCGAAGAATTTCTACTCGACACGATAAGTTCTGACCGCATCTTCGATATTTAGGGAAATATTCGAGTAGTTACTCCGGAAGGAAGATCTTTCCGAACGTGAATAGTTACAACCTCCTCCGTTATTAAATTACGTAATTTACTTTCCTTAACAGGAAGTGAAAATAATGTTGAGGTAGTTTGAAAATTAGTCGGTAAGGGTTAATTCACAACGGAAAAAACATCGAAAACGAGCAGATTGGGAATGTTACTTAACAGCAAAATTTTCAGCTAATGGAAAAGGTCGAAACGGACGTTTTTCCGAATATACCTATGTCCAATCGAATTACAAAATACTGTCTTCACAGAGGCACTTAGGTGTCTCTTTTGACAACAAACTGGTTTTCCATGGAAATACCAATAGCTCAAAACTAATTTTTTTAATTGACACGATTTAATTCCCTGTGTTTTACAGTACCCACTAACATTAACCCGCCTCTATGAACGACAGATGACTTATATTATTTTTTTAAGATATGCAGGTTAATAATCTAATCGTAAAAGATTATTTCATTTCAATTTCGTAGACATGTGGAGTACAAGGTGTTGTTTTGCCTTACATTACATTACAATACGATGCAAAACAACGTAGCAACAAAAAGTTACACTACACAACTTCAATATATGGATAATATCCGAGACTTCTCACATGCCAGTATTTACAGGTTTCCATCAAAATATTACGCTAGGTCTATTGTTGATTTCGCCCCATTCTCATATTAAAATTACACATTGTCGTTATTACTATATTGAAATCAATAATTTATATTGTCAATAATATCGTTGATAAATATGTCACCCCATTTTGACAGATAAGGTTTGGCAGAAGCAATTCCAGTGGCATGAGTTAAGCATGGGCCAAGTGCTCCATTCCAGATTTATTCCTTGTGAAGGTTTTTGGTGCTCTCTGCTTGATAAAGGAATAGATTTCTTACAGTCTGTGATCTGAATGTATCGTTCAATGGCGTACTAACTTGTTTTGCAAGTTTTGATCTACTCTACACTGTACAGGCGCGTTCTGATAGTTTCAGTTATTGTTCCAAGGACTTATGGATTTGTTCCCATTTGCTTTCTACAAATTTTCTACAGAAGATATGTCTGGTAATGACTTTCTGCCTGGCAGTGATGTTTATACGCCAGAGAACGATCGAGTACAACAACGAGATACTTTAGGTGTGTTTGTGTCCAAAGACTATTTCAGCGTTTGCCCCTGCCAAGTTACATTTACTTTTTTGGTCAATACTGTTGTTGTAGTAGTTCTGCAGTTGTGATAAAACTCGTTACTGTTTAGTCTTAAGGCCTTTGTGTTTTTTTTTTCATTTGCTTCTTTAATATCTCATCCTCTGCGGGAGATTTTCCCGCATTCTCAAATTCTTCATCAATAATAAGATCTTTGAGTTGGTCTGTTTCTATTTTTTAGTTCTTTTTGGTTTTTAGGGTTTTACGTTTCTTTTATTTTCGTTAAAAAAAGTTGACATGCTAATTGATTTGGAGTTACTGCACACAGTTGTTTTGTCTGTGGTCCTCCCGTGGGAATTATTTTACCATATTGCAAGCCTGCTTATTATGTGTTCTATCCATCTTTTTAAGAGGTTCAATCCATCCTTTTGCATAGAGGTATTTACTGTTTTTTGTAATTTTTCGCCTCTCTTCAGTCATTTCACTCAGTTGATCTTTATTTTGTGAAATCAGTTAAATGTTTCATATTAGTGGGGTTAGTGCAGTTCTAAAAACTTAAGCTGATTAAGAACTTTTTGACTTAGTTTACCTATGTCTTAAGATGAAAAGGTTCCCGCATAAATTTTGCCGTTAAATATTTAATATTTTTTTAAAGGATAACAACTATTTGTTTTTATAATTATATTCTAGAATTTCTGCAAATTGTTATTTTTTTTAATTCTTCCATGTTTTCGAGGTTTTCGAGAGAATGAAACCGCTGCCTAAAATTTTACAGTGTTCAAAACAGAGCGATTTCAAGTTTTCTATTTAAATTTGAGGTTATTTACATCAGAAGCGATCGGTGAACAATTATCACGGGTTAAAAACCAGATCAGTAGCATTAACCAATCAATCATAAACCGCTTTACAACTATTTGTAAAAATGTTGGTCAGCTCAATATTACATTTAGGAGCAAAAATTACCAAGTATCACTCTGTTTAGGGAGATCCGCACGACCGCTTTTCTACCTGGAAGAGGCAGTGTAATTCAGCAAAATAAAGAGGAACGAAAACTTTGCGCTGCACTCCGCCCGGAAATAGACTCTTTACTTCCGCGTTTTAAACCTCTCGACCTACATCTCCGTCCACGTCCAGCTCCATGCGAGCCATTACCCCCGCAACCCCACGGAGGCATCCAAATGCGATTTCCGTGCCCATCGTCCTGACATCACGAACATGCAGTTCCTTGCACGGCGCTCTCTCTCCCCCGTACTTTTCGGTAGGTCGAAAACATTGCGAGGGATAAAATATGTACTTGCGTCCTGTACAGTTTGGTACACTCGACCCGATCGTAAATATCGCCACTACATACACACACATACGGACTGTGCCAGATTTCCGACCTTAGCTCGTCTATTTTTCGGATTCGGATTAGTCGTGCCAGTTGGGGGTTTTTGTTAACGCTGGGGAGGGTTTACGACGCGAGCGATTGTCACTCAGGTGATTGTGTCGCTGGTTGGCAGAAGGGAAGCCACGAGGGAGATGGAGGTGGAGAGGACAAATGACACGAACTGAAAGGAAACTTTGATTAGGAGGGCAAAACTTAGCAGTTAGAGTAGCTGCTGTATGAAAACAGTTAAACACACACCCTGAGAGTGTTTCACGAGATGGTCTAAAAGCCTGTTGTCGAGAAGAGTGTAGGAATAAATTGATATTACTTTTAAAAACCAATATAGGGGAGATAGTAGGAGGAGGAGAGTAAATCTCCTTTTGATGTAGAGTTATTGGTGAACTATTTCCCTATGTCCACTTCTTCCACTTTTCACTTCTGGAAGTAGCACTACGATTTTCTGATGAGTCTTCGTGGTCTGTGTTTCTATTTGAGCTTAAATTTTTCTTTCCTTCTCAGGATACCACTGAAGCGATTTCCTTGGTATTTAATTATCTATTTTTGTGTCCTGTTCATCTAATCCATTTCCTTCTGTTCACCAGGTTTCTTACTTTATTCTTATCCTGTACTTTTTCTTCCTCCTTTTGATTATCAATTTCGCAGTATTTTCACAACGTCTGTGAGTATTTCTGCGTTTATGAATTTCTGTTAGAATATTAGCCTTAATCATCAGGAATTCGGAACTTCAAACTGGACATACTGTACCACCTAATTTGCTCTTGCATGTATAGTTGGGTTAACTAATTTTCATATTTTACTTAAAGACGTAAATGCACTCCTTGATTTACTGAGTCTATTATGGGTGTCTCAGCATTTTGTTAGCTTTCGCTACTACAATTTCTGAGTAGTACTTTGTTCTTGTTTTATCCCTTTTTCTGTTCTATTTGTGTTTCCAGTATTCATTGTAAGTTTTTCTAGTTTTATCTTTCCACTCCCCCTATTCGCATTTTATCGTCTTTGTCACATCTTATTGAACCTCATCTGCTAAATAAGAAACATATTAATTTGTTTGTAAGCTATATTTTTAAGTCTTTCCACTGAATCCCATTTTATGTTTTCTGTAGTTATTAACTTCGTCTAACACCAATGGAAATAGCACTGGCAAGAGTACACATTCCTCGTTTACTGCTATTTCTGTTTTACATGCTTGGGATAGTTCCTCCCATTTGTTTAATTACCTCCTTTAATTAAACTGACTTGTTTCAAACGCCTTCACAAAAGTCTGTTATGTACACATACCAGACACAAGACGACTGGCGATCTACTGAATATTCAGTAATGTGTTGTTAATGTGTTTATTGGGTGTATTTAGGCTTTGCTTTTTTGAATTCATGTTCGACTTTCTTAAACTTTTGTCTACACGTTTGTATTTTCTATTTAGTTCCAATATAATTAGGGACCATTCACAAATTGCAAAACTTTCTGCAAACGTTTTCAAACCCCCTCTTTTTAATTCCATTATTTTCATTCCATAATTTTCCATTCATTCTAAATAGTTCCAAAAAGTGTCCCCCATAAAATATTTTGGGGCAATTTTGGAACAGATGGAAGTTTAAAATTTTTCCGCATCACGTGACAAGTAGTAACATAGTACATGATAACATGGTGACATGGTACTGGCTTCTTAGTTACCACTCATCCCTTTCCATGCCCTCAGTATGTGAAAATTGAACAACTCAGCAGCCTTAGTGCAGAATTTAAAGTTTATAATTACTCGAGAAATACCTCGGAATTAAACCTATTAAAATTCATTTTATTGCAATTTTTCACACTTCTAAAATATAATTTCCGAATCATAATTCATATCGTAACCTTTTTCTGAGCCATCGTGGGTATGCCAAGTTTAAAGTTTCCCACTTTCGGGCGCTTTTCATAGCATTTTATCCCTTTTTCTATTTCCTAGATATGGGAAATTCAGAAGTTATAAACTTAAAATTGTCCAGGGGCCTAAGGCACAACGCTACCGAATTTAAAATAGCAAGAACTTTTTTAACAGGTTAATTTTTTTCGTACATTATGTATTGAATTAAATATGTACATATTAAAACAAGATGAATGTGGCATTTCTTGTAGTTAGACAAATTTCAAAGCTCTTTTACTTTTCCAATCATATTATTGACATTTTTTATAGCCCCCTACTTGTAATAAATATGAATGAGTGGGGGTGATTTAAAATCACTAATGTAAATTAAATTGCCTTACTTTCAAAGTAAACATATATTGCTTGTTCATTTGGTTATTTGTTTGCCTTGCGATAACAACGTATTTATATTTTTGCCATCAACGATTATGTAAGAATAGCTTTTAGCTTCCGTTGCACCACTTCGTACATTTGTCCTTTTCACTCTCAAATGCCCTTTTAGTGTGTTCGGTAGATTTTAAGCTTTATCTCCGAACCAGATCTCCGCAGTTATGCAACATCGCCATCATTTATTTTCTATTGGTTTGTCATACAAGCTTTAAATGTTAAAAGTCGGAGCACAGCTGCCTATAGAAAAATTAAAAGTGTTACGTAATCTATTTCAGATCCGATGAAGTTAATTCCAAATTCACAATCAAGACAGTAATGGATTACGTACCTTTGATCGATGATCTGGCCTTGTGTTCCACTTTCTTTTTCCTGCTAATTTTAATTGAATTGTGTCGCGGCTTAGGTATTATTTTCAGCTCAAAGAAATTTTGTCATTCATTAACTGTCCGTCCAGCAATATTCTTACATTAGATGGTTTGGTTAATTAGCCTTATGAATTAGACTAATGAAAAACTTAACTTTGAATCGCCGAAAAGTTTGTGTTAATAATAATCTCATGAAATCTTTGTTAAGTGCAGTTTCTCCATTCACATTTTACTTTTAATCAACTATCTCACGAACTAGGTCACGTGTAATTGATCCAAATAGGCACTCTTCTATTACTGAAGGTGCCATTATGAGATTAACGAATTGTAGTGTACATCCACTTCACAAGACGGGATAAATTCGGCCTAATGAATATTTTCCGAATAAGTCAATTTGTAAGTCAGAGCTGCTTTGTGATCCGTGATTTAGTTACGCTTGTTTATTTTAAATTAGGCACGCCATCCCAAGCAATTATAATCACAACAGTTCTTTGAACAGGTCAATTAATATAAATTTTATGAAAGAATTATCGTATTCTTAAATAATTAGACGTGAAGATAATTTAATATTAATTAGATTCCCGTATATCGGCTTCAATTTCTTTTACTTATCGTCGACAGATCATTTCAAAATCAATTAATTTCAAAATAATTTAACCCAGCCTCGTTCCAGTCGAATTACCATCTGCCTCTCATAATTCCAACTTCTCTAAATTTCCCAAGAAAAATAATTTATTTTATTTTTTCCTCGTTCATTAATATTCACTTTTTCAAGAGAAATGAATATTAAAGAGAATAATTAAAATAAAGTGGACAGCTTCCACGTCTTTATTTACGATTGTGTTTTGCTTCATTTTAATTCACATTAAAATTGTTCGTCCAAATTTATGGGCGATGTGAATCGTTAAATAAAATGTTTTTGACAATGGTAAGAATCCTACACAAAAATGTGAATACGAGAAGTTGTTCCTCGTCCATGTGAGAATTGCTGTAGCACATAGAAACGGCGTTATCGTACGTTTTACGGTCGCACAGGTGTCAGTCTTATATTTAACATACAAATCCATATACAAAACCTAATGAATTAAGAAATAAATCCGGTAATCTCATTGGCGATAAGGACGTGAACATTCTCGAATCGTACTTATACGCGCCACGCCACGCTACTTTGGAATTAAAGAGTTGTAAAAAAAACACGCGGTAGCCATGCCACGGCTAAATTCACCGCAAGGGACTTGTCACGAAATGCGGAAATACCCGATTTTATTTTTCCTAAGGAATAATTGGCCAGCCGGCATTTTTTTCGGAAATTGACGCAAATTCCGACTCGATTGTATTCAAATGGACCTCGAGGGGAAAAAATTGAGAAGTTTTTTGGTTAGAAATTCCAGTTCATATTTTACCGCGGCAATTACGTGGGTCGTTTCGCTTCTTTTTTGTTTTTACTTTTTTCTTCCGTGTGAAACTTGTTAGATTTATCTTTGGAGAAAATATGGTAATAGTGTAAACAGCAAAGGTGGTTATAATGCGAAAATTTATGTTTGGTAAAATAACATTTGAATACAATCACGAAATATGCATCGATATTTTAGACTGCTGGTGTAAAATATACCAATGATTTAATATTTTTTAACTGGACCCCCAGGTATTGGTCACGATAATTTTCAATTGGTATTTTCAATTGGTTTCAATGCATTTGGAAAATTATTGAGAAGTTACAAGTTTCCAATCTTTTTACCCCTTAAAACCAAATTTGAATTACATAAAATAACAAAGGAACTAAAGGAAAACCACATTTTCAAGGAATACTCACTGAGAGAATAACAGCCAAAGTCTTCACTTATATAAAAGTACCGGCAGGCTGAGGAGAAGATGGGCTTCCTAACATACTGTGAGCCTAAAAGTGAAGAAGTAGGCGATTTTACGACCGACATTACCGTTTGGGGGTTGAGAGTTTTATTGTTTTATTTTCAATCTAAAAGAGTTAATTGAGTCCACCTGTCCATATAGGACCAATCGAAGAGGCAAACTGAAATTAGACCTTAAAAAAGGAAATTATATCTACCTTTACACCATCTTGAGATATAAAGAGGGCCATTGTAAAGTGACTATTTTATTTTGGGAAAGGTCATTCTACATTTTGGATAGTCAGGTACATCTGCAGTTATAAATTCTGCTGCAGTAAATTAGTCGTCCAGCGTTACTCTTTTTCAGGCATTAATTTTACTAATACACTATGTAAACGTACCTTGCTTTATAGTTTCCCTTCCCAGTTCCCAGATAAAAATGTCGTTTCCGTTGCCTTTTCGGATCGCGATGTGTTCCACGTCGAAATGAGAAAAAAGGGCCCTAGGTGCTCGTATTACCGAATAATAAACGTGATAATGTCACATTGCGGCTCATTAAAAATTTCGAGCGTATGGTAGGAATTAGAAGGAGATACCCGACACTTTCTAATCAACGTAATGTGATATTTTCCTCGAAAGGGCGTTAATAAATATAAAAACGTGTCACTTCGTTTAAACAGTCCGTTTGGCTCTGTGTCGACGGTTTCATGATATTACAAATTTGATATTAAGTCTGACGATAGGTGTTAAATTCGAATGGACGTGGAAAAAGGTCACAAAAAAGCCGACCGGACAGTAAAAAAACACGTGACAGGTGAGGCTTATTTGTGTGGTCAGATGACGCGTTGGAAGCAAACGACTCAATTAAAATGTTTGAGACTTACAATAAAACAATAAATGTTTATTGGACATCCAATTAGAGGAAACGTAAAACGTAACTTTTAACTGACTTAATTGATACAAAGTTGAAGCTTAATCAACCCATGTTTAAATTTTTATCACTATAATATGGTTAATGCGTAAGTTAGCTCTTTAGTTGAAAGTGGTGTGCTACGACCAAGGGGTTCAAGTCTGTCGAATATTTACCCTCCTTCAGCATTTCATAAAACAGCAATTTGAACCCCTTGTCGCTTACTATGTTTATTATTTGTACGGCGATGACTTGAAAGATCACTGGAACTGAAACTGCACATAACCGTATTCGTATTTTTAATAATCCATCTACCTTTGAACAATAACCCTTTTTTCAAAATCTTTGTGACGCTACGTTCTCTTATAAATTGCCACATAGCTTAATAGTAGCAATGGTGGCAACATTTGAGTAACATTAATAAACCCCCAATTTTCAGTTAAAACTGCAAGAGGTTTTCACTTATCATCCAGTAAAGTTAAATAAATGACCTCTATAAACGACGAACATATACGGGTTGTTTGCTACTCTTCTCTGTGTTATACTACTGAGTGCTCTCTTACTTGTTTTCATTTTTAAGATAAATTATACATTCAACAAATATGGATTAACCCTAAACAAACTCCCAGTCGAATATCATGCCTTTCCCTTATTTCCTCTTACAATTATTAAAAATTTGATTTTTTCCACATTTGTGGCCTTTAGGCGAGAACCATAGATTAACTCTAGTAATTCAATGCCTTTCGAGGCATACTGGAAGTAGTTGTTTAGAGTTGATCTATAATTATCAGAAGATTTATGCAAGCTTCAAACTGTTTTATTCTTCGGGGGCTACGGAAAAAAATTGATTTATTATAAGGAATAAAATAGGTTTTAGAAGCTTTCTCGTTAAAATTTCAAACAACATCCTGATGAAAGCTCTAAAGCTTCCTGTAAGGTTTGGAAGATTCTGACAGAATGATTTAAAGATCAAATTTAGGCCTGTTGTTAGAATTTCAAGTACGAGTACTTCCACTATCGTATATTCCATTGAAAATCCTGAGTAGGAGACTGGAATTGGAATGGAAGTACTGGCAATACAATTTAATACACTTTTATTCTTATAACAAAAGGTAGAAAACAGAAATGAATACAAAATGGTCGTACTAAATTTTCCAAAAATATCGAAATACACATTTTCTCATATAGTGAAAGATGGAGGACATAATTTGGAAATTCTTTATATAACCATTTGCTTGTCATGTAGAGTAGAGCAGTTCTATAACTTTGTCCCTATTTGGGTTTACAACAACTACGGCATGATTTGCAGTTCATTTCTTTAAACTAGTCGGACAGCAGCATTTGATGGACGTTCACTTAATACTGTTTTAATTTTTTATACCAGTTATTAATCAAAATACGAAACGAGGTGCAGATAATGCATATTTATTATGATAAACCACAAAAACTCTTCCCATTACAACCCGATTTTTTGTTGTATCGTTCGCCTCCGACCGAACAATAACAGTTCCGGACAAAGCTCGAAAGTACAATTCATTATATTTGGAATACACCATTACAGGAATCCCACTTAATTAAAAGTAAAAATAAAGTTTCAGAGAATCCCATTGCGTAAAACGTTTCTTTTCAATATGTATAATATCCGTGAAATGAGTAGGATTTTTTATTCGTCCCGGGCCCGGCATTGTGCCTTGAGATGATAGCTTTAATGGGATCGGGTCTTGAACAATACCCTACGTATCTTCTCAGGGGAAGGCCGAGGCCTCTGATACAAAGAAGAAAAAGAGGAGGCGTACCGAGTTCGGGACTTCGTAGGTGAATCTTGGCCGTGACATTTACGGTATCGACATGATAAAACACCGTCAATTCTAAGCCACTCCGTTAAAGGCCTTCGGCGTTTCATTAGGGCGACAGTTGCCAGTTCCCCGACCCGAACTTAAAAGGAAAATCGAAAATTTCCTCCTGGTCTGGACGTGTCACATTCGCTCCCGCAAAGTCTTTGTGATATCCCCGAATTATAGACCGGTCTCGGTTTTTCCTACCGTGCACAACAAAAAATCACTCGGTCGTAAACTAAATAAGCGTGGATTTCACACTCGACCGAGTATTATAAATTCCAGGGTATTTTTTCGGTTTCTGTTTGATCAATGATGATCTTTGGGCGCTGAAAAAGGCCGCGCTCGGCATCGGCAGATGTACCAAAATATTTTTACAGAACACTTCCCATTGGGTTTTTTGTCTTAGCGGACGGGTCGGATAAAGGATATTGGGGAGAATCGTTCTTTACGTGATCATGCACGGAATCTGAAATTAACGTTCAGCTCTTTATCTGACGGTAGCCAAAGCCAAATTACTCTTTTTCACATGAAAAAGTTGCTTTGTTGTTGCCAACATTTAACTTGATTAAACGTGTACTTTTGTCTCTAATGTTTCTAACCAAATAAACTCATCGAAAATGAAACAGGTAGCGCATTAATTAGACATGAAGTAATTTAAAAAATACGCGTGATTATGTCAAAGTTGACAAACAAAAATAACATCAAGAAAAACCGTGGCCCCCGCCCCCACCCCCGCGTAAACCTAAGAATACGTTCTAAATGAGCGCCTCCAATTTAAGCAATGTAAAATCGACCGAGCTGCTGCAGTGCTTTAACAGGCCATCCATACTATTAATATTATTCGATCAGATATTTGTTCGAAATGTCTTATAAAACCAACAGTAATGTTTCATATTGATAACACTTTCTTTCGTTTGATTGCTTGGGAAGTCTATAGGTATGCACTAATTGCTTTGTTAATCGTTTTAGTTGTCCCAAAATATTAAATACTGATGCGATTTCCCCTGCCCTTGTGTAGTTTCTAGGTACACGCTGTAAAAAAAATTATGTAAGCGACGAATACATGAAATTTTAATACAAATTTCCGAATATTTTAGTTTACTCCTAATTATTTTACCACAAAATCAAGCTTTTGCATATTAGACTTCTTTCTTGTATAGATGACCATCTCAAATTTTGTTATTATCCTGTTTATTTTTCTGGAAAGTACAATGGTAGATTGCATTAGTCACTATTTTTCACGGTAGTGGATGAAGCTTCCTTTAATTACTGTATCAATTTTAAAATCGTTTTGTGAAAACAGAAATTGCACTAGAAAAATTTCAGCTATTTATGTTCTAATCAAAAATGTTGTCACTGTCGTCTTCAATGATATTTACAGAAATCGAAAAGTTCTGTTATATTTTCAAGTTTCTACTTGGCCTCATGATTTTTGTAAGTGCAGCGGTCAACATTTTTTTCTCGAAAACAGTGTATTTTGGTATGATGTAAATTAAAATGTACACTGTACCGTTGTTGTGAATATCAGAACATAGGCGGAGACTCCCAAAGAAAAAAATATTTTCCCAAATTAAAGGTGTTAAATTTTAAAAAAGCAACCGCATTTATTTCAGTTATAGGGTAATTTTTCGTTGTAAGAGCAACAAAGGAGGCTCAGTAGGCGGTTCCAAGGGAACAAAGCTGTTATTTAATGAATTCCTCGCCACCGGGATTTCCCTTGCCGGCTCCTCGCTTGAAATATTTTCATTTCCGGAAATCTATTCCGCTGGCAACATGTCCTGACAAAGCGGCATTAATATTAAAAATGTAAAAACTGCACGGAGCCTGGATAAATGCAGGCTCGAGCAGAGCGGGAAATTCGGAACGACGACTTTGCGCTCCGTGAATTATACATCTGACTGTTGGAATCGGACATACTACGCCATCTGGTGTAGCTGAAGCACATAATTTCGCGATTCATTATTCATTTGCGACGGCCTCGGCGGCCTAGGCTTGGCAGCAATTTCGAATCTCTCCGTACTTCAAAAAAGTATCCCCATGAATCGAATTATTCCACGTTATCGTAGCCCTCACCCCAGTTTACGATAGTTCGCAATTTGCCCTGATAAGTTGGCAACAAAAGATTGAATGGGGCCTCGGTAGCCTATTCCGGGACAAAACTTTGTTACCTTTGCATAATCAGTTCGGTCTCTGGGTTACAATAGCAAGTTTTGGGGTTTATGGCAGACATGTTATTATTGTAGGGTCGTCTAATCGTAAATTTTACTATATAGCGTTCAATCACAACTTTCTCGCTGGGTGAATCTGAAACGGGGGCCGGCCTCCAAAACTTCTACCCGTCAAATTATATTCTATAGGCCGTTTTATTGCCCGTTTCATGAATTAATAATCGGTCGTATTCGAATAATACCTGTAATTTAAACCCTAATGTGTCCTTTGTTTTCAAGGCGACAATAAAATATACATTTAGAGAAAAAATCAAACGTTATAAGCTTCATCATCTTTTCCCATCCAGTCTCAAGGTACCTTATTAAAAAAACCTTTGGTATATGGGATTCTTTTTTCAAAATGTCGGTTAATATAGACGCAAATTGTTTTTAACCGGTTAAATAGTAGATTCACTGCTTGTAAGTATGCGAAAACCTTCAATTTATTGCAGTGTTGACCTGTGTTTTAAAATTAATAAAGTGATTCAATCGTTAGGTTGGATAGATTGCTAAATTATCTTCATTTCATTATCATCCAACCTGAACTAAAGTATGTCACACATTAATTTGTTTTCAGAAAATTTTTGAATGAATCATGTAGCCATATACCACATGAGAAAACTTTCGTACGGCAATCAGAGGTTGATAATGACAATGAAAAGTTATAAATTCGACCTGATTACAAATTGACTGCTAGTTAATTTTATTATTTAAAATTATTTCCCTTGCACCACCGAGAGTGGTTGTAAATTGGTGTGAAATGTGAACAATCATTTTTTATTTAAGTTTGTCACACTACTTTGTTTTCCAAAAATTTCGAAATAAATCATATATTAATATGCCCCATGAGAAAACCTTCTCGTGGCAGTCCGAGGAATATGATAGGGGTAAAAAGTTAGGAATTCGCCGCTGCATAAAATAGGCCTGAATTTAGTTTACATTTATTTCCTAAGAAATCGTAAAAATATATTTATGGCTACCAATAGATTCCCCAGATTACCAGATTTACCCAGGGTAAATAGTACCATACATGACCTAAATTTGCTATTAAAGTATGTGATAGTAATTTGTTTTCTAAAAATGTCCAAATAAATCATATGCGACGTAGAAAAACTTTCAAACGTCTTTCAAAGAGTTTTAAATCATGCGATTTTGGTTAAAATATATTAAGAGCAAAGGGTACTTTACTCTTGTTATTTTTGTCCTATTTCGAAAACTAACCATCTACCTTATGTATATTGACTACCATAATCATTATCATGACATCATCTTTGAAGGATCCTGTGCCCTTGCGAATTTTCAGTCTGTCTCAATTTTCTACCAAACGACTTACTTATTGCTATTCACCTCCACATATGTACTAACAGTTTAAATGCCCACAATTTTTGTATTAAACCTTTTTTTTTCGTAACAGCAGCCAAAGGGTGCTTTATTCTTGATAATTTTCAGTTTTTCTTGATTTTTTTTTGAAATGGCTGTAGTGATTCATTTTTTTTTCTAAAATTGTTCTAAAAGTCTCTTTGCTCTTGTGAATGTTTATTTTTTTTAAATTTCTCCAAAATAATAAATTCATTGAACATCTTAAATCATTCCATTTCAGCATCTTTATGTTTCTTTCCCTAACGTATATATTTTAAAATTATTATGTAAGGTCTATAACCTAAGTTAATTACAAGAAATTATATAAATAGTTTTTAAAAATCAGGCCATTTTCTGTAAAATGTTGATAAATTCAATCTATTTGTATAGAAATAAAGAAGGACACATTTTATGTACAATATCTTATTTCCAATAATATGTCTGCACATTGCTTTTTATCTTATTATTTTTTTGCCCATGATGATTGAATCCCACTTTTATTTAAACTACTTTTGTTAAAGGTATTTGTACCTTTAGTTTTAATTTTGCCTGAATGCAAGTTTATAGTATTACTATATATTACGGTAAAATCATTCCAAATGAGGCACTGGAATTACATTGCGGATTTGACGCCTGTGTTGAGTGAAGATCACGAAGTGACTAAATGACTAAAATCAGAAATTGCCACTACAATTCCCTCAATATGATAAATTTTTAATTTCTGTTGACTAGGTAGAAACACATTTTCTACGACATCGTTACCGTTAATATTTTGTAACGCACCCTAAACGCCTCTTAAACAAACTCAACAACTTTCCTAATGTCCTACACAATCGCTGTGGATGGTCGACACAGGTTTCCAGTAATTTGAGGGATATGAAAAGATGAAATTGGATTAGAAAAGACTTATGACCACTTTAAGGTTTACGATTGCTAACCGTCCATTGTCAACTCACGTTTAATGCACAGTTAAGATAAAGAGTAACGGCGTGTATCCCTTAATCGACCCAAAGTTTTCTGTGGCCCGGGTTATGGAGAGAAAGAGCGGGAGAGATTGCGTGTCTGTCCCTTTTTGCTACCTGATTTTATCAACCGTTACAAATCTGTAAATACTTATACGGGCAGTAGATGTAAAGATAGTAGTATTTTTGTAGATTGTTGTATTAATTTTTTTTTTGTTTTTTTGCAGGTAGGTGACGTGTCGTTTGTGCTGCTTTGGTGAGTAGCGCTTTCGTTAAAAACAAAAATAACGCATTCCATTAATTACAGCTATAACGTTTTAAACGAAAAAAGGAAAAATTTCTCGTTAGCGGCTTCGATTAGCCCTCATTACACGATCAATTATACTTTTCCGTTTAAAAAATCTTAAATAGAAAACTACTAATGATCAAAAAACTTACTACATCTTCTTTTCCATTAAAAACTCATAAACGTCGACCGGTAAAAATTTAATTAAAACACCCGACGTGTACACAGCGCCGAAATCGTTCATTAATAAACTTCTTCGAAAACTTTAATTGATTTATTAATTTCAACGGATTCCACGTTGAAGTATACGATGATTAAAATCATCTGCATACGGTTGCGGGTTCAGCTCGCCTTTGTCTTTAATTAAAATGTGATTATGTTGCCTGTTTTGCTGTAATAGGATCTAATGGAAAAAGTTAAAAATCACCGGCTTAATCAAGCCGTGCTCACTAAAAAAAATTTAAAAAAAAATTAGTATGATGGAAATTCGCGTTTGGTTAAGTAAGCTATAATTTCCAATGCGGGGGATTTTTGTTGTTGTTGTATTAACTAGATTGTTCGGTGGATTAACGTTTCGGTGCACTACTCGATCTTAAACGAGTTACTATAAGTATTATGAATGCGGATTATTTTCTTGGCTCTCTTTTTGGTTTTCTGATCAGGGACTCGGCAAAATATTCTCTATTTTTGTGATCGTTCCCGATGAAAGAGACAAAGGGAGTAGGTAGTGGGTCTTTACCCCCTCTCAAACAGACTTTATAAGCGGAGTTATTCGCCCAAAAGCCGCCCCAATAAAACCGTTCAAACATTAAATGGCATTGAGCATACACCACTACCGATTGATTGAAAAATTCCACGGCGATCGTAAATCATCTCTCTGGCGAAGCAGACACCGCGTGTTTTCACTAAAAATCCGATTCGGATTTTTACCAAAGCGAAGAGTCATCGATAGGGATCGAATCGTATCAATCGCGTCGATACGGCTTTTATTTACAATGTCGGACTTTTATTCTTCGCGGCCTCTCCGGTACTCTAATGGTTCTCTTCTTAACCGGAATTGTATGGGAAAGGTGGTTTTTTATTAGAGCGCGCTGAGCTCTGGAAAAAATTGGACACTTCGTCCGAGAGGCATTGTTCTCGCGTGTCTGCTCGGAAATACCACAAAATTGTTTCTGGTGGCATGGGAACGGGATCGGTGCTGGTCAAGCGATCCGTTTGAGATCGCTTAAAACCATGCGATTAGTTCTCATAGGCATTACTTTATGATTATGCGGGCGATTAATTCCTTTTGGGAGAATATGTAACATTTATTTTTCCCGTGTAATTTTCGCTCCGCACGATTGTAGCCTAATTTCTTGAGAAAATAGAGTGGCGTTGCACTTACAAATAAACTTTTTAAGCCACCATGTAAACCGCTATTTTAATTAACTATTTCTGGCAGTGAAACGGCACGAACATTTACTAGTGCCATGTCCACACCATGAACTAGATTATAGCTGGTGATTTTCAGGTATTTGGATCCGCTTTTTCAAGGATTGCTTTAGTTTAAAGAAGATACATTTATAAGAGCAATGAGAGTCACGCAAATTTCCGATTCTAATAGAAGGCTTTAGAGCATGTACAATTTAATACTACACGTTTTACTTTACCCTAATTGCCTTTTATCTTTATTTTTTTATTGGGGCAGAATTGTCTGTTTCAAATATCTTCTGTTTTTCTTGCTTTGTTTGAAACTTTTTCTAGTACTTAATTTATTGCAATATAGATTTTACTTGTGGAAGGTTTCGTCATTTTTTCGAGATGAGGTATCTTATAATCTAATTTAGAAAACTAATCTAATCTAAGGTATAATCTAGAAAACCGTGTCATTTTACGAAAAAATGTAATTTAAAAATTCAAGTCCTTTCCCACAACAATAAGTTTATTTCTAAATACGTAGCAAGATCTTGTTCTAAAATTACACGAAAATTGATCATTGACAGTATACCAAAAATAATGCAAAGCCATGAATATTCCCTTTCTTTTTTTCGTTTAGAGACAATAAAATTGTCGACATTATCAACAAACAACGATGTCAAACGGTAGGCCATAGGGCATTTCTGGACGTGTTTCCTTTGTTGTTCATGTTTTCTCCGTCCATGATTGTGTGCTCTCTATTTTGTCCATCCGCTGTGCTGTTTTTGCTCATCATGAAAACCCTTAGCACGTTGAATGCAATTGTAATTTAGATACACTTTGCCTCATTAGAATCGTTTTTAATAGAGATTACGATATTACCCAATATTAATTATAAGTCATTCAAACAATACATGAAGAAACCTGTATAAAATAGAAATTAATATATCCATGTTTTATAACTCAATACCGAAGAAAAATTGAGAGACGTTAGTGTAGCTTCAAAACTTCAAAATTTAATTATTGTCCAATAATTTTTGCGTATGGACAATTGCGCGACTGTAGGTAGAACGATCCTTTATTCAATGCCATGTCGACATTACAAAATACCAGAATGAAAAAAGAACTTCACTATTTCCTCAAGGTTGTGACCTTTCTCTGAATGAATCAATGCTACTTTTTCGCGAAAAATATAAAAAATAAATAACATATGTATGGGTTTAAATTGTACAAGTTGTCTATTTCGAGGAGTATTCTTCAAAAATTTGCTGTTTACAGAGATATGCTAGATGATATGGGAGGGAGAGAACTGGCATTCGCAATAAAAGTATTCTATTTATTGGAAGATCTGTTAAACCTTGCCAATTATGTGTAATATAATTGTATGCAATTGTATTATATACTATTTCTACATTAGTTTTCATTTAAATAGAAAGTTGTTAGAAAAAAGCCATATCAAGTAGAAATTCAACACTATAAGTTGTAACTGCTGCTAAGCTGTAGAAAGGCCACACTGTGCAAGTTATTCTAAAGAAGTCATGATCGGAAAATGGAGGGTAAGCTAGAAGTTATTTTTACTATTTCTGATGGGTCTTTCGTAGTTTCTAAAATATTTAATTCTTTATTTATTTTAAAGTTATGCATGGAATGAGCCAGTGATTATAATTTAATATTAGACATTATTTAATATTATTGATATATTTAAATATTAAATAAGAAATATTATTTTATTGAGATAATGTTTGAAATTGTTGTATTATATTTATATTATTCCTTATTATGTATTCTATATAGTTTATATACGAAAGGCAATTTTTCGAGTTTTCAACCGTAAATATCTCAAAATTCCGACATGTTGGGACCCTTGGGGTCAGATTAGGGTTCTATGAAGAAAATTACTTCGAAAATTACTCCGCTATCCAGCAACAAGCATAATCAATTTATTCGCAAATATATGTTATTTGTGGACCTGTGAGTCTATAAATATTACAATAGGTATATTATGGGTGTAGTGAACATGAATAGGAAAGTGTGAAAAAAGTTCATAGAAAAAATTTCTTAGAATATAAGATTTAGAAATGTTTCAGGTACAAATTTACTAAGTATTAATTGGTTTCGAATAATTTCATCGGTAAACATATTACACATATTTGGTTAAACACAGCAAGACCACAATTTGTCCAAAATTTTTAAAACGATAAAAGTGTATAAAAATATAAAGGTATTTGTTAAAGCAAAATTCTTGTAATGGCACAAGGTATCACAATATAATACAATAGCAATATTTACTAGTATATTCAGGTAAGAACTAGGTTTGTAGACATAAAACATTTCGTCTAAATCATGTTGACATCGATTTCTGAAATTTTGAAAAAATGTTAATCATTTTCTTTAATAATATAATAAATATTTTCAAATTGGGTTGTATTTGCGATACATTTTAATCCAATAGAATAAAAACTTGGCATAATTGTACCTATGAAATCATTCTATAAAGGACCTAATAATAAAATCATTTCTGTCCTAAGTATATTACATTCAAACAATTTTTAAATGTTATCGAAAAAATAATCAGCTGTATTATTACATGCAGAAACAGCCGCGTTTTCAACAAGGAAACAAAACTATAAACACAAAGTTGTATTTTCATCTATTTCCCTTTTGGAAATTTCCTAAATAAATTCCTACTAGCGCAATAGTCCCAGTAGTATTTAATTACTCTTGAATCGAGCTATGCCCACAAGTTTACCTTTTGCATTGCTCTAACGTTACCTGAAAATTCCCAAATTGAGCTTTTCCGTTCAACCGTTCTTATTATTGCCTCTATTTTATTAACGGGTGCATTTGTGGTTTCCCCAGAACTGGTCTCCCCTTTTGATTCATCTTAGAAACCCTCGACGTGAAAACTTGAAATTCTTTTGCATAATACACAGCTCTGAAGTCGCGTACTGTAGTGCATACCAACTGCGACTTCTTTCAAAAGTTGCAAGTATTCAATACTTCAGTCGCAACTTTTCTGTATATGTATGTACGGTCTGTTGTTTAAGCTGTTTCACTTAACATATAATATCAATATAAATTGATGAAGGATATTAAATTTTTATTTTCAAACTCTATTTCCGGCTTCGTTGTAAAAGATTGTGGAGACGGATGAAAGACTTTTACATTCTTTATTTTGTTCATGAAACATTTGAAAGAGTTTTACTTTGCGCTTCAATTCCTTTGAAGCAAATTACACCGTTTAGGATCATTAAGCTTCTTCCAAATATTTGCACTTTTTGAACGTAACGAAATTTGTGAATACGCAATTTAAATACTTAAGCTGTCGTATAATAAATGTTTAATTTTTTTCAGTTGCGTGGTGCTACAACCGTTACCGTTACATTTATTTAATTTCAAAGGTTTCTTTCCAGTCACGATTTTCTGTGCTCGCGATCGATCCGGCTACTTTCACTTTTAACGCTTCTTTATTTTAACGTTCATTTGCGGGTTATCGCCGTACCAGAAAATTACAGTCTCCTTATGGCCCCTCGCCTCAATTTAACGTCGTCATTTCTTCCGTTATCTCCGAATCGAATTTAGAGTTTCCTTTATGTAATACAATCGTTTTAGCGTCCCGAATGACGTTCGAATTTTCAAAAAGAGCTTTGCGTTATTTCACTATCCTGATAACAGTACCTACGTCGCCCCGTAAAGCACATTGTGAGCCGACACTTCATTAAATTAATAACTTTCTGATGCCATCTCTGGGCTTTATGCCGCCAATAACCATAAAATTAAACTGTAAAAAGTTGGAAAAACGATTTTTCCGGCAATCGCTAAAAAAGTAAGGAGATGGCGCGCAACGAGAAAAAAAATTCCAATAGACAGAACTTTATCTGCTCGTCGGGTTCGGTAAATGTACTTTATGAAGTGTGGGCTCTTAGGCGTAGAGCCACTAATTCAGCCCGTGGGCCATTTTGAGTCAATGGCTTGAGACAGAACGATATGGCCTGGGCTCGTGAACTTTCAATATTTTAAACGTGGATTAATCGAGGCGATATTTTCAGGTGAACTAATCCCATTCGGCCAAGTTGAACGTACATTTATCTTTTACAACGTGCCAGCAATTGCAATGACGGAATTTAAATTACGAAAGTGGTAGCGATGGCCCGTACAATGGATTAAGTTTAAGACCTAAATGGTTTAGAACGTGTGATTTATGTTTTATTGCGAAAAACTTCATCTGGAAGTGCCCTTAAGCCGACTATTCTTCCAACAGTTAACGTTCAATTTTACGTGAAGACGCTACTTGCTTTTATAAAGAAATATAGGAATATATTTAATTTTAATTCAAATGGTCTGTTCGAGGTTTCTGAAAACTGCATTTCGAACTTCAATTCCATACGAATAAGTCTTCCCTACAAAACTTTCTACTTAGATGGAAATAATATAAAAATGTCTGTTACTACCGGCTATCGAATTTATAAATGCAACTTAAATCGCAGTTGGGCAATTGGTAAATCCTTTTCAAAGACATATACATTTTCTTTTCAAATTTTTCTGTTTCTTTGTTGCAATTTTTCATTTAAATAGATGAGTCAAATGCCATATGATCTCGGCAGTGTTTACATATTTACAACTAAAGCCAGAATCGCTAACTCACCAACAAAAATATCTATCTTTCACAACTAACTTCGAAGTTAAGACAGCAAACTTAAATTTTCCAGCGAACTAATCTCGGATTAAAGTGTTTGTACAGCTGTTTTGGAGCGAATCCTCCCGCTCTTCCCTTTCCGACCCATCCGAACATTTTCAATCAAGTTTCTCTCAGGGCCTTGTTATGTTTTCAGACGGGACGAATTTCCTTCGATGTGTATACCCGTTTAAGTCATTCCCGAACTTCCCATTAACCAACAAGAACAAAGTTATATTTCCCGCCGACTCCCGAACACCCCGCCGGGATTATTACCGAACTGAGATATATAATGGCCGTGGTGCGTTGAGAAAAAGAATGTAATGGCTCTATGAGATATTGACTGTAGTTTACTTCTTTAGGTGAAATGTATTTTTATATTATTTATTTTATATTTTTGGAGTTGTGTCAGTAGTTCAACGGATGCCGTTCTACAAAAATTGTTGAAGACCTTAATGAAGTGGGTAAATTCAGGGTGATTGACGAGGTAGTTGCCACTCTTTAAACACTGAAAGAATCAGAGCATAATCATATCAGATTAATCAGAGAAATAATCAATTATTTTCTTTCATCTTAAGTTACACATGTACCCATGACCAGGGTGAACGTTTCCTTGTTGGAAGAAACACTGAATAGCAGTAACTGCGTTACGTTTTTACTCTTCTTTTTGTAAATTTTGTTTGAAACTGGTTGAAAGTTTCAATTGAATACCACAAAACTTGGTTGAGAGCAATTTTCTGAACTGCTTTTTTTGGATTATCCTGCAGTATACCTTGCATATAAGAGATGCACAAGTAACATCACGATATTTTTTCTAATTTAAGACATTTCAGAAGTCAAATTGCTATAAGTCCGTCGTGCAGCTAATTTATAGCCTTTGTAAAATTCGTTTAGGCTAATCAACTTTTCGAGGTCGTTCAGAGACAGGTAAACTATAAATTGCCCTTTAAGCTAGTTTAAATGTGACAATGTAACTGGTAGTAGTCGTTTTGCCCATATTTTCCAAAAGTATTTCTAACCTGTAGTGATTAAGTTGGAAGTTTTAATATATTTTTGCCCAAGTATCCTGAACCTGGTATAAAAGAAAAATAACGGCTTATCCACTAGTGCCATAATAATCAACACAGACTCAATAGGGAAAGAACTCTGCAAGTGAAGAAATCTTTTCAAACATTGACCGGTGGTAATAGCACCAATTAGTAGGCAATTAGTCAAACTAATAGCTAATAATTACCACATAATTACATCCATTAACACCTCTAATTGCTCTATTATACGCTCCCATTGTACTTAATATAGATTATTAAAAATGAGGTCTGCGAGTTGCGTGGCTCTACGAATTTCGTTCGGTGATGTCTTCTCGGCGTACTTGGCAAAGTAAATTTATGAAAGTCGTAAATAATCTGGCAACGTCTGAGATATGGAATTTTATACTGCTGGGGTGGTAATTAAGAATCCATGGCCGAATATTAATTTCGAGTGAAGACAAGAAGCACAAAATGCCTTTGTTAAACAAAGGCTTTTTGGAAAGGAAAGAGTTACAATGAATTTCATTTCTGTTTAATATCACATGGAGAGATAAGGGAAGCGCACATGCCTCGCACAGCGAAGATTCAATGATAAGAAGGGTGGAGAAGGGAGCAGGAACTTTATGGAAAGTTACTTATAGATTCAAGGATTGTTTGATGAGTTTTTAAAACATGAATATTATCGCGGGGTACTTTTATTATCTGCTTTTTGGTTACTTGGTAACTCAGCGGTAGCGCTAAAATGACTGTAATTTCTCGTCATGAAGATACGCTTTTTGCCGGTTCTTCGTGCAGTGAGCTACAACATATTTGTAAAGTATTTAACATACTTGTCCTTAGGCAAGCAAAAATGCCTTCATTCTCTCCGAGCTCTCGGTATTGAAATAACTCAGAACTCGACGTGTACCATGAAAAGCCGAATATTTCGAAATGGTCGGTAATTATTCGAAGGAACATCCAATTGTCGACGAGAAGAACTTCTACCCAGCATTACTTAATTATTGTGCGTGCACGCCGATGGGTCTTTGTAACAACGGAAAGTGTGCCGAGTGGAAAGTGCAAAATCCTAGCCCGATATGCAGGTTCGTGTGGTGCTGCTGCATTTTTCGCAGCCTCGAAGTTTAATTCATCGAACGAACGCAAAGGGCTCCATTTCGTGGAACGCGGCCCTCGAAAATTTCATCAACTGCTCCCTTTTTGTCACGCATCGACACGGAATAAATTCATCACCGTCGTAATCCAGCTTCACTTCCATCTCGTGCGATACTTGCACAATAAAAATTCCAAGTAAATTAAATTCTGGGTGCACACAAAGGGTGACGCCTTTCCGGAAAGTAATTGCGGGGATGTGAGGTGATTCTAGTCGACTAGACATCGGCTCTTTCAGTTTTACGGCTCTCAAAATGAACTGCATAGGAACCTCCCGGTAGCGTCCAGGTGATAGTAAAAGCGCGAATTTGATTTAAATTGCTATTAATCGCATACGACCGTAACCATTGAAAATTTGTTGGCAATAAAGACGAAGCTGGAGAACAGCTCTAAAACTAATGTCCTGGTAACTTCTTTCGTTACTGAAAATATCGGGAATGCCTTAGCATACGAAGTGTCGTATAAAGTATTGAACAGAATCAATCACTTGAATCCTTGAAATGGATCAACGACTCACAATCTTTCTTATGAATTGATTTGTGCACTAAATGATTCCGGCTTTATCATAAAATTTCTTAACAACCAAACGGATTCTAAGTTTTGCCTCATCATGCTTATGCAAATGTCCATATGAATGTTTGAGCAAGTAAGCAGTATACAAGAATTTACCTTCTTCAAACCGGGCAGGTAATGTGGGAATTTGCCATATTATCTACGAGATCTGTCGCTACGACCTACGTCTCTACGAACGAACGACGAATCTTTTACGACCCCCTACTGAACCCGTATTGTGACAATTACCATTAATTCTTTTTGACCTCAGACGGCATTTCATTTTTCGCTAGATTAGGTTTAATGGAGTTATTACAATACTGATTTACGGTCTACCATTATCGTTAAAACCACTTGTCACATACATTAAGTATTTACGTAAAACGAGAATCTTCTCACAATTACTATTGGTTGCACTTGTCATTCGATTTTGATATTTATTCACAGATCCACCATACATTTTCAAAGTATGTAAATGAAATAGAAAATGTAGAATTGATAGATTCACTCATTTTGCAGATAACGACGTGTACGGTATAACTTTATGATGCATTTTTAAGATACATGAAGAATATATGAAGGACCTTTTGTACATCCAGGTTTTCGGTGGTAGCAGTAATCGCGAACTCCTATTGCACAAAAGCATATACCAGGTGCGGTTTTACTGATAAGTATTCAATATAGTGATTTATTTCAGTCGCTACGTTTCTGTGTGTTTATATGCCGCCTATTGTTTAAGCCTCGACTCGCATAGCCTCTTTTTGTTTCACCTAACATAGTCTCAATATAAATTAATAGAGGGTACACTGTTTACCCTGTAATTGTGCAAAAACTACGTATGGAAGAGGGCTCAACTTGGGCTTGAATTATTTTCGAACCATAATGTATCATTTCATGAAAAACTAATTTTCCACCATGAATATAAACGAAGTTATGAATTTTTGAGGAAATGCCATTTTTAACATTTTTTTTGTGATTTTCTGGGTGGAAAATCAACATACAGGGTTCTACAAGAACTCATTACACTTTCTTGTAAACGTTATTTTACACAAGTTTTGTAAAACGATTCGCTCGTTACTTTTCGAATTACAATATACAAAAAACCAGAATGTGGCCTTTTGTTGCCACAATTATTGTTTGTAAAATTTCCCAAGGGTGGTGGCTTGTTGAATTTTTGATTTTTACGATTCACAACTGATCCTCTAAATGGCTGCAAAAGTCGAATATCATTAAGTTTCATGCTAAAAAAAATTCTTGACTGGGGTAGGATTCAGTCATCACTCATAGATGCATTAATGTGCAGAAAGTTGTGTGTATAATTCCCTGTTTGTGTATTTAAATAATCTCTTATGAAAACAGTTTGAACACTTAGTGTTATTTTTAGATATACTTTACATCTGTCGGATAGTGTCCACATATTCTAGCACATACTAGAATTTTAGCCATTGATTTACTCAAATCACAAATTAATGAACGTGTTCAGCTCGGGGTGAAACACATTACTTATGAGTACAGCCAGCGAACGTTACGCCATTAGTATGCACCACAAAATAGAAGACTTTTATATTTCTGAACACAGCCTCCAAACTACTTAGAATAACACTTAAACGGACGTTTGAAAGTCGGCATTTTGATTTAATTCGAAGACACGCGTCGAAGAAATCCCTTCGACGACATTTCCTATTTCCTCTCTCTGGTTCAGTTTCTAAAGCCACCGTTCGCGGGCCCGAAAATCGAAACAAATTCCACAAAAAGAGAGCGAGAGTGTAGTCGCGACATCGCATCAAGTAAAGAGTTTATTGTGAACGGCGCAGCAACACGTGTTAATTAATTTTCCCGATTTCTTCCAACTACATCATCCCCCGGACATTTCGGAGGGTTCCGCTGTCGCTCAAGCCCAACAAAATCGACCGACGCCCCACCGTCTTCTTCTCCTCCTCACTAAAGCTGAGACATAATTACAGAAAAGAGGATTATGCTGTGAACTCGGCTTTCGGAGCGCGGCATCTTATGGCAACCCTTTGCTTCCTTGTATCGCTATTTAGATTAGATTTATTATGTATTAAGTCACCAATTATGGAAAATGCGCCGACAAGTGAAGAGAGGCGATAAATACGTTGAATGGAGAGAAGAGCGAGGAGCATCTCCAGTCGGCGGTAAACATTCGGGTATTCATCATGGCTGAAGTCGTTTTGCTCCGATTCTGGAGAATACCAGGGAGTTAAGTATTAGCGGCGAATGGAATTTCGAAGACGCCTTTATAGAACATGACAGTTGTCTCGTAATTATTTACTCAACACTCTACCTACAACAATTAAACGCGATGTGAAAAAATTACTCATAGTTATTCCAGTCTAATGACTCGAGCCAGTGTAACGTTTTATTTTATTTCGTCAGTAAAAAAACACAAATGGTGTCGCCTTACTCAAAAGTGAGAGGATTAGGAATCCTTACGAATCGCCAACAAAAATCCCCTCGTCTTGTTACAAGTAATTGGATTTTTTTAATAGTTCCATACGGATTTTAAATTTTAAATGTTTGGAATATTGTCAGGCAAGTATTTGAGAAACCCTATAAACACAGGAAAATCCCATCGCAACAAACGTCTAGATCTTGGAGATAAACGAAAGATATGGCTTTATAGTGCTTCAGTTGTTTTACCAAAGGAAATGATCCTTTCGAAGTTTTTGTATACATTCTTTTAGTTTCTGTAACGTGATTTAAAATACATTCCTTACTACATAATTTGACGTTCAGGTTTAAATTTCGATTGACGTTATTTACTCCTAAAGACAGAAAGTTGTGATTTTTTTATGTGTAGATGCTAAGAAATAAATGGATCTTGTTGCAGAAGAGAAATCATAGTAATACCTATAAACGAATATTGTTACAATGTAACGCTATAACACATTTCCAAAAATTTTCTCCGAACAACTAATCCAGCCATGCAAATAACAAAATTAATAAACTCAGTCAGTGAATATCTGTTTACAAGTAATTCAGTCTCCCCTCTTAGTATTCACTAATTTCACTATGCTAAAATTTGAGTTGTGCATGTGTAGGGCTAGTAATGACATTGGGAGAGTCTGTTTGTCACAAAATATTGTTAAAGTATGGAGGTTAAAGATCTAAATCCATGTTTTTCAAATATTCATTATTATATTAGTCATTCGATTATGTGTCATTACGACCTATAGTATAATACAACTTTCTCTCAGTTATAGATCCTTTTGTTATCGCTTCGTTTTTATATATTTTGATCTAGATGTGAGCCTAATTATTCTGCTTCAATTTAAACTGACGTTTGTGTACCGCTGATGATAACATGTGGGTAGATTAACTTTTTGGTTAATTTTTCTTGTTCGCGGCTTTCAGATAAGTCTAGCGGATGTTGTAAGCTAAATCTGGACCTGTGTTCGTTGCCAGCTAATGTTACGATGATGTCGTTTGTGGTCGCTAAATCATAAATGTGCACTAAGTATAGCATTGAACCCATAACATTTCTTAGTGAAACACTAGATGATATCGTAAGTAAGATTTGTTGCATTTGGTGTGGAAATATCTTTCAGAGATGTTAAATTTTAATAGCAGGAGAGCATTTAATTTGGAGAATTTAGCTCTAATTTTGCCTCGAAGTGTACCCAAAGGGTCGAAGGCGCGCGGAAACATCTGGGCTTGTCCTGAGAAAGAAATCTTTGGAAAATTAATTCAGTCTCATAATATGCAAAGATTTGTTTATGATTCATTTAAAAATGTTTGTTACTAAAATCATTTCTATTCCAAACTCGAAATCCTTTGAAATGTATTTTTTGTATTTCTTGGTCGCAACTAAAATTGACTTATTTATTATTTGCTTTAGCTTCCATTTTCTTTTTCTTTTTCGAAATTTAAAGTTAATATAGAAAGTAAAGTGCTAATAACAAAAAAAATATTAGATTGTGTTAGAATACGCGAGAATAGATTACAGCATCGCGCATCATATTAGAATGGGGAACTTCGTCGAATTGAGAGTAAAAGTAAATAATTTGATTGGCCAATTATGGCATGTTTGAACGTTTTTATTGCTTGCCACTTAAAAATTTGCAAGAGTGGTTTTAGGGTCAGGCGAACTTTATTAAGTGAAGAGGGTTCGTCACATTGTAATAACATTCGCGTTTCACTAGAGGCGTTTTTGTCTTGATATCAAAATTGGCGAGTGATTAGTAATCTCATTTTACAAGTAAGAGCCGTTTTTGGAAGCTGTCGCGTTTACTCCCTGTTCTTGATGATGTCATATTTCTACAGCACATAATAAACCTTTCCTATAGACCAAAATAGCCTTTGTAATCACTCGGAGTTATCTGTGTTAGCCTGTAATCTCCATTAGCCTGTAATAATGGAAATGTGCCAATTTACAGATTTCTATTTGTCCAGATTTTGTTTCTGGTTTTCTACGTGGTTAAAATACAAAAAACTAATGTTTTGGGAATGTTTTTGCTCAAGAATCGTTCTCTATCGTATGAAAAAAAAATTTCACTCATTTTATCTGCAAAAGTCATCCATTTTTACCGTTTTACGTTACCGTACCTCTTGACAAATTCTTGCTTCTAAATTTTCCAAATCCTCTGTTCTATTAGCGTTTACTTTAGTTTTTAATATCTTCGCATCTAGCGACCCTAGCCCCTCACTCACTTCACTTCTGCCTATCCAACGATTCAAGAAACCTAATCTAAATAAGTATCACACGTGCTGCATAATAGGGAGCATCTTTTTGGAAGATAGGCTTAAATCATATTCCTTTAGATCTGGATGCAATGCTATTGTGCAGGAATGACGTTGTGTCGAAGAACATTCGAATATCTTGCATAGGTCAGGTTCAGATCAACGAAATAGGGGCCCAGGAGTTCTCACACTTTCACCATTTCAGAATTTTGAGTATGATACCCCATCGTTCATCAAGAAGTCTCGGCACCCTAATTCCGACAGCTTTGTCTATCCACATGGCACTTCAAAACAAATGGAGATTCATCACAAGAATTATTATTTTTTCTGGAAAATTGCACCGCTGTGGTATTAGTTGGCAAAACTGAGATTTCGTTCATCAAAGTCGTCTTCATTCAGCCCATAGAGGGTGTATACCTTACGAGTAGAACTTCGATAGTAAGGCGTTGTTCTCATGCCTGTCTATTATGCCTAAAAGATATTTTTGTAACTCATTGCCGTTTGCGGTTCGTTCTGTAGTATTTGTACTTTTTGTTCTTCGTCTGATATCTGCATTTTTTTACTTGTTCAGAAATTCGTTCCATATTTTTCCATTTTTTTAACTTTAATTTACATTTGAAAAAGATTTCTCCTCAGCACAACTTCTATAGTACCTGATGATGCGCAGATACAAAACTGGTTTTACATTTCTGCCATATCACGTGGGCACTTCACCTCCTACGTTTTTATCTAAATGATATAAAATACTGCCGAAGGGTACGACAACAAATTGAATTCTGTTGATCTTCACGGCTTTTTTGGGTCCAGGGGAATGGGAAAATGGAAAGTGATTTCATCGGCGTCCATTTCACGGGAATCGATCCTCCATCAGACTACATGATTTTAATCGCTCTAACTGTTGTGACAACAATGGAAATGAATTTTTCGTCTGAAGACAATTATTCCGAGGCCCTCGAGTGTACTGAAACGACCGTAATTCAATTCGTTTATTCCGATCGGGCGTCTTTTTGGGTAGGAATGCAAATCGCCCACGCGCCGGCTTATCCGAAATAAATAAAAAGAAAATGGTAATCATCGGTCTATAACGAGTGACAAAATTCCCGTAGATTATTTACATAACTCATTGAAAAGGTAAATGTAGAAAACGTGTATCCAACTTCTTTTCCAGAGTTTTATCTCGACCGGCCGTTCAGATATAATTAAAAACGATAATTTATTGCCGTATTATTCAGATCGAGAAACGCGCCTCGCCTGCCATTCACCTTTTTCGAGGAATATCTTTGGAATCGACATGGAATGGAAGGAAACGAGAAGAACAGCGTACACGACATACGTATAATTAAGTGGGGAATTGCGTGAACGTGTGCGGCCAGAAACTATGTTAAATACCGTTTGGAACGAATACATTATTTGCATTTTCGCGATACATAATACAATAACTACTTCCATATTTTGAAGCGACCTTCCAGCAACGAGTATCCATCCGGCTCGTCCTTCTGGTGTGGAGGATATACTCACTCTCACACACATATTTAAGTATGCGTCCTTCTTCCTCAAACGTTCCGTTGACATCCTTCTTAGCTTACCGTTAACGTGGAAGAGCTACTGGGCGGACTTCCTATTTTTTATCCTCGACACTTGTCTTAAACAAAATGAATAAATTTAGCTTTGTGATAACACTGATGATCCAATTTGTGGACAAAGGTTCATGAATAAACCTCCTTTCATGCGATTCAAAATGCACTTGGTTCCTCTTATACGATGTTATAAAATATCGATACATCACGTAACAACTTAGGAAATTATGTATTAGCACTGATTTTTCATTGTGGCTCAATTCCTCATTTTGAACTTTATGATTCGATTTATCTACTTTTTATGGAACACATTTTCTGTTTAAAATTACCCCAAAGGTGGTTAAGAGTAATTGATGAACGTAACTGAAAAGAATAATGTTTAATTTAAGGGCTTGTAAACTTGCATAGAGTGCGTACCTCATATGAGAAAGTTATACAATGGACACGTGTGGAAAATTTGAAACATTCTGATTAACATTTTGATAAAAGTAATAGACGCATAAATAATTTTACCATTATTTGATGAACGGTAATTTCAACTGCATTTTGCTAACACTGCCGTTTCTCAAGCTGGAAATGGAGAGTGGTGATTCAAAATAGCTCATTTATAATGTTAATTCCCTACGAACCATTATGAAAATACACGCTCTGTATATACAGCCCATCACAATTGACACCACGCTAGTCCGATGTAAGCATCGATAATCGATATGATTGATTGGTACCCTACCTATAACTAGCAGAGGTTCAAGGACCCCATTGCTGTAACCCGAGGCACATATTGTGTTGCTTATGGTCTTAATAAGCCTATTTATCTAGTCGTTCTAACGCAAACAGATATCACATTTTAATTTACGTCGTTATTTCCTTTTGATCTCGATATGAGCTTGAAGATAGCGACGTTACACCAAACTAGGCGTGAATGCCTGCCCACGCGTATTAAAACTAGAACGCTTCGAATTTCGACAATGAACAAAATCATTATGCGGCATTTAAATCAAAATTACTTCCCCGATAAGATCGCACATGCATGTTTATTTATGAACAACGACGTTTGGATATGAAAAATGACGCGTTCGTGGGCGGTGGTGGGACCGAGAAGCGGTAAAACCCGAAAGGAGGATTTTCGACTTTCCACCTTCGGAAAAATGCCGGCTACATCCTCACCTGTCCGTCAAATTAAAGCCGTTGTCAGCGTTAATAAAATAAAAATGCAGTCCCGCATTAATAAGGCTTGGATTGATTTTTACTTGATTGATACCTCTATAGGAGAGTCACACCACCTCTCATCACCATCTGAAATGATAGCGCAACTTTTTAGACGTCACGGCTCACATTAATATTAAAAAGAAACCGCCAATGATAGGCTCGGACGCCGTAAAAGGCGACGGATCGACGTTTAAAACGTTTTAATGCATCTGCGTTAAGTGCTAGGAGAGAAACAGAGAGGAGAAAAAGCGAAGGAAAAAACGTGTCGAGTTAAAATTGTACCTCTACATACGAAGGTGGTCGCAGAACTATTGTTTCTCAATTGCCATATCAGATTCTGCACCCATCAATAACCGAAAACGGCGACTTAAAGTTTGAATGAGACATATAATATAATTTTTTAATTTGCCCCCAACAGAAAATGAAATTGAACCATTTGGAAGAGACAGATTGTAATCCAAAGTGTCTAGCAACAAAAAGTCTTGGCAATAAATATTAAAACAAAGTATTTATGCAATAAATAATTAATATCCAAAAATGACTACTTTTGGGGGGGTTTTGGTAGATTTGCAATAGGTTATTGACAAATAATAGTGCATCGGCTCAAATTGTACGTTTTTCAATTTTTCACAAACTGATTTGTGCAACTCTTTTTCAAAATGTACACCTTGGCTTATATAATCAAAAAAACTGTTTTGGGCAACTCTGAACCCACCCTTTAGCGGCCCCTACACAACTTTTTAAGTTGCATGCCACATGAAGTATATCCTTATACCTTCACAGTCTCATGCAAACCTTAACATTGATCAAAATCAGGCCTCTTCCTTGCTATCGATTGGCTATTCACATATGGACAATCCGAAGACCTCGGGCTGTTTTTTAAAATGTATTATATAACCGAATGTTTAATTGTACTCGAACCGATCCCAAGGACCTAAAAAATTTGATTTCTCCATCGATCGGAGAAATATTGCGATAATATAATTGCCGGAGTGTTACTTTGGTTGCTATACTAATGACGATTTTATTATAAACATGCAGACTAGATTTTTTTTAATTTGCCATTCGATCCAATTTGATTTATTGCTGTCCGATTATTCTATACTTAATTAATCTTAATCTATATTATTTCTCATTCATAAATTGCTCTTTAATTTTGAATCAAAAGTAGAGAGCACATATTAATTGCGGATCAGCTATTAAATATTTCTTCGATTCCTAAATACATGAGTAATAATTACAGACGTTTTAATGAGCAATTAAAATTTTAATAACGTTAACATGGTATACGGTAGCAACGTCTCAACACTTATTCCCTTGGTCTCCTTTACGGTTATTATTCACTCGCCGGTTTTGAGTTGTTTATTGTAATTAACGAATGATGATTTATTAATTAAAATGATCTGGTTCGAGGACGTAATGTTTGATTGATATTTTTTTCGTCCGCACTTGAAAGAAGAAAAGTGTTTCACAATAAGTTTCGATCATTATGGGAACGACCTTCTTCGAATCGAAAGTAAATTTCATAAATTATTCCTTCGAATCCATTTGTATAAGTGATTAGGAAACGTTAAAAGTCTTCTAGTTTCGTTTCCTTCGGCCGGCGAACTCGTCAATAACCTTTCCTCTCACGTCAAAACGAATCGAAACTCACTATAATTAATTATTCCCCGGGACCGACACCATTAATAATCCCCCGTATGCACGTGAGTCATTTGGTAAATGACTAATGACTTCTTTGTTCCTCAGAGACACAGAAACCGAGGTGTTAAAATAAATTAAAATTTATTGTGTTTGTCAGCAACAATGCTCGAATTGTTGAAACAGAGAGGGAAAAAAAAAGACAATTTAGACGAATACGTATAACGCCCGTTGGCGAACCGACGGTGAAAAATGGGTGTCGTTAAGTAAATGTTTTTTAACATTTTTTTAATAGGAAAATTAAGCCCCGAACGCCACCGCCGTATTTTTTACTTAAATTGTGGGAAAACAAACAATCGCCGCTTTTTCTCTGGACGTGCCCAGATAAAGCAGGAATTAGTTTTAATTCTCCTGTTGCATCGTAAATGCCAAGACTCGCACAGCTCTTTACGTCATACCGAAGCTGAGCGATCTCGCTTGATGTATGAGTCGCCATTTACCTTTTTATACGTACACATATGTATTACATACGTACGCATATAGCTTTAAGGTCGCAACTACGATTTTTCAAATTTGCTTTAAAAATTGCTTCAAAACGTTGCAAATTATAACAATACTTTTCTGCTGGGGAAAGAGACTGATGACTCCCCATAATACATACAAATCATGAGAAGCTACACATTAGAGATCGTTTAGGTATTCGTTCAAAATAAATCTGTTATACGCCAACTGCCTGACCTCTGAATAAAACTTTTACTAAAAATAAAGTAAAAGATTTACTAATCTGGACACAATTATGAATTATTTAGCTAATAACGCGTCACCACATTAAAATTAGGCATTGGTATAAACGATTTAAATGAATAATGTTTCGATATATATGAAACACAATTTTAGTTACAGATAAATTCTTGCTTAAATTTGATTTACTATAAATCAAAATAATCCATTTATTTTTATTTAGATGGGATGACAAGTCATTAATTTTTAACAACCATGGTATAATATACGCAAATTACTTATTAAGATTACGAACCCAATAGTCTACAGTCCCATAGTCGTTCAAATTTTTGTAGAGGTGAAACAATCCTATAATCTCATAAAACAAATCAGTTTATCATTAATTTTATGTTACTTGTTTAATCATGATTGAACTGTTCTTAAGTTATATGTAAAGTTGCAGTAAAGTTATCAGAAGTAAAGCTTTATAATTATTAATTAGTTGGGAATATAAAATCAATCATAAACCAAGAAATCTGCGTGCGCTATATCGATGCTTCAGCTTTGATTATTTCACCTCACGCTACTTTCAACACAAAAACGTGGCAGTCTTAGCATTTCATTCGCAAGTTTTAAGAAAGTAAATTATTGTATCATTCAAATAGCCTTCGTTCAAAGGAGAACTAGTAGGAACTGTAGTGCCCCTTGAAGAGCATGGATTATTCATGATCTAACACGATCAATTGAGCATAAAAATAGGTTATATTAATTATGGAAAAATAATGCTGCCGATTTAGAGTTTAAAAAATACACGCAGTACACCTGCAAGCTTGGTAATGTTATGAAATGGGCAAAATTCAGTTGTAATCAAAACATTGTCGAGAAAATGCAGGACGGTGATGAAAGAATGTGGGATTTCGCTTATGCCAAGATAGGCAATAAAATGCACACTCGCATAATACTTAATAAGACACCGATCTATAGTATCAGTAATAGGAAAATTGCAAATAATTTTTGTAGTATAGAAAAAATATTACTATGGAATAAGAGCAAGAGCCATCGGTTAAACTCACTGATAATCAAAGACCATCAAAGCGACAGCTTGAAGTTGTATGTTATCCAAAGATTGAATCATTGTTTAATTCTTTTTTATTACTGTATATGTGACGCAAATATATACGATAAGGAACATTTTTGATTGGTTTACATTTCATGGAATTCCCGCTTGCTAACTTTCTTCAGCTGTAAATCGCCCAGAAATGCTGTAATGAATGACAAAGGAATTCGATTTTAGTGCAAAGGCTGCTTTTCTAGTGAAGTCGAGGGGCCCAGCAACTTTGTGAACTAGTTAGATGCGTTATTTGTTTTGTGTCTGATTTGGAATTCTGGCATGTATCAAAGCAATTAAATTTTAATTGCCGTTGCCTTAATTCCCCCTTCAACAAGTTAATAGTCTATCGTAATAACCCTCCAGACATTCATTCCATAAGGCAATATAGACCCTCTCTCAATAAGGTGCTAATGGCCTCACCATGACGGACTTTTTTCACGCCAAACGCCAATAACACGAATCTAACGCAACGCCTGGAAAAATCCGACGGTTCCATTAAGGCGCTCTCCTTAGCAATAAACAATTATTTAGCGCTATTTCACACTCGCTGTAAATGAGGAAATCGTTTAAGATGGCTGACTTATCACCGCGATGCTCCATTGTTAGAACGAACGGGCCTTTTGTACGCTCCGGGTACTTATATTGAGACAGCATTCAGGCATTAATGTGGCGGGAAATTACCCAGAGAGCCGCTTCATTGAAAGATAGATTAGGGCGAGATTAACTAACTTCGCACTTAGGAGTCTGTTTAATTAAAAACTGTTTATGGGCTTTAAAACGGGAAGGACCAAGACCAAGTCATAGCTGTTTGTTTATTGTACAGTAAGGGTCATTTCACGCATATTTGTCCCGTTTCATAAACCCATTCTATTGGAGATTAGCTCGCCGAAATTAGCGAGGTAGCCTGGGTCTCGTCACAAAAAGGGACTTATTCCGTTCAATACCCATTGAGTTATTTTAACTTTTGTTATAGTCGAATCGCCCTTAGTTATTTTTGGAAAACTTTTAATAATTCTCCTTTTAACGGGTTTGACGTCAACTTCTTTTTTGTGAAGTAAGCCCTACATCTACATTGCCTCAGGAAAAATTAAGGTTGAATAATTTTAAAAAATACGTTTTCTGCATTTCCCCCTTGGTATTTTGAATTCATGTTGCAAAAATATATATTTTGAATTTTAAAATGTGCGATAGGAAATTTAATTCTCTACAAAAAACTCGCACCTATATCTACTAAAAATTCATAAGCTTCGAATTATTAACGATAAATTTAAAATGATGTCAAATTTGCCCCGTTCTCAAAAACACAGTTCTAAACTTAAAGCACTTTGTAGTTTTTTTTTCATATTTTAGCACCAGAAAAATAATCTGTCGTAAAATTGCTATTACACAATTGTTGCTTTTAAAAAATTTTGTCAGGCTTGCAAAGGGTGTACCTTCTCAATTCACATTTCTGGAAAGCTGGAGAAATACGGCAACTTTGTGATTGATTGAAATATATTAAGTACATCCATACTATTTGGAAAATTATCATTTTGTCATATTTTCAGACGAAAAACTAAATTTCTAAATGTGCACGAGCAAATAATGCGCCATGTTATGTAGAACTTAACACGGGTATAAAGGGCTGGTTTCATTTTACGAATGCGAATCATCATCATACGTACCAGATTTGATGGCCTTCGACAAGCGAGCCAACATAAAACAGGCTTTGACCCAAATTTTATAAGTGAATTTTCCCATTTTCACAGTTGATATCGCTAGTAAACAGCAAAATTAACTCGATTTGATTAGAATAAATCTCCAGTCTCTTTTAGTTTGAATCGTTTTACAGTAACGACGATAAAATCAAAGTTTATCTTTCCGCATCTTTAAATTTATTCAGGATTGTATCGCCTGACCGTCAATATTAGACGGAGTCGATCCGAGTAACGTAATTGTCAACTGCGCGATCTACTCTGGCACTTTTCCAAGAAAACCTTTCTGTCGACTTAACTTGAAGTTTCCTCTAGATACTTTAACGGGCAAAATATTGAAATTCGCCATTCCGGCACGCCACTCGAAAAATCTAATTTCTATCGACGTCTGGTGTTCAGTTATACAAACTTTTCCTTTTCCAGCATAATTGACAGCTTATAAATCCCATCACACCGAAATTATTTCCCAATTTCCAGGTTCCCTTTCGCTCCACCACATTCAGAATCGATAATTATTTCCGCCGCGTTGCATACGTTAAACAAATGCTGACGCGTACCAGCTGAAATTGCCGCTATGTGGAGCGATTTGCCAATTTACAGGAGGTGTTTTGTTGGGACCAGCTCTTTTAAGCACATATTGTGACCGATTTCGGTGACACCGTTCGCGCGATAAACTTTTGGGTAACGTAACTGTTTGCTAACACCTAAGCGAGGAATATTTCTGATGGAACATCTCCAACCAGATGGTTGTTGGGCCATATAAGTGCTTTGCAAGGGGGAAGTTGGCCTAAATACCGACCTTCAATGGATAAATGTGTATTTGCAATGATTTGCTTTCCTAATTACTTGCGAGCAAATATGGTTTCAGATCTCTTGAAGAGTAAACTAATCTGCTTTCATCGGTGCAACTATTAGCGATTTTCCAGTTATAAATTAACCTGCAAGTACCGGAACACAAGTTTGTTTATTTCAATCTTAACGGACACGCACACACTATTTATCCTTATGCTAAGCAATGTTATTCGGTGTAATATGCTGGCTAGAACTGCCTAGGAAATCTAGTTTTGTTTTCCATAAATGTATTCATTTAAAAAATTTCTCCAACCGTACACACTTACAATCTTACACAATGTGCTAGTATTTGAACATGAAGAAGAATGTGGCTAGTCCGTGGAACATGCAAATAAATTACATACCTGCCTAGGTTATTTTCACATAACCGGTTAAAATAATGAAGAAACAAATTAGAAGCAAAACTGAAATTAAGTCGAGATAAAATTACAGTGCACACAAGAAAAATTGTATAAGCTTGCATGTTAATTGCTGTAAATTACCTGGTACAATAACCACTTTTTACGTGTCCTATCTTGTGTATGATAATAAGGGATGGTTTATAAAATAACGACACAAGTGAATTGAAAATGGCATACATTTACCTGATGATTTAAAGCTGCATAGACAGTTACCTAGTATGTGGAGATAAAAGTCTGTATGTTATATTCTTTGAAAATTTAAAAGTTCTAGGATAGCAGTTACTTGAATGTCATCACACGAATAGTTTGGGCATACAAATAGCAACGGATTTTAGAGATTTTTATTTAGATACCGAGATTCCTAGTGGTTTTTAATTTTGCACCACGTAGGAGACAAATAGATATACAAAGTTATTTAATAAAATAGGGATGCAGAATATTATGGTTTCGGATAGGGTTATGGAAGCTTTAAGTTTTATTCTATTTGTTTGTCTCCCAATTTTAATGTTTCACAAAATTACACTTGATGGTCCTTTTTGAATACGTAAATAAATACTGAAAAGAGACATTTCCTTCGAACTGCGTGGTTCCTAGGTGTTATAGGACATAACCTGCACTTCTTGCAGTTTTATGTTTATGTTGTTATAGATGAAGTTGCGTTTTCTTTATTTTAAATATATAGTCGAGTTAAAAATTGACAGAATTCTTTCAGATTTTACATTACGTTTCGATTACATCGTTTTTTATGGAAATTCGTAATTAAGGTCATTCTGCTCATGCCTCCAAAATTTATGATCTCTTTGCGTGCTTTTTGTTTTTTGTTGATACAAACCATCTCTTCTGAAAATATTGTGAAAATTATAGATTTGAGCGTTCTATCAATTGATCTCAAATATGCAGAACAAATGTTCGTGCATGTTTTGCAATATGATACATGATATTTTCATAATTTCAATTCTTAGAAACTACCCCATAATAGCCTAAAGTATTTTTATTGTGTATTTGTGTATTTGTGTATTGTGTATATTGAATTGAAATTCATTAACTGTTTATAATATAATTTAGAATTTAATGCAGTCTTTCAACCCTTAGAAACTTTTATAAAAAGTTATAGAAATTTGATATTTATGGTGACCGTTTTATGAATAGAAATATTAGTTGATTAAATTAATAATGAACGATTAGAAATACTTGGTTATGTTCGGAATATATATATAATTCATGTTTTACTACGATATAACTCTTGGAATCCATCTTTTGTAACAAAATTTAAGTAATTTTCAAGGACTTGAACTGTTACAATGACACATTTATGTTAAATTAAAATCTTCTCTTATAAAATTCATAACTCTCTTTAAATATTCTATTAAAATAAATTATGGAAATTAAGTTTGTAAGCGTTTTATAGGTTGAAACTGTATAAATGCATGGAATTAATATTGTTTTGCATGTGGCAATCCTTAGAACCAATCCCTAATAACAAAGTTGAAAAAGCTTAATTCTAAATTAATAAAATAATTGAATTTGTGTTGAATTATATCTTTTTCCAGATAACAGATTCGATTAGTGGATTCGGTTAATATTATTTTTTATGTGCTCATGGTGTTTTTGGTCATTTTGGGAACTATTTAAAATCTCCGAATTACACTTATCAGCACAGTGGAAAAAAAGGGTGAAATATATACCAAAGGTATTATAGGCATATCTTCTTAAACAATGAGCAAGGAGTTGGAAAATTGCGAATAGGAAATTGGCGTGGCTATTGGAAGACTCGCAGACGGTTGAAAAAAATCGATAATTCCAAATTTCATTACTGAGGGGGTTCACAAATGGGTGAAGCTAGGTCGACCTTCGCGCGAATGTAACGGCAAATTATCAATACTTTTACTTATATTGGTCATTTCTACCCATGTAATACTTGCATTCATGATACCCTTCCTTTCATGCGATGTTAGGAACCATTTTCCAATTGCTCCGTGGTTCAGTAGTGCCCGGAACCTGAATGAAATTGCTTTTCGCCTTACACCTATCCCTTTCTCGTTTATCGTAAAACCCCACATTTACACTATTTACTTTTTTGCAGATGTCTCCTGCGTACCATTCGTAATTCCACCAGCCAAGATGCGTCCCCTACCAAAGTTAGTTTCTGTGTTAAGTGTTCTGTGTATAGTGAAGCTCGGCTCCTGCGCGAGGTGGGCCCATTCCGCCTATCTGAGTCCAGATTACAGGCTGCTGTGGTCCCTGGGGCCGGGACCCCAGGACATCACCTTCGAATTACAGGTCAGGACTCTCGGCTACGTCGGCTTCGGGTTCTCGAAGGACGGGCGCATGGCCGGCTCCGACATGGTGGTCGGGTGGGTCGACCACGGCCAGGTGTACTTCCAGGTGAGTCCCCATTTTCTGACATGTTGATTAAAAGGTCGAGTATTTTAAATTGAATCGTCCCTGCGACGGGGTAAAAGTTCGGAATCACTTAGGCCGTCGGAGGATCGCGGAGCGAAAGAAGGGAGGGTTTAATTGGGGAATTTATTAACTTCATGTTTTCGTCCCTTTTAAGTAATTTAAATTTGTTTGGGATTTATATTTATTAAAGCGGAGTAGGGTCTTAATGTTTAATCCCGTTTGAAGTGTAAGAGCATAGTTAACAGGGCCGATGGTATTTACGAAATATTTTGGTGTACCAAAACCTTCATCAACCAGAAGTTGATAGTAAATCACGTGGAAGTAGTCCATGTTCATAAATATATTAAAGAGTTCAGCTACATCAGTGGAATGACCACCCAACTATCAAAGTTTTATACAATTCTTTTGATGCGGATGCTGTTTTATTTTATTATTGTTTTATTACTGCTCTAGGGAGACTATTTTATTTAATTAGAACTGAGAGAGAGAGAGAATCAATTTTTATCTTGATTAATACAGAGCGTTTTTATAGTTATTTTTATTATTTTCTTTCTTGTCTTTATTTATTAGAAAAAACCAAATTTATTGTCCAAGCATTTAAAAAACTCTTAAAAAACAGAAACATAGTTGTTGCATTTTCCGACAAAAAAATTTTTTTTTTATTATTTTAATATAGGAGAACTTAATTATAACATGAGTATTTTATTTATTATATGCTTTGTTGTTAATAATTTTCAATTTAGATCCAAGTTTCTGAAACAGTTTTAGTTAGGGAGTGCACGAATCGAAGTCCTATTAATTCTGTTTGTCAGACCCTTATATTTTCCTACCTTTATCGACCCTTTTTCTCCTTTTCAAACAGTATAATTATGATGGATAAAACCGCAAACCTATAATAGATTATAATCATGGATCTAACAGCAACGGCTCTCTTTTCTTGTTATACGGCGTCAAACGGCTTAATAACTATATTTATTTACCAGTTTCACAGAAATTCTCTCGAAGTCACCTAATTTAATGAATCGATCGAAGGATAGGGTTAAACGGTCTCTAATTTTCGGGTTAGGTTTTGCCTAAATACCTTCAGATTGGTGCTACATGAACTTTTAAGCGCTACAATAACAGGTATCGGACGAAAGTTTAAGATTATAAAGGATAAAAATTACTTTCGGTTATAATCCACGAGGAAGTCGTTTAATATTCATGTCGTGCCTATAGCGTAATTGTGGGTGTACAAAAATGGTAATGCAGAGGAATTACTTCAAGTCTGACCATTTTTCTCACCTACGCAGGTCCCATTTGCGACAAATTCAATCATTCCAGACAATGCCCAAAGAATGTTAACTTCACACAATTCATCAAGCGTGTTTGTGTGAGTATAATGATATGTAAATTAAATTGACTACGGGTTCCAGTGTAACAGCATAAATGTTTTTAAATGTGAACCATATAATACGCCCATCCTACCATCTCGCTCTTCGATGCCTGGGTATTTTTCTACGCGGTCACATTTGTAATAATCGACGTACGCCTACGTCTACAGCTGCTCTTGAAACCTCGGGGGACTTATTAGAATATTATGTAAACTGATTCAGACGGATTACAACTCCAATATTTCATTTGGAGCTATTAGAGGACGGATCTGGGGTGAATTTATCGTCGCTTTCGAAATTTGCATCGGCCTCCTTGATAGATATGTTTCCTTGCAAATGACTTTATGGGATTGAAGAGATCTCGCCTGCAGATAAGAAGCAAATACACATACACACACTCTCTCGCTCTCCCTCTCTCTTTCTTGCCATGTTGTGGGAGACGTGACTTCGAAACCTTTTAGGGGATTTGACAAAGGGAATAAGGCCCACGAGATGGAAGAGATAATCAGGAGCTAATGGACGTATGTCAAGATTTGCTTAACTTGTGACAAGCCCGGGATCATTAATGTTGTCGATAAGCGACTTGAGACTTAAACCCACATTAAACTCTCTAAATAATTCCTAAATCTATTCTCAGCGCGATACCTGATGGGACATGTCTGACGGAAATAATGAAATATTATTCCCGCGCTCGCTGTAACAAACGAACAATAACGACTAATTTTATTAATAGGCCTTATCCATTAAGCGCCAACAAGTTTTTCCTTGAAGTCTTAAGCTATTACTGCGACTTAACGGTCCGAGCACAAACTCCACCCATGCCTTGAAATTGGCCAATAAAAATGATGAACAAAGAAGGAGGGTCTCATAAAATATTCAACAATAGATGAGCGAAGGATAAAACGATGACAATGGCAATTATCCACGCCAGCGCGAGAACTTTCTGTCCGTGTACTTTTTCTGACAAATTGAATCCTCAAGGTTCCCATGGCATTAGAATGAAATATTCGGTGGGGGCGAGCGACGCCTAGAAAAAAATTGATTATTTATGCAGTACGATTTAATTGAAATCGTGATTCCGATCTTACGTAATGAGATGATTTTAAGGTTGTTAGACGCCGAGGAAACGCCGACGAGATTTCGGCCTAATTAAGTTGAAACAATTTGGTCTAACAATGTTTGCGGAACGGATAATGGTAATAATTAAAACATTTTTTAACTGGCCGACACACACAAAAATACCGAATAATGAAGTTGCAGCCCGTTAAGTAGGAATTATATCCCGCCGCTCGTCGAGGAAATAAATTAAAGTGTGACGTTAAGGTCGTTTATAGATTAAGCAGATGATGAAAGATGGGGAAAGATGCCGTCTATTTCACTAATTAGTTCAAAATGAGTCGCATTAAATTATGTGCGGTATTAACCTTTAACTTAGAAGAGGTTACATGGGGAACATACTACATAAACTGCAGCTTTACTCAAAGCGTGCTATTTTAAAATAGCCACATTTAAATTGGCAACTAACATGCCCGTCGTGAAATATTTATTATGTAAAATTATATTATTTTACTGGGGATAAAATAACATTTGCTAATAGGCTGATAATAATTGTCGTCTCTCCATAGTTTAAATAAATAAAATAGGCCCGTCTTATGAGTAAGTAGAGAAGCACGTATACAGCCACTTGTTAGTAAAGATTTTAAATTACAATTTATGCTTTCCTTTCGTGATTTGTGCTGCCATGGCGTTATCTGATCATCAAAGATCTATTTTCCATATAATAACTTACATTTCAGGAATTTTAATAATTAATAATTAGGAATTAGGACTAATAATCGGGAATTAAAAATATTTGCAATTTCAACCCCTTCAAAACTCCAAGAAAGTTACACGGGAGATTGGATAGAAATATTGTTTTTTTGTGGAAATATCTTCAAACAAATAATTAAAAAAAAACACGGAGGGAAGTCGGTAAAAACAGGGTGGACTCGTTGAAGCATTTTCTTAAATTTGCTACGTCGTTACAAATAATACACACCCCGTATGATCTCGTTACAATGTAATTCGAATAATTATTACTAACGGAACAAGAAGATTTTACAAAGGACACACCGATAAAATTTCTAGGTCACTATACCCTATAGGGAGCTCAATACGTGCTCATTTATTAGGTGTGGTCGGAATTTAAAGATTTAAAAGGCCCATCGTAATCTAAAAGGGTTTTACGTCTGCGAGCACAAAACTGGAATAAAACTAGATTCCAAATAATTACGCGGACTGTAAGGTCCGAACACGAAAGGTTCGGCTTTCCCGTTTCGTTTCCATCCTTTTATCTCCCCACATAAATATTTGAAGAAGGAATTACGGCGGCTAGAGTCGACATGTGTGAACGGCGTTTTCGTCCTTTCTGGCCGTATTTCACGTTATCCTTAGACAGCAGTGCTACTGTACCTCCTAATAGGCGAAGCACAATTCGAAGCCCATTCAATTCATATTACTTGCGCTGGCCAATAAAGAGTCCCGCGGACAGATGCTGCAGCATTACGCATTATATCATTACCCGGGGCTCATTTATTACCGGAGATACACACCGTGATAGTTTAAACAAAGCTGCATTTGCAATGGAACGGAATTATTAGCATACACTTTTAGATGACAGTCCGATGATATATGCTCGGCCGGGTAGAACTCGTTATGATAATATGGTCAGTTATGACCGTCGAGTTCTGGGAGGCAGGAGTTTTATGGTTATTTATGCGATATTCGGGCGGAATTATCTTCCTCCATCTCGAAGAGAAGAGGTACCTGCTGCTGCTGAATGCTGCTTTCTTAAACGTCGCATCGGGAGGAAAAAAACACCCACGGAGATTATGACGATGTGACTGATATTAAATGCGGAATGAAATTCAGACGAAGACGGCTGCGCCGGAGATAAGGGCGCACCGACCAGATTCTATCGATGCTCGGAAAAAAATGTTCTCCTCCTCCTCCTCCTCCTCCTCCTCCTCATCGTCCTCCTTTTAGCTTTATTGTCAGATGTTCTCAAAGAGATTCTCGGACTTCCTTTTGCGTCACATCGAATTTTTTTCATTGATATAAAAATTCCTCTTGTGCTTTTCTTGCCTTTTATTTCAACCGTTTTTTGTCCATTGACCGGCTCGCGGTCTCCTGCGAATCTCTGTATTAAATCTGGTTTAAAGTCCATTCCACGAGAGGAGCAAGAAGTTATCATGAGACAATAAGAAAAATAATAACTTGCATACCTTTAACAGCATTGTAACTTTGGTAGATAAGGGACCATTCACAAATTACGTGATACAAATTTTAACAATTTTGCATACCCCCACGTGCGTATAATGATCTGTTGGTATATTTTGTTCTGTTCCATATTATCTTTACATAAGTTCAATGGAAGTACATTATAATATTTTATGTAGACCTATTGCCTAAATTTAGGTAAACAAAACACAACAATAAAACTAACTAATAATTTGTACATTTTGATACATCTGAAAATAATACAATTTATTAGTTTTCATGTTATAAATTTTTTAAATGATCTGTCACTACATTCGTATTTGCGAATCTCTTCAGTAGCCAAGGAAAATTTTTAATTTTAGTTCTTAGAATGTATATTGTTATGCCATTCATATAAGCAATAATTCGATTACGTGATAGTTGCTTAACATCCCCCTCCACCGCGTGACATATCACATTTCCTCACACCTCTCACCCCCTCGGCGCATCACGTAATTTGTGAATGGTCCCTAACAGGTAGAAAAATGAAATCTTCCCTTGTCTCGATCTAGAATCTATTTAGGATTGATACACTTTTCTGCACTACTATGACTGGATATCATCGCGGTAATCTTAAGTTGATCCTGATCCTGAATAATTCAATACAGCTAAACTAAACTATTCTCGCAAATTTCTCAACCAGGAAATCCTTTTTCTCCCCATACCTGTTTTCCCTCCTATTTTTCCCTTCATATTTATCGTAAGATGCTTATATATTGGTGCTATGTTACTTTTATATTTTCGATGATCTCACACTAGTTTCCCATTTTCTCGAGTACTTTTTTATTCGTTTTCCTGTCTACCCATGAGATCCTTACCATTCTTATGTAGCACCACATTTCGAACGCTTGTACCTTATTTATATATGACAGTAGTACTATTTCATGCCTTCAATACTACCGAAAATTACATGCTAATAATGCTAAAAAATTTCATCACATGAATTGGAAATACCTGAACATGAAGAAAGGGGCATTTAATCGAACTAATAGGCTGTGAGAGTCGCGGAGACATTGGTATATGGGTATAGAATTGGCAACACAGACTGGATAGTAGCAGACGTACAAAATGAATAAAAGAGACTTATTGAATAATGTTACGGTATGATTTCTGATATGCATTAAAAATGAGTTCATTACAGTAAAATCAAAAATACTTATAGTGTGGAGATCTGGATGTGGCTTAAGGGGACTAAGGGATGGGCCTAACTTTTACTCACGTAGGAGTGAATCAATAAAATATAATACAACGAATTCGGATTTATTAGGCTTGATCTGGTTTAATAGACCCATCTCCATCAGCTTTCCATAGCATAGATTGTCAAATCCTTTTAAAATTTTCAAAAAAGATTATAATTTCCACCCAGTTTTCGTTGTATGAGCCCACTTAAGCCTAATAATGATGTTCTTATACCAAATTTTCTTTCTTATTCATATCTACTTGATACATTCTGTCGTCGTCAAATAATTCTTTAAATATGCTCATCGGTTCAGCTTTTGTTTAGTACCTAGTTATTATTCTTGTTATTGTATATGATCTCCATTAACTTATGCATGTTATAACTGTCATGTTTCTGTTCATATCCTCCATTTTCTTTACATTGCTGAGATAACCACTTCTCTTTAGCTTGCCTTATATTTTCCTCATCTGTCGTCATCTTTGCACCATCTTTGCCTTTACAGTGATGTCCATATGTAAAGCCTCCTTTGCGGCTGTGTGAAATGTGTATTTGCTCTAACATACTTATCGATGTGGCAGTATTCTAATAATATGCCGTCTCTTTTTTCCACATCCTCAGACAAAATTTACCTGTACATCCTTCTGTTTTTTTCTCCATCTATTTTATTGTTTAAACCCCCATGACAACTATACTATCTTGTTCATTTGTGACTTTAGTTCTGTATTTAGATCATTATAAAAGCTTTCCACAACGTCGTTCTCTTTGTCAACAGTGGGTGCATAGCTTTACTTTATGTTTATTTTTCCTTTCCTTGAATCAACATTATTTGTTACTTTATAGACTATTGTACCAACTCCATATTTATATGTCAGATCATTATTTCCTGCAGAGTACATGGTTCCATTTTCTATATTAATCTCTCCCATTACTGGCCATTGCACATCACTGATTCCGAAGAAGTTCAGTTTTAGACTTTTTATTTCGGTTGTAACATTAGCGAGTTTACCTACTTGAAAAATGCTTCGATCATTACCAATACCTACTCATAAATATTTGTACTACGTATGTGCATATCAGATGATCTATCTATTGACAAAGACTTTGGAGAGGAGCTGATACGGATGCAGCACGTATCGATCCCGATACGACAGTAAATATCTTAAAAGCTTGGAAGAGTGAAATAAAAGTACCCTACCGGTAGTTAGACCAGTTTTGACGTATCCATCGGAAACACGAACCGATGCGACTTAAAACAAAATTGCTGCTTCTAACGGTTGAAATTCATGCGACGAGAATTGCAGGTAGAGCAGGAAGATGCGGAATAAGAAGCGAACACGTAACGCATTAAGTATGCAATGGGAGAGTATGTAAAATTCCTCAGCGAGAGACAGGATGAGTAATCATCCGAAGACAGAGCAACGACTTAATACTGCACGTGTCGTTAATTATTAACGTAAAACAAGGCGGAGTTCAACGACAATGGTACTGACTCGTCGACGTAAAAATTGCAAAGTCGACATTCAGTGATTCGAGATTTTCTGTTTTATTTTGTTATCATTCGTCTAACATTTTTAACCACGGAATAAAAATTACGGGCAACATTTCTCTGCATAAAACTGTAAAAGCTTTTCTCTCCAGTCGGATTAATAATTTTAACGACTCGCTAACAACCTCATGGAAGTTCGTGGAGTTATTTTTTCTTTGACAATAAAAGTATGCAAATTCTGTTCCTTTCTTGCAGTCATTGTGGCTCGTATTCATTTGATGTCAAATATAGTTCACATACATCTTCTATAGGAACTCTAGAGCGTAAAGTTGTTAAAAAGGCATTTTATTTCTTTACACATCCCCTTTAATTACTATACCAACAAACAACGGCGTAATTTATATGGAAATGTGTTTTTGGTTACCGGTAGGTACACCTTTTTTTATCAAAAAAGTTACTGTCCCCGACAACCAAGTTCACGCTTTACATTTTAATTAATTATTAAATTTGGTGGTATAAGCTAATATTTGCTAATTCACTTTCGTAGGGTTGAGATTATTCAGTATCCAGATTACAAGTGGAACCTATATAGAGCCAATCACAAAAATATTCAAACGTGTTATACATGAAGTACAGCTGAAAAATTGGATATATAAATTGTACCAAAATGTTCGGACTTTTAGAAAAACAAAATGGCGATAAGTGAGATTCCAAAGAGTATAAATGTACGTACATGAATGCAAATAATGAAAGAAGAACGACGCTTCACAAAATTTTTGTTAAATATAAATTTTACAAAACGTATACAGTTACATACTGCTACATACCATAAATCGAATAACATCCTTACGAAGGATAATTGACAGACGAGGAGGAGACTGTTTAGTATGTTTGTTTATTTATATATTTTTGCTTAATTTATCTATAAACTCAAAAACTATTATAGCAAGTAATAGGCACTTAGTTTTACGAACATCAATTTTAAAAATTGTTTGCCTCCATTACCGCCAGAATTAAAATTGCACGTGTCGTATCCTGATCTCAAAAAATTGATTGAAGCCAAATTTGGTATAGGATGTTTTTTTGAGTCACTGATCACAAATGTAAATTGAGATTTATTCAAGAATACGTTAAAGTATATTCGTTTTTTCTTGTACTATGATATTGCCATACTGAATATACTGACAACGTACCATAGAATTGTTAAAAGTCCATATCTAATAGGTTTTAAATTAGTTGAGAAAATACTTAATCAAGGACAGTTATTTCTCTCAGTGTAAAGCTCTTTTTACTTCTAGATTCTACTCTCTAGATTCTTCTAGGGTATATCACATATAGCGAAAAATGAAATGACCGTGTATATATCCTCATGGTTGTTTTTGTATGTAAGGATCATAAAAGAATTTATCTACTTCAGACGAAGCAGGTAGTGTGGGGATCTTTTACGACTCCCTACGGTGATACTGGTCACTAATACTTTGTCACTTGAGAAGTCACTTCATTTTTCACTAAAGAAGGTTTAAGAGGCATTACATTTCATGTGGTCACAATAAGTTTACTTGCTGTACATATAGTTTCAATAATTACAGGAAATCATACAAAAATATCTCGCATATCTAATAGTAGGTAGAGCTACTGTTTTTCATTATAAAACCAGTTACCAGCATTTTGAAACTTTTTGTGTTAATATCGTTAAAATCTCTGGTAAGGCTGTGGTGGGTGTATATTTCTTTAATATCTTAAATTCTTGGTGTTTTTTTAGGTGGCACTACCACAGATGTGCTTAATAAAGTCAAAGTGACTGTCATCAACTAATTTATCACATTGGCTTGTTGAGAGCATTAATGATTTAATACACACATGCGCGACATACTATATTTAGTAAACTTTTGTAACGATTCTTAGCAAGAGACAGAACCTGCTGTTCTTGGAACGTTTGGGAATAATCATAATAAAAGTTATAAAAAAATATTCATAAAACATCTCTCGCAGGGTAGCATTTAAAGCGAATATTATGACTCAATCTCGTATTTAAGTAGCAGGAAATCACACAGTAAAAGGACGAGTTATTCATAGTCGAAACAGAATTGTGACTCCCATTTCTTCGGATGATAACAATTTATTAACTACTGTGTATATAATTTGAATAATTACACTACATTTCCATCTTAGATATAATAAGTTAAAGCTGTAATCTGACAAGCTTATCTAGAATACACTGGCACACACAGACGCATGGGAGATACACTTACGTATACATATAAATTTTTTCTTGTCGAAGTGAAGACACAGTGAGGCAGGCTCGCCGGCCAAACAGGTTCTTCTAATTGATTATTTTCGAAAAACTTTTTAATTAAAGGACTAATGCTTGTTTACAGTTGCTCAACGCTGGTAGCGTTTTGAAAAGCGTATAAATCAGATCGGTTATCGACTTGGTTGGGGCGCGTAGCGTCGTCGCGCGAAAGAAGAATGGAATGCATCTCCATGGAAGCGGAATCGAAGAATAGATACGTGCATTTATTTGAATATAAAGTGGGTTGCGACATGAAAGATTTGTCGGCACATCTTTGGAAAGGGACTGTCCCGTCGTCCTTTTAACTGGGTCACATACCCAGAGAAATCCTGTAAACAAATGTTCCGTCGGTTCATAATATTGCAAAATCGGCGTAGGCGGAATGAGGAGGATCACGTTTTTATCTCCGATAGGATTCCACCTTCGCCTGGAGATGTGGTCCGAAGGCAGCACCTGAATTTCGTCAGCGGACGAAACAAGATTGTCGGACCGGTACTTGGGAGACGTAACGATGACATTTTTCGCATTCATTAGCCCTCCGGTCGATGTTGAAGAACTTGTAAACGAAGCAGTTAGAGGCGGCGAAGAAAAAATGCTAATTTCTCGCTAAATACGCTGCCGAGAGAACGAACGAACGCATCTTGTGGGAACATAAAGTTTTTAATAGCCGTTTTATGACGGAACGTCGTTTGCATTCGTCGAGGAAGCGTTGATAAAGCTTGTTTTAAAACTGGTAACAGCTTAATGCATTAGCAATTAAAATGGCAGAAGGCGCAATGTGAAGTTGTCGATGTTTCAAACTGCCTGTCGGAATGGCCTTTTTTCGCGTCATCGCGACGGAAACGGGACGTTGTAGAAGATTGTCTCACTTAACGAAATTAACTGAGGAACTTTTAAAAAAATGGCTCTGAAGCAGCTTTTCGGCTTTTTAGAAAACTTTTACAATTCTCCATCTCACCAAATGTGCGTTATTCGACTAGGATGCAACTAGGACAACTTAAAAACCAGGGTAACTTCTCTCATCTCAGTGGGTAACATTTATACCACCGAAAACTGAAATTGAACATAGTATATGGTACATTTTTGTTAATTTGCTTCAAGAATTTGTTTCATTGCTCTAACTTGTTATTACCATCATCCTCTTATCGATGGGGATGGACTTCCATCGAGATGTAAACAATATCACTGACTTAAGTGGTAGTTATTATTGTAAAATGAAATTTTGTTAATTTTCTTCAACGTTCTGTTCCATTTATCATCTTTGTGATTACACTATCATCCTCGTATCTATGATGGTTGATTTCCATCCTATAATTTTTATACAGCTATGATGCATCCCTATGGCTGAGCTAAGTGGTACCTAATAGCTCAACAGTTTTTCCACTTAAAAAGAGTTTCTTCATGGAATATTTCCGTTATCAACATTTCTAAGCAAGTTAAGTTGAGTTATAAAAACCTGAAGGTTTAACGTGCACTTCTATAAGTTTATTTTTTCATATAAACAAAATTGAAAAGCTACATTCACGATATAAACGTCATATAAGGTTTATATCCATTAGAAGCCGATATAAATGGCTCCATCTCGTCGGAAAATGAAATTTGTCATTATCGATTTTTTCTGAACCGTCTAAGAGCCCAATCGATAACAATACCAAGCTTCCAGTGTCTTGTTAACTGTTAATTATTGCCCAGAATAAAGAATAACTATGAGAATAATCGATGGATCCAGCAAATGCAGGTGACAACAAAAAATCAATTGAACCTATTTATTGGTGTGATGTGAATGAACTTGTTGATAGACTAATTACACCCATGTTTTAATGGGAATAGTTTGTAAAGCACGCAGCAATGCAAATAAAAGAAACGCTGTTAGTTACTTAGACTGTTGTGCATTTCGACTTTAAAGTCTGATATTTTAAAATTTGTGAAAGAAAAGGAGAAAGCAAAAGCAACGGATTCTATCTGAACAGAGGAATTTAATTCCTCAAAGTAAATGGAAAGAGCAGTGTACCTCAGTGTTTTATAAAGATACCAAATATACTCAGCATTAACAAAGCAACGTAAATAATACAAATGAGGCAGATCATAAGCCATGAAGCACCACCAGTGCTCCCACTAGGCAAGCACTAATTACACCCGGTTTTCAGTCTTAAGACGTTCCGGAACGAGCTGGAGCGTTACTCATAAACGATGTCAAATATTAGACAGTCGCGAGTAGTAATTCTGATTATCCTGCGGATCTGGCAGTTTGCGGCGCATGCCGATCCTTTCGGGTAATAAAAGTTTCCTTAAAGTTCTCCCTAGATGGGAGATAAATTCCGAGAGAGCGGCGGCACCTCACCATCGACCGGGGGCCTCCTGGCGGCGAACAGAAAGACAAGACGGAGTACAAGAACCATTTAATTACTACATCTCGAGCAATCAGGTCGAATTCTTTGAAAAACCCAGCGACACAACAAATTAAGGCAACCAGGAAAACGAGTCCAATTTGGCGCTCTTAACTGGTCCGGTCAGGGAAGGAGGAGGGGAGCCCCCCGGAAAATTTAATTATTTAACGATGACTGCGACTTTTCGTGAAATTGGTAGGCGGAGTGAAAGATACGGGAAAAACGCGGAACGATGCGGACAGTTTTCAAGGTTTAATTTAATCATAATGATGTCGGTTTTTGTGTATCTTCGGGGTTCATGAAGAGGTGAAAAAAATAGCTCTTACTCAGTGATTAATGCTCATACACCATTTCGGGTATCCACTAATTAGATTCCGGTAACGGAGTTCTCACACTAATAACATTGACGATACGAATAATGAAACCTTTGTTTTTTTCCACTGCTTATAAATCATGGGCTCTGCTGCTATTCCGTTGAATACGCTCTGAATCTGTAATATTTCCTTCACGACTCCCGAATTGAAACGGTAAGAGTAATTTATGAACTCTCGCTGCTTCTTTTGTGTTTTATTATGCAACCGCAGAAAATACTCCGGCTCTTGGGATGTTATTAAGTTTTCCCTCGGGTTTATTCTTACCATGAAAAATATCTTTTCTAACTTTCTTATTAAGAACCCTTTAGCGCGCAATGGCTCGGTGTCATTTACTTCTTTACCGGTTTTGAATACATTATGGAATCCTCAACGCGGAAGTGCGCGTCAGCAAAGCACCCGATTCTACCTCGAAATTAGGAAGAATGCATTACCGACGGAAACTTAATAGAGAAAATGCATAGATAACAGCCTCTTAAAACTATTTAGGGCGATGGTTAAATATGCTAATACGCCGCTGAAGTAGCGGTGTTCAATGGGAAATACTCACGTTTTGTTGATTAAGAGTTGAACGAAACATTCAAGTGAAGCAAGAGAAGTTGGTTACTGCATTGAAGTTTTTTGAAAATAATGCAGTAATGCATTAATGAGCTAACGTTGATGAGTCAACTTTCAAATATTTTAGTTACCTCTAGGATTCATCTTCAGTTCGAGAGAAGAGTTGGTATGAAAGACTTAGAAATGCAATATAGAAATTAACAAACTTTTTTGAGAAGAACTTCACTAGAATACAGTTTAAAGCACGAAAGAAATCAATAGAAATAATCAGTATTTCGGTCAAACTCACAGGTTTAGCGATGGGTTCCATATCACCCTCTAGTATTCACAAAATAGTATTAATATTATATGATAAATTGTTTGTAGTGCCTTGTAAGCTAAATTTTTCGGTTCCAATATGTATAAATAAACTGAAAACTTGTAATTTTTGCGGCCGTTCTTAAAGGATTATTAAAACCTGGGAAACACTACTTCTCGCACAAATTAATATGATTCGAGAATTTAACTACGGTGGAATTTGTCGTTAAGTTTTATAACTTGCTTTTAATTGCATTATTATGAAGTATGCCAAACGTGTAATTATTTTGAGAGCTCCTTAAGTAGTATAGTAATGGACGTTCGAAATGCGAAAATTATTTTCTTCCATGATTTTTAACGTCACATAGAACAATAAAATCAATGAACGATGTTTTCTTTCCTTCTTCATAAAGAATTTTGTAAAAGAAATAATATACTGATGGTAATATATGCTATTAAAACAATATCCAAATACAACATAAAAATACAAAGGTGTCGCTTGGCATTAATAATTTCCCTGAAGTAGTTTGCTTGCTTCTATCCGCAATTCTCAAACAACCCTTTCATTAGCATCATCATTAACATTAACCAAACCTCAAGCCGAATGTGCTTTTCTTTCGAATTACATTGATGCATACAATAGCCACAGTGGGAACTGTTGATAAAGGAAATATTCCATTGAAAAACATTTTATAAGTTTAAATTCGCTACCACTTGCGTGTGCGAAATGATTGCATGACAGCTGTATAAAAATTAGAGAATTAGAAATCTTCAAAAAAATTAACAAAAATGCACATTATCCATGTCAAATTCCAATTGTATGGCAACTGAAGTCTGATATTTCGTAGAATCAAGTATTTGCTTTTCCGTCGTTTAACCTATGTCACAACTAAATAAACGAACGTTAAATTAGATTACACAGTTAAATTACATTATGATACCATGATGTCGACCTAATGAAATGTAGAAAGGGAAGCCAATATGTGCATATTGAAATTAGGAATAACTTTATTAACACACATCACAATTCATTTATTGTGTGGTACTGTGTAATTCGTGGCTTTTAAACGCTCATCATTAGGATAACCAGGAAACAATAATTCATGATGGTATATGAAGCAAAATGAGAAATGAATTGTTATATTAGCATAAAAATTTAATACACTGAGTTGGCGATGACGGCAGTGAATGTGCGTCAACAATGATCATATCAATGTAGTAAATTTATCTTATTTAAAAATATTACAAAAAATAGTGTGCGTCATATCCTTCAATCTGCAGAAATCTCTAACAAAATCAAATTTAGGCGAGATGTCGTGGTTTTGTTACTGTCTACCATAGCATCATTTAAATAAGGCGTTTATGCAACCAAAATTATTTCTCTTGCATATTCGAACTCTTTATTTTTGTGCCTTTAAGACATTTCGTTCCTGGGAAAACTGGGACCTCAGAGCCGTTTTACATGTTGGAGTGGGTTTTGTTAAATGAAGAAAAATTATAGTGAATAGCAGGGTGTAGTGAATAGCTCTGATGTTTAGTTATACCTTATGAGTGATTACTGAAGGGTTTTGTTTTAAATAATAATAATCTGTTAAAAAAATCGATGATTATATGGTCGTACTTCAAATAAGAATTTGTGAAATAGGAATAGGTTCTTTCATTTCAGTACATCGGTACTAATTTTTGATACAACCTCTATTTTTAGTTCAAATTGCATAAACGCTATATAAGTGCGCCATTTAGTGGCTGATGTTTTAAAGTAGATCTCACCAACTGGCTTTGTCGCTTGAGGACAAGTTGATGGACTGAAGTTCAGTCGATAAATTAATCAAATATAATTACACAATTAATAAAGATACATTAAAAATGCCATTTATATACAGGACAAAAGATGCTCTTAGTTCTTTGACCAGTGGATGGCAGTTAGCGCTGCTGCATATTGACAGATATTTTCATGTTTAAGGCATTTACATTTTACCACATATTAGTTAATTATAGGTCAAATCAGGTTTCCTGATCCACTTAACCTGGCATCCTATACCTCTTTACCCTTCTGCAGCGCTTTAATCTTTTAAGGAAGATCATTAGGGTTACTACCTGCTGTAGTAGTAAGGACAGTTTTCAGATAATTCTGTGATGATTATATAATAATTTGTTTTTGACGTGACAAGACGCTTACGAAGTGCTCTTTAATTTCTCCTAGTTTGAAGGATTTTCTTGGAAAATGTTGATTGTAGCGGTGTTTAGAAATATGATTTACATTTTAAGAGATGCCACAAGTGGGTCTCTACCCTGCAAACTCCAGTGGAAATGTGGTCAGACAGTAGATACTCAGATATTCTCCTGTGGCACCCTTCGGGTCAGGAGAGAGGAGATGACGTCGTCGCCCATATGGAAATTTGAATTCAACCAATTAACAATATTTCTGCCGTAACATAAGTCCCCTTTCGGCTGCCATTACTTATGCATTATTTCCCGGGGAATGTGAAGCAGCTTCTGGTCCCGCCTGCCAGAATCGAAGGCTGGCAGAAATTCCGTTGAAAAGCGTAAATTCCCTAAACGTCCCGAATCAGTAAATTGGGTCAGTTCCTTACGGTGCAATCGATCTGGAGGACATTATACATTCACGGCAACTCTTGTAACGGGCCGGGCACGAATCCCAGGCAAGACGGAGACGACGACGATGAGAAAATGATTTAACTGGCATGCTTGATGCGAATCGGGCGGTTTCTTTTGTTTTTTCGTATCTCGGATCGCAGTCGCCTCGCCGAAGAATTCTTTTGTTTAGATATCTGCCAACGCTGTACGTTACACTTTTTCATCGTTTTACGAAAACAACTTTTCCTGCGAAATAGTAAATAAGTGAGTTACGCAAAAGTTAGCTGCAAATTTAAAAATGGGAAACTAATGTATAAGAGTGATGCTCCGAAAGCGATTATGGTCGAATAAAAGTTTTAATGGAACACGGTTTTCTTGTTCGTTTTTCTTTCACTCCAGTTATTTACTTTCCTTATTAGGATGTTTTCTTGCATTAGAACTTTTTTAAGTTATAATTGGTGGGACTTTTTTCGGAAAGTTTTGTTTTAACACTTGTAATTAAAAGTTCCTCTCTCAGTCGACAATTATGTACGCTCCATATATTCTTGTTAGTGAACTTTCAAAACTACTGGTTAACATGGACTTCTTTTGACCTTTTTGTTCGACTGTGAGGGTTTTCCGTTTCGAGAGTACAAAAAGTTTGGCAATACATCCACGACTCGACGACTGGAAAGCACTTTGCAATCAAGAGAATTTTGAACTAGTAATTTTGAACTCTTTAAAAGTTATGGTCTCTTACAAAATTATTGTCAAAAAGTACTCGTAATAATAAAAGAAATACAGATGTTAAGAGAATTAAAAAAAATAATTGCGTAAAAATGGCGTTACCCTTGTTTAAATCACAAAATGACTTGAGACTTCAAAGAAGGAAATCGCAGTAAAAAGCCCAATAGTCTTTCATGAATATTGACTATCAAATATTCCACTTTGCGCCCTCATGGCAGTTATCTGTTCGGTTACTTAACATAAATCTAAACAAATGTGTTAGTTGCCTGGTCTTGATTGCGAGTCCTGTTTTTAGTCGAGTGAATATTCAAAACTTTTCTGAAAATCAGACGATTAGACTAAAAATCTAAAAATGGGGGGGGCTACAATTCAACATTACTGAAACAGTGAAAGATAGATCTTTTATTTGGTTTGACGGGTTTAGTTTTCTAATCAGAGAGATCAATAAAGACGGGTTTGGATTTGTACAGAGGGATAGAGCGACATTATTGTAAGAGACAATAAAGTAATTAAGGAATCAATTCATGCATGTAAACCAAAACTTTGCAGAGAAAAACATATAAGAGTACATGTTTGATATTAAAAAAAGAGGCATTGAAGATGAACATTATTTACCTATGTCCAAAATCTTTTACAGTGAATTTATAACATTGTATAGGCTAGGACTAGATTTAGTAAGATTCCACAATTTTCTTCAGAAAAAAACGACTTATGCATAATCAGAAATCGTGGTTTACAAACAAATCTCGCATCAGAAATAGTCTTCCTTGATGAATTGGTAACTATAGAAGATAATATTTAATTTCTTTTTATTGATTAATAGTGTTTCGCGCAGGAAAAGGACGTTTTTACTCATATTTACGATGGAAAAATTTGACGGAAGACGACGTAAAAATCATATTTTACTTGACAAATGAATTCTTAAAATTTTAAAAACTGAAAAGTCAAAATACACCGAAGAAAGTTTAACAGCGCTGGCATATATTTAAAATCTTGAATAAATTTGATTTTTGAGAAATCCTTCAGGTTCTTAAGTGGAATATAATGAAGGACAACCATCAAGGCTCACCTGGTGTACCTGACTAATTCGATTCGTTCTACGTTAAATTGGTCGAGTAGCTTCTACAACATTAAATTCCTAAACGCTAGGCATTTATAACAATTAATAGCGGGTGAATCCTTCGAAATAGCCCAATTATATCCGAACAAGTCCCGAGAATTTAAATCCTCCCCTCCCTGGTCGTCCGTTTTTCTGCGGCACCCATCGTGTGTTTTTTCTCCTTCTCCCTCTCCAGCATTAGAAAAACGTGCGGCATTCGGAAGAAAAATGCGGGGTTGGATGGTCATTCGTACGTAAGAATTTGTTTACACGGAGGTGAAACAGACGGAATGCCTTTTTCTCCCAAGCTTAAAGTAGCTGCGGCAAGATTCCGATCTAAATGTTCCACATTAACATACAGCCGCTATAAAACACTCAGCTGGTCAAGATACAAAACCGGGGTATACAGATATATCATCACGATTTCGAGTCGGAGCCGAGGAAAATTACACTATACAGTTCCCGCCGGCTACAACGCCTCTATCTTTGTTATGTAACCGTTTTTATTTATTGGAAAAGTAAATTTCAATACTCTCGCGAGACGATAGGTTATGAAATATTGGGCTCCGGCCCTCGAGGACTCCTCTTTCCGCGCTCATTGCCGGCCGGAACAATTATGTGGGTCTCGGAGTTCCTCATCGAACCAATTATTTAATTTAGGTTAATAAAGAGTCAGGCGCGAGAAGAAATTTTATCTTTAGTAAGAAAGTATTTAGTAAAGCCGCGTCAATCAGTTGCTTCTTTGCTTAGATTGCGAATTATATACAGAGTGATGTTTGAAAAAGGGCTTACCCTGAATTCAAAAATAAGACAGTAAATTCCAGAAATGCCTCGATTTTTATCGAAACAGGGGCATCTTTTGACGTATCGTTGCGATGCATATCACTCACCTCCTCATCATTTCACACCACCCCACAGATTACTGAAATATAATGACACGCCTAATGATACCTTATTGTTCTATCAGAAATTTCACTATGTAATTTTCGTGCCTGATTGGTGATTTTTCACTAAGTTAGGCTCCAAAGTCTAATACAAAAGCTTAATCAACAAGGTTTTAGGTAAGATAGAAACGTTTATTTGTGCACTGTCACAGAAAATTAATGCCACAATTAGTATTGACAATCCTTTGGAAGTCTTAGATAGAATGACTTATTTTCCAGTACCCCATTTAAAGGCTTTGTTAATATTGCTTTACTTAAGACATGTAAATTCGTTTTTACCCATTTTCTGAATATTTCTTCCAAATAAACGTAACACCATGAATTTTTTTCTTACATAATACTAGAGTAAAAAGCTTCTCCATGTTCTTATAGGAGAATTGTAACTGTAAAGTGACGTTAAATAACTTTTTTCCGAATTTTCTAAGTGTTGGTACGTGGTTTAAAAATCGAAAACATTTTTGGGTTATTTCTTCCATCAACCCGATTAATTGAAAGCATATTTTTCCGTAGAATTCCGTCCATATTGATTTTTATATTATAGCTAAAAATTTAATCATTTCATTTCGATCACCCCGACTATGTCGATTCATATTTAAAAATGAGACTTCTGCCTACTGGGTACCAAAATTTATGGACTGTAATAATGATTTTACTAATAATCAATCCACTTCTTCAGCGGTTAACTTTCGGTATGTTTGTGTACTAACTTGATTTGGTTACTTTGATACGAAATCACCTTTAAGTCTGTACACGTGAATTTTGTGCCACTTCTATCAATATTCTACATAAATTCGTTCATAAATCAAATTCCCAAAAATTTTCTAATTCCTATTGTAACACCAATCTCCAATTTTCTGGTTGAGCTACATTAGGATAACCAATTCACACTGACTACCTTGTGGATGATTGAGTCAATAGATCGACAATTTTCTAGCGTTTTATATTCACAGTTACTTGTTTTTCCACGCTATGAAGAGCCGATCCTTTGTTCTAAATTTTCCAAGTAACTTCGTAGCGAAAGGTTCGAAGAGGCGCCTTGTCCTAGACCTTTCATTTTCTAATATCACAGAACGCAATCCGGTGGAACTAATATCCCTCGAGAGGTAAGAACCCATCCAGGGAGCTTAATCTCCGAACTCTCGAAATGCTGAAGCGTTGACATCAAGGTCAAGAATTCCATTAAATTATGCAAACCGTCTCCCTGGTAATTGAACATATAATCACAAATCTGCCTCTTCTTCACAAAGCTATCTGCATTGATGGCATTAACGCTAATGTATGTGATTGAATTCGACGATAAAAGTCTCAAAACCGGCGACACCTCTGATAATCCCCACAAACAAAAGTGTTTTCAATTAGGCAAGCGACATCGAACAACAAGAAAGGATTATCGAGGAGAGGGAAAATTGAACGCGCCGTTACTGGAAAATATTTATTAATTCATGCTAATCCTGGTACGAGGGACTCTTGTGCTTTTTTTTTGAATAATTCATGTCGGTCTCAGGCAGACTTTTAAAATGTATAAATAAGGATGCTGCTCTGAGCTACTTTGCCCTTACAAGTCGTAATACAGTTCCTTTTTCACTACGAACTGGCAACTACCAAGTATTAGAATCGCATGAGAACGCAAAAAGTAAATAGAATTATTGTTTCTAATACATTGTAACTATTAACGCTACATAGACGTTATAGGACGTTAATATAGAAACCAATCCATAAATGCTCACATATTAGCCGTTTCTGGGAGCGCCTGCAACTTTGTAATTAATAGAGGTTATTTTCAAGAAAATTTCAAATCTTCCATGTGTTGTATTGATAAGAGTTACATACGTGATCAACGTTGTAAACCACACAAACTAAAATGATGCAAGTAAAATTAAATTTCTAATGGAACTAATTGAGTCGTGTAATGGAGGATGGTGTATAATCCGCACAATTAAACACACATTAGGACTTTTTCTTCGTCACTAAAAATTATAAGGCACGTGACAATTTTAAAAAATTTTCAGCTTCCTTTTCAGAATGTGAGTAATTACGACGCGCCAGTCGTAAATAAAAATTTATTGGCGTATTATGCGCTCGACCGATTTACGACAGGCGTTAACTCGTGTCGCAAACGTTACGTTCGACAGTAATAGCCATCATACGCTCTCATTGAATACTGTTAGTTCAACATCCTTGATACATCTTAACGTTTACAACCGTCGATCGTGGAATTGAAGATGCGCGAATACCCGAATCGCGCGTTTAACGTCGAAAGGAGCTGAGATGGCAAAAATATTTTTTTAATTCTGTAGTGTATCTCATTTGCATGAAATACTTGTAAACCTAACAATGCGGGTTGGTGCCGCCAAGGTGTTAAAAAATTAGCCTCCTAGCTTGTTTTTTAAAAATATCTCATTAGTTCAATTCGTACTACCAACTTTGCTTATAAGGTATCTAATAAATAACGACATGACTTTTTAATACTGTTTTTAAAATGGGCCAAAAAATGTAAAATATTTGCTAATAGATCCGTACAGATTTTTAAACCCATGCAAATTCATAATTCCATACAGATCGTATAAAAAATCATCATCCTGAATCTTTATGCGGATAAAAATACTTGTACTGCTCAAAACCCAAAACTTGGGGCGCTTCAAATAGATAATTGACGCATACGGTCATAAATAACTTTATTGCACTTCGAATGATATGAACTGTTGTGTTTTCTCATCGACGGCTACTTCATACACCCAAATGCGCCCCATGTTTTTAAATTTACATGTATTTTCATATCTATAACGATTCGCGATCATAAATTTTATAACAATGTGTATGAAATTATAATTCTGTATAGACCATAAATACGAGATATTATTTTGTACTTTTAAGTCTATTTTATAATCAATACATATAATTATTTCCTGGTTTTTAATCTTCTTGCCCTTTATAACTTGCTTCTCTATCGTTTACTGCTTGCCATTTTTAAAAATTTGTGGGTCATGACTGTCACTCACACTAGGTTTGATGTAGGGATTTTTTGTTGTAGGATGTCATTTCATAATCTAAAATTGATGTACAATGTGTAAAAATGTGTACAATGTGTAAAAATGTGTACAATAATTGAAATGGTGGATTTATTCAATTTGGTTCCTCATTATGTATAACGTTGATCTTCAACGAATTAAGGTTAGAATCCCAAAATGATAATATTAACTTTTGCTATCATTCACACCAATCAGTACATCGATCTGAGCTATTTTTAGCTGTAAAATTGGAGAAATTTTAATTATACAATAGCTAAAACGTATACCTGTTCAATAGTGTAAAGCTTCATGCTATTTATGGTACGTAGGATATAAAGAAAGTGGGCAAGCCTAGATTTCCTAAATTTTAGTCAAATAAACTGATGAAGTCATTAATGTGTAAAGCTACAAAGCTTCAATAATATATCTACCTGATTTATTTTTTAGAATAAATAAAATTTGTCCAATTTACTGTCAATTCAATATATAACCAATATAAGATTAACTAAAACTTTGAATGTAATTCTAATGAAAAAAGCATTTCGACTTAGCCTACCTTTAGCTGAAAAAATGACCTAATTTTTAGTGTATAACTACTAAAATGGCTAATTTTTATCACTACACAAACAAATTACAAGTAAATAAATAAAAGTAATTTACAAAAAAAATTAGGAAATAGTCTGAATTTCTATCAGGGAACTTACAAGATCAAGAGGATAGTTTGAGGTTCTGTCATTGCGATACAAATCTTTCACAACTTATTATTCAGAAAATAGCGTAAACTACTCGTATTTATGTGCATCGGCGTCTAAAGTAAAAATTAGCCCGCGACATACTAACCTACTAGGATCTAAAAAAGCAGGAGAAGAAAAAGAATGTATCTTCGTTAAAACAGAAAAACGCGTGCATTATTTTTATTGGGAAAAGATCTTAGATGGGTAGCAGATCTTAACATCAATTTGAAATGAGAGGAAGTGAGTGTGTTTTCCGACCAAAATCCCTGATACACTCTTCGAAATTTAATTCGATGCGATCAGACGTGAGCCCCAAAAATATTTGTGAAGCTCGTTCATAAATACCGCGGCGCAGGGGAACGGCGACTCAGCGACCAAAAGTCATAAATATCAAAGCGAGGTGATGTTATGAAAGGCGATGCTTCCATAAAACTCACAGAGAAACCGAATAAACCAAGGAATTCCAAATATCGGAAGAGGTTTTTCGATAAAAGCGCAGGTTCTGTAGCGAGTCGCTCGGTTTTACAACAAAAAATCGAGCCCACGAAATAAATTTATTTTAATATCTCCTCCGAAAAACACATGTTACGAGTGAAACGGCCAGCGCAGCTACCGTTCCGGCGGAGACGAGACGAAAAAACCGCCCGAGCTGCATATTAAAAATATTCCGGACCTGAAAGACCGGGAGCCGGCAAAGAATCGCCTTCTTTATGAAGACAGGATGCTGCTAGCTGGCTGCCGCTGCTGCCCGTGGACTTTAAATTATCGAATGCTAACGCGACTCAAGTAATGAGTAGTTAAAGTCACATAAAATTGGTCTCAGGTCTGATTTAAACTGGATCTTAATGGAGTTATGGACCGAGGCATGTCTTCGAACAACGGGGAAGGCTTTTTTAACGGAATTTAATGCGGACAATTATAAAAGTTATGGGAGTTATACTCTCAATGAGCCCGGCAAAAACACGATACCGTCGACATCGCTCTTCTGGGAAATCGCCAGAGATAATTGAAATAACGTCACATAAATATCGTCGAAATTAGACCCCTTCCTCGCTATCTGCTTCTGGCATCTACTTTTAAAATATAATCCTCCACTGAAATAATAAACCATACATACCATTTCTCTCGCCTTCAAAGGGCAATAAAAGCTTTTTACATGCACATACAAGTTTACTTATTTCCTTCGAAAGGAAAGTTGCTTCGAAGCACAATAAGTTAGAAGTATATTCTAGACTTAACCCGGTGAAGAGGTAGTTGCCCCATCGGAAACACGGAGACACTTTTTGAAGTTTTGGTGGTGAATACAACATAAATGGTTTGTGTTGGAAACCGTGTTAAACTTTTGAATTAGGTTGTAGATCTTTTCATAGTGTCTCCGCAATGCTGGTATTAAATTATTAATTGAATCTGATCTGGACAATCAAGACGACAAACTGTCAACTGTTAACGATATGATTAAATTTGGCCGTACATTGGATATTCTGCAGACAGATTGCAGCACCTGCATAAGAATATAATACATAGTTCCCGTCAAAATATAATAAAGTAAATAGTAAAGGTAAATTTATAGTAAATGAATGAAACAAGTAATTCAACAATAAATTAAAAAAGGGTCTATCATTTAATAAGTCATCTGCACCAGAATTGCATTTTTTGTTTTTTATAACTACCTCAGTGGATAAATTTGGAACAACGATGCAGCCTTAAAATATAGAATATGCTTTATTTTATGCTTAATTAATTATTAATGACTCTTCCCGTAGAAGTCCATACTCAAAGCTCATAGCTTTGAGCTCAAAGCACGTCAATGCTGTTAACACCTCGTTTGTTTCCTTCGAAAGGGTATGGACTTTGTGGTCCTCCCGATGGTATTAAATAAATGTTTAATAGTTATAAACCTATGGAATGAGGGGTCTTCAAAAAGTGCATAGAAATACGATTGTGTTTCAGACAAATACGTGCTTGTGACAAAAACTATTTATTTTGTGATAAACATTTGTGATTTTATTATGGATATCAACTATTTTACTATATTTTTTTTCCGATAAATGTATAACCGATAGGATCCCTTAAAATACAACTCGTACAAAGTCTCAATGGGTCACTACCATTGATCATACGTGAAGTCACAACTTTTAATTTATTAAAAAAAGAACATTCTCCGTGTCCAAATTAATCGTATCGATATCAGATATAATGGGGTACTTGAGATATGTAAATAATTTTAGTCTCGTTCAACAGTACAATGCAAAAAAATAATATTTTTAAATAATTTAAAATTATTTCTATTAATTTGGTGTATTTGTATTTGCTGCTCTATTAGCCTTTACTGAAATCTATTATGTATTTTAGATTGAATCGTACCGACGTATTCGCAACATTTAATAACAATAACTATCGAATAGTTATAGGCAATTTGTTAGAATCAAATTAATAGAATTTCATGAAAAAACGAAGTCAAGTTCAGTTGACTGTGATAGTGAACTTGTAATGAATGAAGGGAAAACCAAAATTTTTATTAATAATTAAATCATTGATAATTAAATCCAAGGAACTGAGATAAATCGTAACCCATAGCAAATAAGTGCTGATCTCTTTTTAGGAAGTATTGAAACCCTCGGGAACGTTATTACACCCAGTAAAAACGAAGTTGTCGAATATCTAGCTATAAAAGTACAACTAGTAATGAATATATAAGAACTAATTATGGGAATTTACACAGCTGTATTTAAATATCTCCATTTTTAAATCGATACGTAATGGTACAAGTAGTTTTGTTTTGCCAGAAGCGTATAGGATCGTAAAAGATATCCAGTTTTCATTTTTCTCTCTGAGAGTTCTCTCTGTTAGTTAGGATTTATGTATGATAATCAAATTACCTTTAATTTGTTGTTTCCTTCCATTTTATGCCTACAATTAACTAATTTATTAACGTACGCCCTATTAATTAAAATTAACTGGACGCACTCTGCTAAAAAAACTAAAATTATTTCCTTTATTAATATATGGCGACGTTTTATTGTTACTTGTAATTGTTACTTAAATCTTCAGTTTAGACATTTTTGAGTACAAATTAGTTTTCTTATAATTCTTTGAAAACGCTGCAACTTATTACACTCTATACAGTAACTCACTTTTACACTTCTATACCATGTTTGTTCCTTTTCTCATAAGCAACAATGGAGTATTCTGGCGTATAATTACTAGACCATACTGAGTTTTACATAACAATCGAGGTGTTTTCTGATCAAAAATTGCTTATTTACTGTTGCCAAATTTCTAGATAAGGCTATAATAATAAAGGATAAGGCCTATAAGACTCATTAAGGATACATTTACCTTTCCTTCCATGTCTGTATCAAGTTTAACGATCAAATAAAATACAAAAGTATATATAGTATACTGAAGCAAGGAAGGTTCATTTAAGAAATATTTTGTCAAAATCCAGGTTCTATGTTATTGAAATGATAATAAACAATATACTTAATTGGTAAAAATTTCTTCTCTTCTACAGTCTTCTCAGTCCTGTTATTTTTGTTATCTGTTCGATGCTATGAACTGCTCTTTTAAAAAACTGAAAGATTTTTTCTTGGTTTCCCTTAATTTTTACAGGATATGGTCGATTTACAGAGCTTAAATGCAGTTTTTAACCATTTTAATAAGGCACATACATTCATGACTACCTGGGACTTAAAATTTTGTTTTCAAGATGTAGAATAAAAGGTGGATTATTAATAACCAATAGTTTTTTGTTTTTGCAATCCATCGGTGATATTTAGATGAAACAATATGATTTAGACAATGATAATATTTAGATTTAGATTTAGATTTAGACAATGACAATATTTAGATGAAACGATGATGAAATATTTAGATGATATTTAGATGAAACAATACTTTCTAATCCTTAATCATTGATGAAAAAATATTTCCTAAATTGTGTCAGGAGGTCTGAAGATGACTACACTACCGAAACTAAGCATGTATCTGCATTAAGCAAATTATAATTGTATTTTTAAACCAACTGGGAGGCACATGCCAATTATTGCATTTTTACTTTCGTCAGTAACGCTTACTACTATCACAATAAACACTATTTTTATTTATGTGCGGTTTAGCTCATTTTCACCAGTTAAATTCTGGTTGTATCACGCAAACAATTGCTCTCGAAATGCCCTTAAATCCGTCGGTGATTTCCCAATAATACACTGACAATACTTCACAATTCGCGATAACTCCCTTGACACCACAATTCCCCGCATGGATAACCATTGCTTTTATCCGTTTTAATTCCACAAAATTTACATACAACCTAGCGACTTTGACCTTTTGGTAGATCCGCTTAGGTGTGAGCGAGGACTTTTTACGACCCTTTATGATTGGGATGGAACCTGCAAACACTTGCATCCGAGAGTCGTAAATCTCTGCATAAGAAGCTGGTCGATTTTTTTACGGCCCCTGTTAGGAATATCGATTTCCATAAAAGTAGTTACGGTTATTACTTTTTAAGTATACTTCGAGTTGTGAGCCTTTCACAAAACCAACCAGATTATTAAGGAAAGAGTTATGATCATGAAATACAAGTATTCTTGATGTTAACTCCTCTGCAGTCATTTTCGGTGATTATCCCCGTGAAGTCAGGTTTTCGTTCCACTTTATCGGTTCAAACGAATAATCTTATGTCCTGTAGTATCCCGCAATGACACCGAACAGGATCATTGTATTAAACTTGCCCGTTAAACTCAAATATTCGGGAAATTGCGAGAGTTCGTGTCCGATTTCACCAAACGCCGTTATTGATGTTGCACAATGGTGACACTCGCAGCTCCTGTGTACACCTGAAATTGGTTTTACTATTGCACCCGAATTCGGCGAAATAAATAAACAAAAACGGGCTGCGATATTCGGGAAATCGCAATTCACACGAAAAACACCGCAAGGAAGTTCATCGGAAGTACACGCCAAGCTTTGTATGCGGTGCAGCCGTGTCAAACGGCATTAGGGTAATTGGCGCATTTGTTACTGAAATTCATCACGAAATGCCAAATGGTCTATTAAAAATCTTTCAGGCACAGAAACATTACGGGACGGTGAAATTTATTGTTTTAAGTACTTCAACTTTCTTGCTTAAAAAACTAGATTTGTTAGAGTTTGATTCTGCTGACCTGGCACGGGATTAGATCAATCATGTAAATTACGTGGCGGCGTTTGTGTCTATTCTGATCAATAATGATGAAACTATGGTCAATTTAGAAATTATAGTGTACCGGAATTTTAAATTACAGTGCGCCTTTCTTATTCGTCAATCACAACACGAGAATAACTCGCTAAACAATTATTAGGTGCGTTCTCTCATGTCAAAAATGGTCGTAGGGAATTCAGGTTAGCTTAGATTTATTGATTCATGCGAGGTGTTTAACGATAATCTTTTTGTAATTTCGAGGTGGCTTTATTTGCTCTTAATGATTTCGCATATAAATAAGCATTCTCAAATAGCTTCAAATCCTGCGATGTGGAAATTTCGTTCAGTTGTTTTATATAGAATTAAATGGGTCTTTTATTGGTACTAAAATCGATTAACTATGTGTAGTAACTATTAAGCTACTTAAAAGCGAATGGTATTTGAACATTTTTTGTCCGACGGTTTATTTCTTTAAATACTTCAAAAGTCGTTAAAACGAAGAAAATTTGTTTATCAGGATTTATTGTTCTTTGTAATGGTATTAAAATAAAACATATAGTATATATATACTAAGTGTGAATGAATACTAAGTGTATTGCGCGAGATTCAAGTAAAAGCTTTGGGTCCAGTAGCAAATCTGTACGTACAATAATCCTAAAGACAAGTAAACGAAATGTATTTACATTAAGTAAGTTACAACGAGATTTGCTTTAATATTTCCGAATTTGGCACTCTGATTTTGGATGACACGTACCTTCAGACGACTCAAAAAGTTATAGCGGCAAAACAATATTTTTGGGGCGTTATATAAAAATTTCTATAGGCTTTGCAATGCTACTGAAACGAAAAACCTGCTATGGAAATTAACTCATTTACCCATAGACTTTACACAATTTTCGGATTAGGCATATATATCTTGAAAACTATTAAGGCGAATTTCTTTGATTCCAAGTGAAACTATGTTGATTTACATTCTATAAATAGTCTAAGTAACAATTGTCAGTTTTGTTAACATAGTTTTATTGTTGAAGCACATTTGTACGATACTTCTAACAAGTAGATAACGATAACGATAATCACTTATTAGTTAATTCATAAATTTTTTACAATAAAAACTGCAATCTTTTTGTGGAATATTCATTGTGTACTTTAATAGTTTCATTTAAATCTAACCTAATTTCACAGCAGTGTTCCATTTGTACGTTTAATAATGTACCAAAAAAAATCTTGAAATTTGGATTGATATAATAGAATTCTGCGTTAAATTTTGAATGAAAATTACAATTTTTATATTTGGCTACCCAAAATTTTGGATTGAAATAATGAAGCTTGAGATACATAATATTTATTACGAATAACACTTCAACCTATCGTCATTGTTTGGTTTTACATCGTTTGGATTCATATATGGCAGTCCAAAAAAATGTCCCCAATTATGACCCTTACGAAGAATCCTTATCTTTATATAGGGAAACTAGACCTAGATTCAAAACAAATGAAGGCAAACACCAAGTCTACCATATAATACTAATACCAACAAACTAATTTATTGATGTTCAATAGCGACAGGTTTCGATTAACTAGCAGTCATCATCAGGCTGTGTTGAAAGCTGCATCCATATTAAATATTATATTTGGGAATATTGCCAGGTATAGTGGAAGATGGTGATGGTGCATGGTGAAGAATTTTTAAAATACAAACGTTGAATGATTACATTTGAAAGTATTAAAAATAACATCACATTAAACCATGGTGTTCGATACAACTATACATAGAAGTATGGGTATTTACAATTTTTGTGAACCCGGTATTGTATTTCCAGTCATTCTCAGCTCTGCGATTTTTAAGTTTTCTTAGCCATTTATCTCTTACTTTCCTGATAAATTTTATGGCATCGGTTATCCAGGGCATCCTCTTTTTTTAACTACAATCTAACGTTTTAGCACATGCCCCTCAAATAGCTCTGGTGTATACCTAGTAAAGAGCTCAAACTTGTTATCAACCCCGTATACATAACATGCGATATTGGTTTCACTGTCTACAGGAAAAAGATTTCAATCAGTCCAAAAGTGATAAGCTACATGCACATTTGAATTAACATCTGTTTTGCTAATTTTTATATTTTCTGAACATAGAATAAGCTCAGTCAGTGTAGCTGTATTGAAACTAATCTGAAATACATTAGTTATATTAGTGTAATATTGTTTTATTCCAAATATTTATTCTTATAAATAAACTAAGAAAGTATTTACCCAAGAAATTTTATATGTATGAATACGTAATATAGTACCAATCTGTGTATAATTATAAAGTCAATATTATTGTTTTTTTAATGGAACCTTCTGGTGAGCTAGCGATGATGATGTCGGTGTTTTTGCTTTGTGTTTCTCCTGAAAGAATAGTGTAGTTGACTTTATATTTGTAAATTAGTAGTGTATTGTTTTTTATTGTTGATAGGTACCAAATTCCTCGACCGAATGCTTTCTATATTCTATTTGAGCATAAATACTTGCACTACAATAATATTGTTCTTAGGACTCTTGTAATTTATTCGCAGATCTCTAATGTATCATCGTGATGATTGCTCACATTACGTATTATCAACGCATATTTATTAGTAGCATAAATTTAAATATCAAAATAGTTTATGATATATTTACATACAAAACAAGCCTAACCCGTACTAATTTTGAATACATATACATATTTCGTTAGAGAGAATTAGAATTGATGGTTTACCTTCAAAAATAGTCCACTATTTATGCCCGCTCATGATGAAAATACTATAATAAATAATAGTAATTTATCATTTTGGAATCACATAATTATTCAGTTAACCACTTTTCAACAAATTTTACATTGCTCTACATTAATTATTTGCAAAGAAAATATGTTTAAAAATAATAATTGTTTAATGAATAATGTCTAACTTGGGGCAAAATTAAAATTTGATTCTTTTCAGAGGTCCACTACTAAAATTATTAATGGTAAGTGGACACTTAGCCATTTTCCCGAGAAAAAAATGTATTGTATTTTAATTTAATGATTTTTCGTTTAGTGCCACCATATTTTTTCAGGTTCATATCTCAAAAACCTCATGGGACCAAAAAATTAACTTCATTTTCGTGGAAGTGAATTAAATGGACCCTGAATAAAGTATGTGCAGTGAATATTATGCCAGTTGGTTAAAAATCAATTTGACCTTTTGAATTTGGACAGTGGGCACACCTCTCAATTACTCGAAAAGTGCTAAAATAGTTCAGACATCTCCAAATTCACACCAAAAAAGATGTTTGCTTATCTCTCCAATGTGCCTTTAAAATAAGATTGCAGCCAGTTATTCGTACTGCTGAAATTATTAAGCGAATTATTTTTGAACTGCTGACACCAGAGTATCATTTCCATGATTTTCGATCTGCGCACTTCATTGTTTTCTTCAAAACTCCCAAATCCTTTAAACTTTCTCAGGTGAAGTACGTTAACTGAACTCCCTCTGGTTACATTGAGACCCACCTACCTGTAAATATTTTTCCGCGATTGTCGCGAGCCGTGCGAATCTTAAGAGACTCGCGAGTACGGAAAACAACTTTAAACGTTCCGCTCCGGAGGGCATTTTGTCTCGCAGCACAAACTCCGCTTGACATTCAACTTGGTCTAATTGTAGGAATCTTTTGTGTCGTAAAGTTGCTATAAAGCTCTGCAGACATTATGGCTAATTACTGAATTGAGTCGGGCCCGAAGAACGGGAAGATATTGTGTCGTACATTATCACAGTATCGTTTCGGGACAAACTTTCCTCTGGCGGTGCTCGTCTCCATTCTTCTCGTCTTTTCGATATTACTAGTGCACGCTCTCCTTTGAAGTATTCTGGTGTCTTACTTAATTTATTCTTACAATTGCAACGGAATAGGTTTAGTACCTTGCGTAACTCGCCGACTTGCTAATTAATTTTAATTGTATTGTTCCTGATTTTCGAAGCGGAGCTTATGACTTCGGGGCGAAACTTACAGTAAAATTTTATCGTATCCTCGTTATGTGTTCCGGAAAAAGCCATTATTCGATAAAACGAAAACTTATTGTATTATTTCAATTGCAATCATTGAAATGCTCGATAAGCGTGAAAAAAATACGAATTTAACTTTTCAAATATTTAATGTAGCGTTTCTAAAATAGTCCATCGAAATTAATTTGTTCATTACCGCATTTTAAATTAGAAACGTTATAGTCGACACTCACTCCCTAAATCAAACTAGAAGTCCGTAACGAAAAAATTAAATTTTTAAAAAATTAAATTTTTGTGCGAGTTATTCAAATAATTTTACAGTCATCGACATTAACGATATTGTTAGTATCATTGAAAAACGAGATATCCTTGGATGATCACGTAACAAAATTACACTCTTAATTATTCGTGATGCACTCTGATATCGTTCGCACATAGATTCTATTCAATCTACTAGTTCTCTAATTAGATTAAATATGTAATTACCTAACGGCCTTGGTAATTAATTATTCTGGTCGATAAGGGCGAAACCTGCAAAACAAATCGTCAACGTCAGCAGATTCTAAAGAAATTAATGTGGTGAGTCAGTGTTCATTTATAATGGATGTAGCTTTCGATAAAACGAATGTGTCTATAATTTATTTATATAAACATTTAATTACTTGGAGTTTAATCTATTCGATAAGCATAGAAAACTCATCTCCTGATAAATATGATACATGTATTGAAACACTTGCGTACAGATAGAGTATGAGTATTAATGGTAGTTTGTCGTGACCAAATTATAAAATATTCTCGTGACACGCCGATATTAAATATACAAAAATAATTTCGGTTTATCTGTTTAGAAATGAAATTCAGCAATGAATAGCCGGGGAGATTGTCATGGCTGGAACCTATAGAAATTGATTGCCTTAAATTAAACTAGACTCCAATATCATATTTGATGTGATGCATAGATGAAAATCAAAATGAAAATAAGGACCTTTTCTCATGCATCTTTGTGTTAAATATTACAGCAACAGTTTTAGGTAAAAAGCCTTTATTTGTTATCTCTCTTATATGAATCGCTTGGATACGACCGTACGTTCAATCCTTCACATTTGCGGTGAAAAAATGCATTAATTAACGAAATAATTACTTTACCACCCACGTAAACCGAAAATAAAATTTATTCAACGTATTTTTTCCATTCGCAGGCGAGATGATGGCGACGCGATAAAGCAGTGCGTTTGAGTCCCACGTTGATAGTCATTTTAATGGTTCTTGTAAAAGCTCCACTAGATGCCTCATTATAAAAATGTCCCTCATTATATTTATCCCGGCAGACAACATTTTAGAGCGTTGTAGTAGCATTAATTGACAATTTAAACAATCGCACGACAGGTGTCTAACTTTTTGTTACACTTCTTTTTTCCTCTAGTTTATTGTTAACCGGAAGCTTTTATTGCGTTGTTAGAATGATAACATATCTACCGGACAAGAACTAATTATATCAATTATTTTATTCTTATTTATTCCGTACGACATAAAAAACGAAGCGGGTTTGTTTTATTGGCCTGTGGGCATTTTATCTTTGATCTGTTTGGAACAACACATTGTCGTCTAACGTGCCTAAAATTTTAGGAAATAGTTTAACGAGAATTACCTGCAATAAACTTAGAAGTAATACCGTAAAACGGCACGATACGCGGCACTAGGTACAAAGAAGAACATTAATTAACGGAACGTAACGAAAATAAAACAACGCCTACGCTTTGATTGTGTAAGTTCCGGTATTATAAAACGGTTTTTATAATTTTTATTCTACTTTTTGACGAAAAAATCGGTACGTTTTGAAGTAGTCAATAGGTAACATTTGAGCAATTTATTTAATGTAATTGAAGCAACTTAATCAAAACCACATATTTTATTTTTCGATTTTTTCGGTAGCAGGAAATTTAGTTTCCATTAAATAAATGGATAAATACAAAGATTTTTAGTCTTTTTTATCCGTTTAATATTTTTTGTTACCATCGGAGAATGAATGTCTAGAATAACAACAAAAAAATATTTATAAATGTACTGCAGGCCAAATATAAGTCTAATAAGTCATATTTTTCATTCCAATCTTCATTTCCAAAATTAGTAAAGAATTTTTCTATGGATGATTCACTGCGATTCCTACGTGTGTTTATACTACTGGCGCTATAGTCGTTTTAAAATCCAATACTGTACAAATATATACTATACTTATACTGTATACGAGTCAGATATAGTAGTATTTTCAAGAACACACGTTAAACCAGTATTGGTGAAATCTACAAACACATTATCTGTAGTTCTCGTACTAACCTCCCCAACTCTGGGTTATTTTAGAAGATATTTGTTATATCATAAATAGATGATAAGAGAGTAGAATTACTATTAAAACGCTGGTATTATTATTAACGTCACGTACAATCAGCTGCATATTATACTAGTTTACACTTTTAAATTGCAATGAAAATTTTCTAAAAAACACTCCTTGGTGAACGATTAAAGTTTAATACGGTATAATACTTTTGATAATAATCCTTTAATAATAATCCTACAATACTTGGCCGGTCTGAACCTTCGGTTAAATTTCAGTTGGAGGCCAGTTACGCAAGACCTTTTAATTCCACCATTTACTGATGAAGACATGCTTAGAAAATTGTTATACTGTACGAGGGTTGTGATCTCTTGAGTTCACACCCTGAATTGAGATAAATCCTTCCTACGTCACGCTTCTGTGTAGGCGTCGCAGTGTTTCGGGCTTCTCGTCGTCTCTTAACGAGCTTATTTCAATTTATTTCACTCGGCTAATCTGGAGGACAACAGACCCGTTTGTGTCTTTTTTAATTGTTTCCAGGCCACCTGAAATCCATTCGCCCCTCCGGATTAACGTCGCACCCCAGATCGTCACTATCGGCGACGATTCATCAAGCGACCCCCTCACGCTTCCGTCGCGAACACGGATTTAATTTAAATTTTTTTATTTCCCACTTCTGATTAGAGTAATTAACAAACCCTCAGCTATCTTATCAGATGCTCTGAAGTACGCCTATCATAAATAAGCCGGGCTGCGTGCGCGCCCCATTTTCAAAACGAACCAGATATATCCACGGTGATAAATAAGTCGTCATTAGCGGCGAATGGAGAGGATATACATGGGAGGTAGATAAAACCACCCGCTCCCCCGTACCTATGAAGGGTTGATTTTAGGTTCCCGGTTATTTAGCGCAATAAAATTTCAAATACAGATCCGAATTTACATTCAGATGACTGTCTCGGTTGTAAATAAGGCCGATAAGATCTCCTGCTTTTATTGGAAGCTTTCTTCGCTGATGCTGAACGACTAATCGTAATTGGACGGGGAGCTTGCCTCATACGTCAAAGAACGTAAAGATAATGGAACACTTATAATATGATACTTTATGATCAGCGATAGCGACGCGACGATAGGGAGGGAAAGTGACAATTTTGGGATGGATATTTTGCCTTCAACTCAAATCCCGTTTTGAAATTTATGCAAAAAACATTAATCACCATTTTAACCACTACAAAATTTTGCGGTTGTTTGCATTTGTTTGATTTGAATTTGGTAATTTCAAGTAGCACTTGAGTAAATTATCTTTTATTGAGTGCACTCTGTACATGAAATTTGGAAAATTAAAAATTACTTGTTGACTCCTTTGAAACCCCACGTCTCTATACATTTTTCTTTTGTATTTTTTAATGAGTGAGATACGCAGTAGCCAAAATATGATGAAGGCTGTACGCCATTCCTATAAATGTAACTTCATTAGCTTCGTCATATTTTATTCTATATTATATTAATATATATAGGATATCATCATCAGTCGACCTATACCTATAACCTACCGTGCCTAAGATGACACATCCATACATTTGTGCAAGGGCGACAAGTACGGCAGCTTATGATCATTAATTATAGAGTGAGCGTGGATTTTCCTGTTTTACAACATATCTGTCAAACAACATCCTTTAATGATTTTTTTGCTCTTCTAATTGACTATATTAGGAGTTTGGCTTAAACATGCGCATATTTGAAAGGATTTTTTTGAAAACAAAATATATTTGAAAAATGGACGTTAATTTTGTCGAAATATGTATCAAAATGGGCTTCTTTAGTTGGTGCGTTTTATGGTAATCGTGAATTTGAAATATCAAAATTGAGATAAGCACTATACTTATTTGTATTGAAAAGGCTCCGTGTAGTAATTTTTCGGAAGGATCAAACTTACTTGGAAAATAATCACGCAAACGTTATATTAATTATGTTTTGGGTAGTTCGAGAACTGAACACGTTTAGTCCAGTTTTCAAAATTTAAAATAGTTCCCGAGGCATCAACTTTTCGATATCAATCCCATTTTCTTGGAAGCAATTTCCATCTTATCCATTCCTTTGGTTAAATATTTATTTATTCAGTTCACAAGCTCAACTGCCCGTAATGATGTTTTATTAAATGGTAATAGGTCATTTCGTATTAATATTTCAGTTAAGGTTAAAGCAATAAATCATTGAGTCGATCGATCGATTCCACATTTTTCAGTGTAAGAATACTGTTTAATTATGATAAAGTGGTGTATGTGCCGAAGTGAAATCGTCGAAGAATCGTGCGTAAACTTGGTCGATCCGTAGACCATACCTTAGCGTAGGGGCCATTAATCACGGCCCCGGCGCTGCGAACACTTCCCGAAATTCGGCCATCAATACAATTCAACCCCCGGCAATCGTACAAGTCTTTAGTGGCAGAAATACTACACTATATTTCACTCAGCAGGTGAGATCCAGGCCTGAATCGGCGCGGAAAGTGAAATATCCTCGAGGAAAAGGTCCGGAACGCACAAAGGGGGAAGATGAATCGCTAGTTACCAGTTACGCACAGTCTGCTGCCTTTTCTAACGAGAGAAAATGGGGAAAAAGAAAGTGTTATTGCATCTGAAGGAAAATGATGAGGAAACGCTTTATGTGTCGGCGCGCTTTGAGGGCCGGCAGTAAAACGGAAAGGATCCCTCCTTGCGTCACTACCTAATCAATATAAACGACATTTTAAGTGAAATTTCCGGCAACACAGATTAATGAACGGCCAGTACAAATGTACATTGTAACGAATATTGCTATATTAAAAACAATTTTGTTTTCAATCACAATCGCCGCTAGTAAAAAATAATGAAACGACAAATGAAATTGTCTTTTGCTATTTTTTGCCTCTTGCCAACAAGAAGACCCGAGATACTGTTGCAAATTGCATTATTAGTTTATTTTAGCATTTAAATCCAATTTTGGCTTTAGGCACCACAGGTACCAAGTATAGTTTATTAAAATATACAGTATTACATATAGCCAAGTGTGATACAATCTTAAATGCATGCATGTAAGGTAATTTTTTTTGAAGTAAAAAATTAATATTCTGCCGTTTTGGAGTTCTCAGTTTTTTTTTATATTGTATTAAAATTTAATGGATTACTCATCATGACATGGGGGCAATAGAACAAATAGCACGGATTAATATTCTCTAGCACTCATCAAACGTATGTTATTACCGCATCCATTTCACATAACATGCCAAGTTTTCATTTCATTTCATGTCAATCCGCAACATACATACATTGATTTGTTCAGTGGTGATGATGCGTTTTCAATCGGACGTAGCATTAACAATTGGTACGAATTACTTGCTATTCGAAATATAATAGCGATTCTGTTGCGATTCTTCCGGTAATTCGAAATTAAAATCAACCCTAAAGTCATTTAACACGCTCTTTTTTTGCTTTTATTCCGTTTAGTGTACCAGCAAAAAACCTACAATTTTCGTCATACTTTTAGTTGAGCATAACGAGGAACACATGTTAGGCTTTTCGTAACGGTTCTTTAAACTGTTATATGCATGAATTTCATTGGGATAATGTAAAGTAACAACTAGCTCGTTTCGGCCATAAAAGACATTTTTGTACATGGCGAACTGGGTTACATCAAGATTCGGCCGAGGAACATTGTGAGAGCGTAATTTTAGGTTCGATGGGACCATTAGTATAACAATATAGACTATAAGAGATTGTGTTGGAAAAAACTGGTTCCTATTTAACAAATGAGAGGTTCAGTGATCTCGACGTTTGTAAAATCGATTATTAAGGAATTTATTGCGTTGGGGATCAATCAAACGACAAAATAAACGGAACCGATTATTCGGTTAGATAGAAATGAAACGTATTACGCTCGAATGTATGTCAGTGACATAAGGATACTGATATAATAATTTACAGGATTTCGTAAACACTGAAATTGAATTGAAATTTAAATTTATCACACTACAATTGCAACAACAGCGATATAAATCCTATTAACGAATAAAAGGAAAACCTGCATTCAGTAGTGTTGTCTAATTTTGTCAATAATTCACAACCGAACATAACAAGGAATTGGAATGCCGCTACTGAATACGTACACATTCGTTTAGCCGATTAAGAAATTGCGAAAGGAGGGACACTATACTAAATAGGAGAACTCGTTTATTACCTCTGAACAGAGGTAATTTGATTTGTTTGTTGGAATACCGTTCCTCCGACGGATGGAAGAAGATATGAAATATTTAAATATCGTGGTTATAGAAAAACGATATGGCACTTACTGTACAAAATAAATTTGAAAATTTGTCACCCACAGTGAATCAAGGTATGATGATTTTGAGCTTGGAAATAAAAATTACCGTGAATATTCAAGAAGTATTGCACATTCTGCAAGAAAATTTAATACAATCATTTAGGTGTGGCTAACATACTTTAACGTAATACAGCACAAACATACTATAAGGTTTCTATGTTATATAACATATGTGACAACTACATACTACATTCTTTGCCTTAATGGTCTGTTTTAAATGTAGTTCAACCTCTTTAAAATTAACTCTGAGAAAAAGTGTCTGTTATCCATTAATTATTAGGGGATGTTGTTCAACGATGTGAAACAAACAATTGTGTTAGGTTCGTGTCAGAAAATTTGAGAACCTTTACGGAACCGCAAGGAGAACAGAATGTTTGTACACTGACCCTTAATTTCATATTGGGTCGCTTAAAGGACCTTTAATTTTAATGAAATTCTTGGCAAAACCAGCCTTAATATCGAACTTCGTCCCTACTTTAGCATAGGTCTGCATTAATTTACTATTTACATATTGGCAAGTGCTTCTCTACTGTCCGCTATTACTGGACCTGGACCTCCTCGATTTGAAGTATCACTGTCGAATTGATTGTAAAGCCCAATAATTTGTACTCCTTGATTTATTTTCCGAGGGTATCATTGGGTTTATATTTTCATCGTGCTGTTTTAGCTTGTTATAATTTTTCTTCGAATAATCTTCTTTTGTTTTTGAATTATATTTTTCTTTAAATGTTTTGCACTTCTATAAATCTGACAATTCTTTGAATAGAATTCTTTTTATATATCAGTCCGACCGTTTTCTTTATCTCTCCAATTGTTAACATTGCTTTATTTATTTTCTATTATGTGTTCAGGTATCGGGCATTATTGTCAGTCAGTGCTTTAATTTCGTAAAGAGCCCGGCTCTGATTGGTTAAATCCCCGTTTATATTTGGCACCACAATATGTATACCACGTTCACGTTTAGTGACGTGCACATTATTACATCACTGATGTTTCTGACGTGTGAAGGTGCGAGTTTTACACACAAACGGTTCATGCGCTGTAGAGTAGTGATTGGGCTTTGGTTGACGCAAGCTGTAGTGCGCATCACCAATCAGAGGCGATAAATGTCAAATGGAAGCAATAACTGTAAAGAAATGGATTTTTTCCAGAGATAATTGACATCCTTTGTGGCAGGATTATATATTATCAATATATTATTTAATCGTTGATCTTTCCACATAAATCAGAATTTAAGAAAGTAACAGGTGAATGTAGAATTTTTACAGTTTTAAGAATGAATACGAATTTTAATAATGCCGTGACATATTGCTGTAAAAAAAAGGAAATTGGACCGTAAAAGGTTTCTTACACGTCAGTTACGATTTAAAAGACAACATGTAGTATAATTATTTAAAACTCTAAGACTTTTATCCCATCGATTTAAAGCCCCCACGTTTCTCACTTTGCAATCGGTTATTTCCGAATAACTGCGTCTGAAAATGTCCATCTAGTAATGTTGATTAATGTTCGTGGGAAATCGTATTCTTTTGCTGTGTGTATGTGTGTCGGGCGACGACCGATAGCGGAGTAAAACTTTTTGACAGGTGAAGTAGGCAATAAAGCGCGCGATAGCGATCCGAGTCCTTCGTCCTTCGTCCCCATATTTTTCCCGTTTGAGTCATCCAAACAGAAATCTAGATAATATGGGACTACCGCGCGCGGCTCCTCGTCCGTTCGCTACTTTATCGACCATAAAAACGACCGAATGCGCTCGTAATTAAGTCATCCGAAAGCGAACTACTACCAAAAGATATTAATTACTCCATATAGGGACAACGCAGGAGGCCGTGCCTCCTTTCCTCTGCTACATTTTATACGATCACATAAAACAATTGCCAATGTTTATAGGCAGGCCAATTAAGGTTGACAGTTGAGCGCGCATGCGTATCACGGGAGCATCTCTTAGCCCATAGGGCCCCGTCGTTGGTAAGTGTATGTGTGTGGGGTCCCCGCTCTTATTTACGACTTTTGTGTTTTGTCGCGGGGGAAATAATTGACACCGCGTTTTGTTTTCCTTCGTGACCACCTTCGATGTGTGTGTATGTGTACGTACAACGTGTGTGTATGTGTCGAGAAACAATGAGACGAACTGATTTCAAATCGATAACAAATACGAGAGAAAAAACGTTTCCTGCTGATAGAATGAACATAGAAGCCCTAGCGAGTTTAACACAGGATACTTCCTCCACTATTTTTCACTTAATCAAATAATCGTAGCATAATTTCGCAACCACATACCCGTTTATTGATGATATAGAACTTTTAAAGAATGATAAAGACGATAGACAGAAGAAATTAAACAATTTTACATTGCTCTCTGTAAAAATGAAGTACCTGCTAAGAACGACGGTAAAATATTTAATTCCGGTTAGTTCGGATAACCGATTTAATATTTCATAAACGTTGAAACTGCATGTCGTATCTACTCAGGTTTTAATTCGATAAAAAATTATAATTGAATTTTTTGTTAACAATTAAAAGAAGGGAAATGAATGGTAATTAAAATAGGGATTCATTACAAATTATTATACCTGGCTAAAAGCGGTTAATCGGGGCAATTTATAATCAAAGCAAAATATACAGACCTGTTAATCAGCGCAGAATAACAAGTGCAGGCGTCAAAAATGGTATCAACTAAATCTAATAACACTGTAACGAACGCCCTGTGTAGGATAATTTCCCTGTTGTTTTGTTGTTGTTGTTTATGTGAAAAACAGTGAAAATCGTTATTAACACTGGTAAAATAAAAGGTTCATACCTCACTCATGTACAGGGGATATATACAGATCGTGATCGACGACCGTAACTTATCTAACTTGTCCTGGTATTGTGGGATTAAACACCCATAAGTATGTCGTGGGCGGAAAATGCCCGGTCCAATTTCGCGAAGCCCGGAAAATTTGCCCTTTTATGTTCGATGCTTGGAAACCGTCATTATGTCTTCCACGAATACGTTGCGGTCAGAAAATGCGCGATCTGTAACCGCGAAGGTCGGAAAATGTTCAGCGACATTGTTGAATTATCTGGAGGCTGAAAGTACCAACTACTGTTTGTTACTGCTAAAATAGAAGCATCAATAAGTGATATTCACAACAATGAATATGCAGCGAAGTCAACAGACACTCTTTGAGAAAATGACAAAGAATGCTAGCTTTGCTACCATATTTAATAAATAAACATCTTTAACTTTAACAACGACCCATGTGATTTTACTTTTAACAAGTGTTTTCTCTTTTAAATTAATTTCGCAGTGAATTTGTAAGAGTTGAAATAATTTCCTTGCAGGAACGTGATTGAAGCTTCAAAAATATTTTGCATACTGATGAATGCTGAATACTTCATTGTAACAGGTTTATTTCAAAACTGGTGATGAAAACAAGAGTGAAAAGTAAGTGAAAAAACGCACCGTTCATATCTCAAGCGATTTTTAAAATTTTTTTCAACAACCTACCCTTGACGTCTGAAATTCCCCATTTATACAGTAAATTAAAATTTCTTATAACCGAGATATACGTTCTTTCCTCTAGCGAGAATTTTCTCCGATATATTTTTAGTTGGGGCGTTTTCTAACGGGCCCAATTCCTTTTCATTTTTTGACGTCGACAACGGTTCGATTTTGAGGCCCCCCACAGAAAAATTCCTTCAGGGTGCCAAAATTAATCCCCGACGCCAACCCATACGCCTGGGTGGCAACCTTATGACTTGTGATGTAATACGCGAGACCCCTATTGTTGTAACCCAATGTCATAATGTAGGATTGACAGAAAAATTGGAAATGTAGATCTCTTAGCGCTCTTATGAGCGCTAAAATTTTCGTATCAAGTGAAACGTAAAAAAACGATCATATCAGAAAATTACAGTCGCACTTATATTGTTAAATTTAACGAACCCATCCTTAGTGGGTGATTGAGTTTATTTTACTTGTTAACTCCCATGTGGCCCCAAGTCGTATTCAACAAAGGGTTTATCTGCTTACGCAATTTTACAATCAGTCCTTAACAAAATAGGATCATCAATAACCATTACTCACATTAAAACATTTTAAAGTCGCTAACGAACATCGTGGTCTTATTAAATATTACTTGTAAATTTATAAGTTACGTGGCGTTTAGATGAAGTTTAATAAAGGAACTTATAATATCTTGTCAAAATTGAACTACCCGTTCCAAGGAAAGTATATGGCCGAAAAATTGATATCGCCCACAATGGCCTTAAAAATGCCACAGAATTTCGATCTTCGAAAAGGAGCCAAGCTATAAACTAGAAACGACTTGATGAGCTGTTCCGCTGGTAAGCCCTTTCAAGAAAATTCAGAGGATTAAGGTCGCCTTTGTGTGAGGTTTTCGATAACGGCGCAGATAGTTCGTAATGGTTTTTTTGTTGTTTTCCTTCTGTTCGGCGACTTTGTCAAGGGAATAGAAAAAAAGTGGTCCGAAAGTAAAATCGGATTTTTAGTGAGTGCGTATGGGGCGACGGATGATCTAAAAGTAAATGGAGAGTTTTACCTTATACATTAAATTTTCTCATTACCTGCGGTCCAGACGAACTGAATAGTGGCCGCTATTAAGAGCTGGGAGCTGCTATGCTATATATGTTATGTAACGAAATTATGGCCCCTTATTACTTGAATTTGAAGGGACACCCAATTTTGACAACATTAAATATGCATAATTTCATAGGAAATGGCAAACCTTGCCCCATATTTCCTTTTTTTCTAAGTTTCCCAAAATAACAGCTTTTTGACTTAGTTATTTCATTTGTATAATAGGTATAAATAATAGTGCTTTTATAATAAGATTTTATATATTTTTTTGCTTTTAATGATTCATTTTGATAAAGACCCTTTCTTTCATAGCAGACCTGTAGAATCATTGAATCTCCATTACTGTGCGCATAATGTTAGCGACAAAAACCACTCCGTGAAAAACAAACATTATTTTGCAATAACTATTCGATCAATCGTTCTGAAGTTGTGACCGTATAGTAAGCAGTACAAGTCCCAAGTTTTTACTCCGTATCAAAGTCGTAAGTTGATTTTTACTACATTTATTGTTAAATAAATATTAAGACAATTTCGATGTTCTATTGCAGTTCTCAAAGCAACCAAAGATGTCAACAATAAAAAATGTCATTTTAAACTTTTTTTAAGCCTCTTAAAAATCTGTGGACTACATAGCCTCCATAACATCATACCATTCAGAACTTCGTTGTAGTGTCGGCTTTTATTTATTTAAATAATATTTTAGTTGACTCTAGCTTTATATTCCTCGATGCCCGATGCCCTGCTTCTTTCAGATGTTGATTTCTGCAGGAAATCCAGTTTTTTTTTGTATATCTACTACATTTATATTGTAAGATTTCGTAGACACGTCTTATTGATTGTCACGAAAGTAAGGTGAAGGAATTTCACCAAAATAGGTCTTCCAGCAGACAACCCTTAATGTGTTGATTAATTTTTGGTATACAAAAACCTGGTAATTACTGAAATGAAAAAAAAAATAAAAACCTCCCAAAAACCGAGACAGGCTCGTCCATTACCGACGAGTGTACCTAATCCGGACAGATCAAAGAGCTCATTCCTGCAACATCACCCCGAAGAAAACTCTCCCTTTCGGCCGTCCCCACGCCTCCTGCTAGCCGTAAAAACGGACAGGAGAAAAACTCGGGGAGCAAAGTTCGCGAAGGCCCCAGAAGTAGATATTAATTAGCGCTTTGCGGCGCCTTCCATATGGCGTCGGATGACTGCTAGAGTCGGGGGGGTTTTTTTGCTACTCACAGTTGGCATACTTCTCACTAACACGTATTTAAGACGTCGCTTTTATTGCCCCGCTGTCTTTCAGAAAATGGGGCTGATGAACTGTTCTCTCTGTGTTGGGGTGGAGACGGGAATGGATGAATTTGTGAGTTTAGGGCTTTGTTATTCGTTACGAGAAAATTTGATGAGAATGATGGGTAATTGTAGAATATTTTACTTAAAATGTAAATGGATGAGGAGCAGTAAAGCAGCAAATATCGCTAGATAAAAAGTTTGTTGAACAGAAATACAGAGAAAGCAAGAGTGGATAAATGGCGCTACTACAACTCTTATCGAATGTGGTCAGAACGCATCCCTCTCCATTTCCTTTCTGTGCTGAGTAATATGCGAAATAGATAAATTTCCTTCACCTAGATATATCCCTTCTATCCCTTAGTATATACCAGTTATCACGTCTCTTTGATAAATTCACCGTTGTGACACTACAAGACATTTCAACTATTCTAGTGTTTGCACTGTGGTGGTTATTGTTTATAGCGGATTTTATTTTGGGTCTGATAGAAGTACACTAGAGTTAATAACCTGTAATGAGCTATTCTTCTTACATCTTCAACACAAGTGAAAACATTTCTTAAAGTAAAGTTAAAAGCTATGATAATGCTACGTCAAAAATTTGTATTATAAAATAATAAAAGAATAAGATCTCCAAACGAATACTATTTGTCAACGACTGCCTTGTTCATTTAGATAAATCTTTCAAGATTTACTTGGAGGATTATGATTGATTCTCTTATTATCCCAAGTATGGAAGATATATTTAATCTGTCGAAGTTATATAAAAATTTTATTTCTTAAAAATATCTAATTTTAGAGGGAAATCACAAAACTTTTTTGTTTGCTATTGAGCACAATCTTCTTCCTATTCAAATGCCTTCCTTCCTCTAAGAGTAACACCGCATAACTCGCATTTATATTTCTTACCATGCTGTTCTACGTTGTTTGTCTTAATATTCGTTAGTCCCATTTTTGTTTTCTCGGCGTGTTGTCCTTTTGTCCTTCCATTTTCCTGCTTTTCCTCGTTTATTTTTGCCCTATACTGGTAGTCTTAAGCACAATTTTGTTTATTTTTTTCTCATACTCCGGTATATGTAACCATTTTTTTAACCTATCATACACAAATCACAAAAATCTGTAGAAATTTGAATAGGGACTTAATAGTGTGCGAAAATGCACCCTACTATACCCAACTATACCCTCAACAATCAAAACGCAGACACTATGTCCCATAGAGTCTAGTTGCGTCTGTACATTGTTTCGTATTTGCGCCCAAAAGCTAATTCAAAAGGAGCGTATTTACTCTACATATGTATTATCATCGTATTGTAAAGAAAAATTACAGTATCTCCATGAACTGTCGTAAGTCTGTGTTTGAGTTCCAAAATATGCACCGAAAACTTCCTATACTTTCATAGTACTAAACATATTTGCATAACCAAGATGTTTGTTGATTTCCCTGTCGAATTCCGTTGAAACATGCTTTCCTCTTTGGTGTTCATTTTTAATCTACCTGTCCTCAAACACACGGTTCACTTTTCACAAAATATTTATATTGAATAGAATCGAGAAAGATGTTTTTAAGAAACAACTTATAGCTCGATATTTAATTGAAATATGGGTTACGTTTTAAGTTTCCGTAAAACGTGTAATTATTGCAATACCGAAATCTAGAGGTATCTAAAAGATCTCTAGATAAAATCGTCTTTAAGATTATAGAGTGTGGATAAAATTGAGAAAGTAATCATTCATTAAAGAGCGTTTCAGGTTTTCGTGTTTTCAGGCGTCTGTACTGTTGCACAAATTTAATCAGATGCCCGTTGCACACATCAGTCCGCTTCTAGGTTATATCTAGGTCCGCATTAGGTTGTTCTAAACATAACTGGTCCTTTTACCATTATTCTGCTTCATATAGCACTACTTTTCCAAGAAATCAGCTTTTGTGTAAAATAACGTGCGCAATAAAACTTTGGACCGTCGCGTTTATAAAACTCCAATATAAGAACCCGTCAAGGTAGGACATAACGTAATTTACAGTGTCAGAAGGTGTGTCATTTCGTGCTTTTATTCGATACAGCGCCATTATTACGAACTTCAGTTTGTGATTGGCCAAATTTTACTGCGGAATTTTACGACTGACCGGTAAATCGTGATTTATGAAATCGTAATGAAGGAGCTAGTAAAACTCGCCCAACAACATCAAAGGCGTAAGGAAACAAATTACTTGGATAAGTGTTAATGGGAATAGTACACGATCCAAATAGTTGTATACACTGAGAGCAAAATTTAAATAACAAAATTGTCATTACGACAATTTATGGCTCCATTGAGTTCCTCACTTATGGCGGAACTTTGTGCTGCTAAAATCTACCTTTCGAGAGCGTAGCGCAAGCGCTGCTTCGTGTGACGTAAGGGAAAATTTACTGGAAATGGTTATGTGGTGTTTCGGTGAATTCGGCGACCGATTTTATCCGTCGTAAATTAATTGTAAGCTCCTCAAATCCTGAGTTCATCGTTATTGTTTCTACTAATAGACGAAATCCACCACATGATTCGAGTTAGTTGAAGTTGGGATATAAATTCGCGGAAACTATTCAAACATTTAACAGTTCAGGAACTGGATTAAGAGCGATATTTACGGTGTCTTTAACTTTATTAACCATCTGTGTCTGTTGTATATTTATAATTATCGCGGCTCTCGGAATTCTAAGATGATGCTGTGACATGAAGAGTTCGTTACCATGACGGTTTACGTGAGGTCAACGGGGAAGCGTCTTTTGTTTATGCCGGTCAATAAGCGTGTAACAAACTCGAGTTCTGGCGATAAAAGAAGTAATGATGATTTCTGGGAATCCTTACTACAGATACCGCTCGCGCAGCATCCGCGAAATCCTCAATATGTACATATTTCTCAGTTGAACGTACCCGAAAGACCATATGCGGGTCTTTTCACTTCTCTTCTCGTGTGTAGAACCTTCCAGGGGTCATATTAGTTCAAGAGCGCCACGGTCACTCTTTCCAAAGGTCGGCCGTAATTCTTTGTGGCATGATTTTAGGCCAGGCATGATCTCTCTTTGATGGAATAGTTACGCGTGTGAGCCGAGGTAACGCCTTCGGTCATTATTAATAGTTGAGCTGTCAGGGAAAAGGAGTCCGAAGGACATACATGGTGGCCAAGGAAAAAAAAGGGTATAACAGCGCTCTTAATGATGATTCAGAGGTGGTCTGTTTCGGAAATCGTTAAAGAAGGTGCATTTAAATTGCTAGTATATTATTCAATTGAGTGAGTTGAGTTTATATTTTGGGGATGAATTTTATTACAGTCTGTAAAATGTAGGATCGTACACTTCACGCGGCCAAATAATGTGATACGGGCGATTTTGAACAAGACCTATTATTTTCATTTCCTGATTCACGAAATCTTATCAGTATTGAAATAATTGGACCCCTTAAGCTATAATCATACCGGATTTGAAACCTTTAACTATTTTGACACTGTTAACTAAATCACATTCCTATTTTCTACTCCATCGGTAAGTAAATTTGGACGTTTTCCGATTTTTCTTGATCGGCGTGCACATTTTCAATTTTCCAGGTAATCAGGAAGTGGGTATACATATGTACTTAAGGACTTCTGTTTTATAAATTAGATATGACAGTGCGTGCAAGTGTGACAGTTAGTCAAGTGTGGTAACTGGACTTTGCGATTTTATTGTTGCATTACATTATTACATTTTCTATATTAACCTGAATTACCCGAATATTTCATTCGAAAAAATTTTGTGTTTAACTCCCATCAGGTACTAGTTTAATTTAACCTTTAATTAACATACGACCGTTTTAACATTTGAAATTTAATTGTTTTCCTGTTTCATTTTACGCACATAATGGTCAACCGTGTGTAATTACGATAACTAACAGCATAAATTAGGGCCCGATAAATATATTGAACTTTATATATTAGTGTCGTACATAAAACATTTTCTTCAGATATTTGTACATACTTACCTAAGACACCTAAATTTATATTTTTTCCTGAATTAATTACGCTAATAAATTTAAAAGTAGAGTTACTTCATACGTCTAATTGAGCAAATTATGTCGGCTTCCTTTATCCATCGTTGCTTATTCCTCATCAATTAAAAATGAATGCTCGAATACGACTAGACGTTAGAAAAATATTTCAGTTTGAATAAATCCTTCTTCGACTTTATAATACCTCTTAATTGCCAGTTAAACTAGTATCACACCATTATTGATTTTATTTTTTTGCCAGTGCCAGATTCTTTTAAGATTATGAAGGTAAATAAGCTTGACACTTATTAAATATTAAACCTTCTTTAATTAAATTTGTTTCAGTTAAACTTCTTTCAAACGAAACTTTTGCCTTGCGTTTCAAAGGCATGCTTTATTCATGTTCGATGTAGAGTGAAGTAACATCCAATGAAAGCAATGTTGATAGTATTTTTCTCAAAATCTGGCCATGAGACATTGGATCTTTTTAAAGATTTTTTATGCTCTTTCATTGCTTCACCAAAATTGAGGGGGGAAATCAAACAAAAAAGACTTATCCGAAGGTGAAAAGCAAATCAGGCTCCTTAATATTAGACTTTTTCAAAATTTAAAACGTGTATGAAAGCATATTAATCAAGAATGTAGATAATGTTTCGAAGCATTTTTATGCTGAATTTTAAAGACCTGGTAAAAATATGTTGTATCATAAAACATCGTTATTAGTTACACACTGAGTATGCAAATACAATATTACTTGTAGTGAGTGCACTAAGTATATACAAGTAAGACTTGGCAATATAATGTCTTTCTTGATTTTAGGAGAATTTCGTCATCATTGCAGTTGTATTACATATAGTTGTATGATGTCGCGCTATCATCAGAGTATATTGTATTACTTTCCTCTGTTAAGAAATAACACCCTTGCGTACGTTCTCACATAGTTCACGTTGGAAATTATGGCAGTAAAGATAAAACAGCAGGACAACTGTTGGAAGTGTTATCCTACGACTCATGTAACATAAAGGCAATAATTTTCACAGCAAAATAATTTTATTAGCTGGAGAAACTAAGTAGATCACAAATTTTTCCGAATTTTTGACGCTAAAAATGATTGGAAAATTTAAAGAAATAAGAGGTGACGTCGACTCACGTGAGCCAATCAGATCGCTCTCTATCGGGCGCTGCTGTCAAATAATTTATCTGTAATTCAATGTTCTGTGCTTATTATGGTACTTGTTAAAATTATCTACCTATCTTTTCAAACATAAATATAATAATATTCACAAAACTCCTCTGAGGGATGGATAATGTTTTCTATGTAAAAAATAATTTACATAATTATTCTCTTCGTAAAAGACATGACAACTTTACAATATGACACGTTCGACGTGCTTCAAAATGATGGTTTCTGGCGTTCTCAACGGTGACTGCGGTTCCCCTATATTATTTAAAAATTATGCAGTTTAATGGATTGGTGGGCCTTTACTACCTCTTTTATATCGTACTTTAAGATTATTACTAACTGACATAAACAATGTTTCAAAATATTTCCATATACCAAATTTGGCAAGGATTCCTTGGAATATATTGTAAACGCGCCAAAAGTTACTGTGAACCAGTTAGAGACAACTACCTACAATGCTAACAAATAATATGAGGATTAGTATCTGCAAAGAATTTCAAGTCGTTTTTTTTTACTAATATGAGGTGAAAGCTTCTTCATGGAATAAATATTTTTTTCTTTATTGCCAATTAAATTCTACTCTCGAATTGACAAACCTAATCCCCGTATGCTAATAATACAATTAATCGTTATACGGGTAAAGGAATAACTTAACTTAGTATTGCAGTATATCACTCTTAATATTCTTTAAAAGTTATATTTTTTACATATATTACCGTTAGGTTAATTTTGCCGGATTACAAGTTAGTTTGAGCTTTTAATCCCCCAGAGAGGCTCCTTTCACTCTTGCACCGAACAACGATTAACCTCTTCCGTTACTTTTTCCGACGGTTGTTAAATCCCATGCAATAATTCGATCCTTCAAACCGGATTGCAGCCGTCAAATCATGCATTAAATGTATGATTAGTGAACGCAAGACGAAACTTTATTGAAGTTAATAACGAGGCGACACGAATTTTTCTCTCGACTAATGTCACACTTTAAACGATGTATAATTCTGGAAATAGATCGATAGAGAAAAAGAGAAGAATTTTAACGACCGTCAGTAATAGCCGTTTAATACTCCGAGCTGACCGCGTGCAGGCCAATCAAGGGTAATACCGTAGAGGAACAATTCGCGACATTCGATTAATTAAAAAATACTTCCACCTCAGCGCTAGTCCCCGGTGGAGATCACACAAACCTACCATAATTGCGGGCAATTATAGAATTCGCTATCTATACGCTCATAATTGCCGGTCTTTGCGATGATGATGACCACGTTGCAAGACGACAAACGATTCGTATTGTAAATAATGGTAATGGATATTAATTATAGGCATTTCAACCGGCTACATCGCTAAAGGTTAAATAAATAATAAAGGGGGAACGCAACGGCACGCCAAACGAACCTTAACTCGAACTGGAAATGATCAAAACCGCTCACAATATCAAAAACCGTATATCAACTTTTCTAATTTTTTAATTTCTGCCACCTCGATTGGTCTAAATAATCCAAGTTAATGGTAGTTACTCGCTAACTATAGCACAATGATCTGATGCACAATCATCTCGAAATAATAGAAGGTAGAAAACTGGCCTGGAGTTACTCGCATATGTTCCTAAACGAACGTACCGAGACTCGTTTTTATTGTGGCCTAATTTATGGCTCTATTAGAAAGGTTTATGGGACTATGCCCGACAATCCGGCATTACGAGGAATGACCAATTACAGACGTCATGTGACCGTAGATAATAGCTCTAACTTATTAGGGAGTTGTGCGGCGGACATCTTAAACAAACTCGGGGCGTTGCGTGAGTATGGCGCGATGAAAATGGTTGTTTTTTTTAGAATCATGCGAACTGGAACTGTACGAGGTGAAGGGTTGAAAACCGGAAAAGGAAAACCAAAGGGAAAAATTTTAACTTGCTTTGAGTGTCGGGCAACACTGTGCAAATTTAAACTTCTGACAGTTTCTTAGAAGAATCAAAGTTTCTTTAAAGTCAAGAATAACTGGAATTAATTTTCAGGACATAACGTGTCCTGAACGTGTCTAACTGTCCTTAAAAGCGTGTCTTCATGGTTTCTACAATTTGGGAGATATGTAGCAATGTCTCAAATTTTCTCAAATCAAAAAAAAGATTTTGTGGCGCTCTCCATCAATATGTTCATCCAACATATTTATTCATTTCGTTCCAAGTTCTGCCATGTTTTTCACTCCACCTACTCTTCATCTTTTGTATTTAGGTTCGTAACGTTCATGACGTTATCGTTGACAAAAAAAAATAGAAGCCACGAAACACTTAACTCTTCCCAAAAAGATATATTTTTTTTTATGAAAATAAATGGAAATGGGCTTTGTTTATATTTTGAATCGTTACACGAAATTATTCATGTCAACAATTCGAATTGTTTACACGACGATAACAAATTTGCTACAGGCTCATCTCTGCTCGACACTATGGAATGTGATCCAATATTGGAAAAAAATGGACAAAAGCAAAATGCACTGTTAACATAAAAGAATCGTTGCAAGAGCTCGAACCGTATAGATTGAAATTGCACTGGAAAAAACCGAGGACTGATCTCAGTGTCGATAATAACGAAGAATCCGTTTTTAAAAGCTGAAAGCATTGTTCAAGAAACCGACATAGAACAAGTTTTAGAACCGTTTCATTGAAAAGGAAGCTTTAAGGAGTACTGACATAGTGACACTGAATTTAAGTAAAACCTGAGTGAAGGTTTATAAATTAAAGGCTGAATATAAAAGAATGAACAGGAATCTCACACTTAATTAATCCGATTTGAAAAACCTTTTTCAAAAATCAGTGCCTTAGCCTGATAAAAGTTTCGTTTAATGTCGAAAAAAAACTGTCATTAAGTTGTTTGTATTGTGATATTTTTATATTTTGTAATTTTTCCTTTATGAGTTCTCCATAACCCAATACAAATTACCATTACTTAGCCATGGTTTCTGTATGCCTGGTCCATTAACGGAAGTTGTCTGCCGGGAATAGAGGGTTTTGACTGTAGTACTTTAAAATGTATTTGTGGAGGAACGCACCTTTTGGTTTATGTGCTTAATCGCTCTGTACAGCAAGAGGTGTAAAACTAAGTACGACTCCTGCCTTAAATTCTAATCGACGCCCTTCCTTCCTCCCTCCCACCCTCTGATTTAATCGGCCCCTCGAGGGTTCGCTAAAGCAGTTGCTAATTGCGAAAAGAAAGGGAAACAAGAACTCGGCACCATAAAAAATAACGATTACTCCTCCTTCTCGCCCTAAATTGGCCACCTATCCTCCCCGGCTTTATGGCACGTGACCAATGGAGGCGATGTCGAATTTTAGACCGAGACGCAAAAAGCCTAATTGCCGAACCCTTTCAAACTGGCCGAAATTAACTTCGACTTTTACGGCCGTTAGCGGTCCCGTGAAGTTTTAATTTGCACAGGAAGGAGTGCCATTCTCTCGCTTTATTGTCAGTCAAAATTGCGCGTTCCAGATCGATTGACGCCCCTAATGGCCTTTGGTGATGGTTTAAATGCCCGTTGTAATTTTTTTCGCGGTTTTATTGCTAAAAAATTCATGGCGATTCACCACCAAGACCTACGGACCCATGACGATAACGGACTCCGTAAATTCGTGCTTTATATCGGGATTTTGGGAGAAAATTTTTGATTTAACAACGCAATTTAATTAAAGGCCTAAGTTGCATGTCGCTTTGCTGGTATGATTTCCGACGATCCAATAAAGTTATTGAGTGATTTGATGGCAATATGTGGCATCAGGTTCCATCATCATCTCTGCAATTTAATAACCTGACGATATGTTGTTTCGAAAATTCGATGTTGTTATAGATATGTGCGTACCTATAAATCCCATTATTCAGATACGAACGTGAGCCTTGTTCGAATGATTATGGCTGCCTAACAATTTGTATTCAGTGTGGCTATTATTAATTATTCGTAATTCAAAATCTATGGCGTTTATGTGGCTCTCGTATTTTACAAATTGTTTCCTTTAACTGTTTCTTGATTTTAGTTTGATTTATAACTGATATATAGTAATTATTTGACATAAACAACAGAGCTATATTTTTTGGTTCAGAAATTGCATTTAAAGACCATTAATCATTCCATTCATTTTTATCATAATTGCCATGTTGCATGCGACGTTATAAATTAATAACGAAATAAAAGGTACATTAGTGAATTCGAAATAAAAATAGTCACCACGATGTATTTGCGTGCATATGATGATTTTTATTCAGATGAAAATAAGTAGGGCAGATTTTACGATTCCATTTTTTTTTCTAAATTGCTATATTTGATGAGACAATCTGGAGGAATAAATCTCCGTTACCACTTCTATATAAATTATCTATCGGGGAAACTTATGAAGTTAAAGCTATCATCCGGGGCCGTCCGAGAAAAGGAGCCACTTAGCATTATCATAATTTTTCAATTCCCATTCATTTTCCCGCCAAAAAGAGAAACACCCCGTTATTATACTTCCACCCCAGTTCCTATCCCGATAACGTAATAACGCTAAACTCTATTTGTGTCGATTCGCGAAATACAATGCCGCCCAAATCGAATGATATTTCTGTTTTGTAAACTTCCTTTTTCGTTTTGTTCCAGGACCGACATGTCAAAGATTCCCCCGGAAGTGCAATAGATCGGGAGCCGGAAGTGGATCCCAGTCAGGATTATCAGCTTTTGCTCGGTTACGAGAACAGCACTCACACGGTATTGAGGTTCAGGAGGGCCTTAGACACTTGTGATCATCACGACATTCCTATTACGGTAAGGAATATGCTGAACACTCGTCTAATTATTACATTAAATTTACTGTAGCACGCTATCTTATCTTAACAAGTTGACGATGTGACTGTTGATCGAGACATAATCGTCTGTGGATTGTCCAGTTAAATTTGTTCGGAATATTAATATCGATCCGCCATACAAAAATCTCGCTCTTCGTAGCGTAAAGATGTGAGTGTCGAAAACGGAATGATTTAATTTTGTCGGTTTTGTCAGTCTAAGTCTGTTTTGACAGTACTAATTTTTAATTGTCTGTTGTTCATATTCCGTGTGTTTGATCTAAGATAATTTCCACTGATTTTGATCAAAGTAAAAACTAGTGAATTGACCCCATTGACTCATAGATTCTTGTCATTACTTAAAAATATGATTATTTTTTTAATTAAGTCTAATTAAAGTCGAAAAATGTTGGAGAATATGTTGAAAAATGAAAAGCGGTAAAAACTATCACTGATGAACCTGAAGAATGCTTCAACGGATTTTAAATTTAAATTTTGATGGAAAATTTTGTCGAATATGATGCACTATTTAAGAAACGCTGAACTTTCAAGTTTGAACTGGACTCGTTTAGCGGTTTCATGATTTTGGATTTTTGGGATCATCACAATACTTAAATCCACATCATCTTCCTTATCCGAATCCTCACTCTTTTTCTATTTTTACTTGTAACCTTATGTATTCGCCATCTACCCTGAATCCACTGTTCCATTTCCTTCAAGTCTTGGCGAAATTGTTCACATTTCTCCTCGGTGTAATCGCCGAAGTTATCGGAGAAGTATAAGGTGCAGTTTCAGGTTCATTAAACGACCAAATCTCTGAACGTTTCCACCCCTAGTATTATGATCGTGACTTCTGTGATCCCTAAAGAGTTTTCGAAATTTTGCCATGACGCCTCCTTTTGATACAAACTCTATACATTTTTCGGTTTTATGTCAATGATTTTGAGAAATTTCTCCACCAAATACTGGAAGACTTTTAAGTTTTTGGGTTAAGATTGAGAAACGTACCCACCATATGCATTTATTGTGATAAATTCAATTGTAAAAGCTATTTTTGGAATAATAAATCCTGATACCATATCAAATTTGAAATTTAAAATCAAGGGCAGCAACATAAAAGGTGAAAGGCGCTTCAACCCTTACCAAATTAATGACAATCATTGAAATTCACCAAATTGCCATAACTTTCCTAACGTTCTAACTACTACTTATTATAGTAAATTTTGTATTTAAACTCCTTTATTACCTCTGAGGTATCCACTTTATCAAAAAAAAAATATTTTCGATAATTTTTTTCATATGATCGATACAAATTTTTTTTCTTTTTTTCTCAGCACGCAATGTGTTGATGATGTCATTTAAATTGGTTGATTTTAAATTTGCAATAAATAAATATATATTTCTAATCATTTTGTAATTATAAACAAGTACAATAGTTTGTAAATTTTCATCATAAAAACTTTAATATTGCATGTAAATGGCGATTTAAGTAATCCACATTTAGATTAATATTCAGGCCACAATGAAGGGTACTTCTTTGTTTTTCAGTCTTTTTTTTATCTCTACGCTTGTGATGCCTTTATAGGCAATAGTTAACAATAAGTGAATAATCAATAAGCACAGTAGCCTAAAGAGTCGTTCATATGTCACCGTCCTGGATTTCGCTCGGCGTTTGAAAGAATGACTGTTGAATTTGTGATGATAAAAAACACCGTTGACCTGTATTATAGCGTTATAATGTTTAAATAAATTTTGTACTTCGTACATAGTATAAAGGAAAATACGTTACAATGTAGATAATGAGAGGCATAGTTAATTCATGCGGGCACATTTCTCCACTTCCCATCGATATCAACTTACTTTCCCGGTTAATATTTAATACCTGTCAAAACACTTACCGATGAGCAAGAGAAAGGATAAAAGTTTTAAGGCTAGTTTTAAATTTTTCATCGAAAAATCGAACGTCGTAAACGGATCCGCATTTCCTTCTAGTTTCTTTTATTCCTTTGTTTTTCGCTTTAAACTTTATTCAATTTGGAGCATTGGCGAAGAAGAGCTAATAAGAACTACAGACTCGGTAGATTTTTGAAATATTACTTTACAACTAAGCCCCGCAAGCCACGATTCCTCTCCAAGGAGAGCGAACTAGGTGGAAACCTAGATGGAACTTGACTGAAAATTCGCTTACAGTGATTAAGAGTTCGATAAGCCGCCGTAAAGAAATTCTATTTTAAAATTTGTTAGGGGAAAGTTTTAAGGATAATGAGCTCAGCACTTAACATGATCCGCACTGAGACTTTGAGTGCAAAATTAAATTTTACCTGGCTGCAAATTTCCTGGAAATTCGTAGTGAGGTAGTTTATTATTTACGGATTAACAAATTGATGATAGAATTGGTAATGGCAGATGTCAATACCATACATTTACAATTAGATTCATTTTCATGTTTTGTTAAACAGTAGAAACGATCATAGACCTGATTTATTTATTTGTGATCGTGATAATTTGATATAGATTTTGGGGGGGGGGGGTATTTCAAGGTGTCCTATTGTTTCCTGTCTTCAGGCATCACAGTCCGACATGAAATTAATTTGCACTCCTCCCCTCGACAAAGGCAAGCCTGATTAATGTCTTTCCGGCTCATTCCGTGCAATCCTAAAATTGTTATTCTTAGCTCGGATATTGCGGGGGGGTTAAGAACATCAAAAAGTTATTATAACTTTTTTAACAAGATTGCTATACACAATAAATTGATACTTCTCATGCTAATGCGGAAATCCTCTACAAATTGTTTTTATCTCTCTCGAGAAGAGTGAGGGAGAGGGAGGGAGATAAGGAGAGGGTTGCTGAGCGGATTTAAATTTGTTTCGAAATACGATTCAGCCCCTTGGCGGTGGGGGACAGCGAAAAATATTCTAAACTTTTGGAGACGGTCGGAGGACACGCTTTTGAAGTTCTTCATGAGCGGTTTTACAATTTAAATTCTGCATCGACGCCCCGTTGTGTTTTTCTTTGCCGACCGTACGGTTGCTGTGTTAATATATTCCGAACTTTTAACTCGAAAAAGAAAAGATTCGAGGCGCATTTGATACATCGAAACACATTTAGAAATGTTCAGGAGATATGGAAAAGACGCTTGATGGAGATGGACTTATTACCGACGTTCTATTTCAAAGAGTCTAATGATTAGTAATACTTAATATTAGTGAATATATTTAGGATGTCAACGTAGTACCGATTCTTATTCTTAGTACTAGTAATGCGTGTGTATACCGTTATAATTGGGTCCACAGAACTAAAAACGATACTCCGGGCGGCGCTTTTAAAATTCCGTTAATAAAATTGGAAACTTTCAACTATTTTCTGGATAGTTTCTCGCAGTATTGCCAATGGAACGTCAAGAAGTTATAAGTACAGCATTTTCGAAATTATCATATTTCATTGAAAAATTAGCAAAATAAGCACGACTTGAAAATATCAACAATAATCGACCATACAATGTCAGATGTGTGCTATTATCGATCATGAGATTTATCAGATGTATCAAAAACATGGCTACTTCAAACATGCGCTGTAATATGTTGCACCGTGTAGATTTCACTTCTTGTTATGTTTAATAAACATTTGTAGCTTAGTAATAAGATTTACTGTATTGAGGTATATTGAATTGATATCATTTAATATTGTTGCAGTTAACAAAGGTCTCAATAGGACGCAATTATTCTTAATTGTTGCCTCTACATAAAAATTCTTACACTTACATGATAATGGTTGCAACTTGAATTACAATATTGCTGCCATGATTTAATTGCCGTTGGTAGAAATCTTCACGAAGAAATTTGTGAAATGTCAGAGATTACGAGAAGTAACTCTTAAATTTAATCCTACGAAATGCGAATTTCTAAAGATGGAAATTCTGTATTTAGGTCACATAATTACATCAGAAGGTTCATTATAGAATCCAGATATAATTAGAACTTTAGAGGAATCATCATGATCCGAAAAACGTAAACGACATAAACAGATTTGTTGCTTTTGCTAACTGTTAAACAAAATATGTAGGAAATATGCAAGGATAAAAGAGTCGAATCCCTTTTGGTACTTAAAGATACTCTTAGTAGAACTCCAATTTTCGATGACCCAAATATTTCAGAAAAACAAACTGCATCTTTGCAAGCTGCAAGATACGTGCAGCTGATTACGATTTTTCGATTGCATATAGATAGATTTTAAACATATGTCAATTTCAGTTTTGGTATTAATGGATTGAAAAAGGTAGAAAATGAGCTGAGTGATGGTTGTGTGATTTATAGTGCGTTAATTACCGTTATTTTACTTCCACTTAATTGATAGTCATTCTCATTTAATGAGTAATTTTTTTGGTAATGGCAAATGCTTATTGATTTTTGTTTTGATACAGATATGTGTGTAACACATTTATACAAAATTCCGCTTGCCTATTTTTGGATTAATAAAGATATTGGAGTTAGGAAGTGTTGAGGAGTGTTTAGATGTATATTTAAATGCTAAACTAAACTATCTGTATGGTGACCGTTAGTTCTATTTTACATCACTTCCATACCCTTATTTTTGTTGTGAGCGAAATTGCAATTATACGTACTGCCTTTTTATTGACAGCCAGCGTCTAAGATATTTGGGAAACAATCTTTCTCTTCTCACTGAGAATTTTTATTTTAATCCTCGTCTGTTTCCCTTCAAAACCATTCCTTGTATTACACTTTTTATAAAACCAAACCTACAAATTCCACGGATGTAAATGAGGACCCCAATTTCAAAATGACTCCGTAATTACTCATAATTAATACTATATTCCTAAAAAATGAGTAGATAAGATGCATTTATTAAATTATCCCGATATTATTCACCCCGGGGAAAGCTAAATATTCTCAGGGGAATGGCAGATAAAAAAGGTTGACGCCTGTTTGTGAAACGACCGAAGCAGATTAAGATTGAAAACCGAATAGTGTAGGCGAATGTTTCTAATCGACGTGTTGGTCGACATAAAACGTTAGAAGAGAAAATGTGATTGATGAAACATTTGGGATCGATAAACTTCTCTGGTTTAAAATAGTGTTCCAAACGTAACTGCGCCAGAATAAAAGTGTGAAGGAAATTGCATTCGATGTTTGTTTGAATTTCAATAAATCTCTGCGGTTTCACGGTCGAAGCGCCGGGAAATAATTTTGTTGAAACAATGTTATAAAATCGCGGATTCGATGCGGTTTGGGCTCGGTTAACGGTCCTTTCTAATTCTCCTTCTCGTTAATGGCCATTCCGGTAAGGAATTGCGTTATTTTATCTTTCCGCATTTTACAACGTCGGCTAATAAAAAATTCCTCCATCTCGATAATCCGATAATTAAAGAAATGTTAACAAGGCGTCGACAAGCCCTTATGTAAACCGAAATATTTCCCAGCGTATTATCGCTTCCGGTGATCTCGTCGAAATCGTTCCAGAACCATATGTTTCCACTTCTGAATATCCATTAAACTGTCAGTTTTTCTCGATTTTAGTCGCCTTCCCTCTGCGCCCTTTCCTACTGGTAAATATCTGCAAGTCACGCTGACGAATGCTCGAGCTATTATGGCTATTAGCCCGCACAAAAGGGTGAAAACAGCTTGAAGGGACTGTCGAACTGCCGAATCTTACAATAGCTCCGGAGTTAGACGCTAATGAGTCGGATTTATTCCGGATTATATCGGGCCGAATAAGAAGGATAGAGAGGAGGCGGGAGGAGGAAGAGGCTTCATTGACTCGCCTCCTCCTCTTTCCTCCTTCTCCTCCCCTTTCAGGGAGCGAATTTTTAATCGATGACTTCGCGCTAATGGAGTTATTTTTGAAGAGCTCGTTAAGCCCGAGGAACAATCTCGAATGGGGGAAATGTATTTCCTTTTTTAGATTTAATCAGACCTCCAGGGCGAGAAACAAGAGAAAAAAATGTTAATTTTTGCGTCCATTAGTTAAGCAAGGTTTAAACCGAGCACTAGTTGAGGTTACATCTTCGACTGCTGTCTTCGGTCTCGTTTAATTAAATTTTTCGCCGTTAACTCGATAGATAGGTAGTGCCTTGTTTGGCTATAACTGAATTATGAATATGGGGGTTCATAATTTACTGTCGTTTATCTTGCTTTTTGGCATAGATTCAAAAAAATTTTGTATATGAAAGTTGCGTTTTTAATCCGTTGAAAAATTACGCTCGATAGCCCTGGCCCTAAGTCGAAATGCGCTTCTGTTACTTCTGTAGACTTAGAACGGGCGGTTTCAATTTTTAAGCATATATTTACAGACGGCAAATAATCCTTATTTCTTGATAATTTTAAAAAACACCTGATTACAAACATTTTTTCCAAAAAATATTCAATATGGAATGAGAATCATTGTAATTAACTACTTGGTATTAGTCTACACATATTTTTCCGTGATATTTTTGAATGTTTTTAATAATAAATTGTCAATATCGTGTTAACGTATAAATCTTAATCATCTTTTAATGTGCCTTTAAGAATTTTTCCACTCTCGTCATACATAGTATAGGTTTTTACATATTATTTTATTTACTTATTAACGTATTTATTAATTTTTAAAGATATTCTTTGGTCAAAAGTGTGTATGTTTTTAAATTTACTTTGCATTTTAACGTCTTTCAAAATTTCAGATACAATTTTGTCGCCCTTTACAAATCACTGCATAAATTAGAAAGGAAATGTTGGGAAAACTCAGCGGCCACCGAAGAGCCCAGATTTAATGCTCTTAGACAGTTTTTGTTTGGGGTTTTTAAAAGAAAAAAATACGTCGATTTCAACAGAAGTATAAATATAATTCAGGAAAAATTTGGGAGAAAATTAATAATATAAATATTGCGGTAATTACATGAGTTCTAATTCCGTGGAAAATTTGAGATGCGATATCTTCAGATGCTTGGTGTACATCGTTTTTTTTTTAAAAGAATCGTCGATGAAAATTCTTAAAATAAAATTATGACACACAAATCGTATACGAATATTAATGATTAAATTATTGGTATACCTTATCTAGCGAAAATGAAATGACTAATGCAAATCCCCTTAATGATGTTTGGGTAGGGAGATACCATAAAAGAATTTACTTGTTTCAAACCGTGAAAGTAGTGTGAGTGAGGTAGTGGGATTGGGGTGGTTGTGCCATACACCGTGACAATTGCCGCTAATCTTTTTTGACTTGAGAAGTGATTTCACGTTTCGGTAGAAAAGGTTGGTACCTATTTTTAATTTTTAATAAATTTAATGTGCGGTTCGATCCCATACAATTTAACTTGCCACCATGGTTCGTATGCTCTTTTATATCCACAATTTCCTGAAATAAAAAAGAAATCAATATTAATTAAACTCGCGATGAAAGTAAATAGTTAAAACACCATAACGATATAAATATTACCTGTATCGAATTCTACCTGACCATAAAATTTTCCCGCTTTCCATTGTTTCCTTCTAAATACGGAAACACTTTTTTGTTTACTCTCTTTTTAGTACATCATTATTGCCCGTAAAATATTCGACGGAAGTATCAGTTACACTTTTCAGCGACCGAAACACTAGTTGCTTCCCCGGAGGCAATAAAACAACACAAAATATGAATATTTACTGCTGATGTTTGTTTAAAGTATTCAAGGATCGTAAACCGTCCCAGTTTCTCAATAAACTCCCGTCCGAATGAGTCGTCTCTTACGATCCGTTAATAGCCGTGGTCTATTTTAAACACTTTAACCATGAAAAAGGCGGACCATTTAGCCCATTTGACGCCTAACATATTATGTACATTATCCGCTTTTCAATTTTGAATAGGCGGACTCGCGGTAGATAAATTTTAATCGTTCGTTTCCCGCCCGCGATTTCCACTAAAACAGCTGAATTATTTACCTCGACACTTGACCGTCTTAATTGTATCACGACTCTCGTGACGATCGCGGAAGGCATCCATTCGATGATAATTCCGAGGGAAAGGAAAAGTTGTATAATACGAAATTTTTACCAGCGCGCCCTGAGAGTTTCCTCACAGCTATTAAAGTCTTTATTTCGTTTCTCAAATAAACTCCGAGTGAGACAAGTGAATGAAACTTGCATCCCCATTGTTTACAATATATATATTCCGAACGCTGGAGGAATCTTTCCGAGTGTCACCAAGATTGATGTTGCCGTCTTTGTTCTCACTGTTTTTATTCAAACGTATGCAAAGCGATCCCAATCTCGAGACAATGCTATGAACGACTTCAACTCCTGAATCAGATTAAAAGTTGGTATTCTTCGATCTGATCATATTTACATAAGTGGAGTGTTATTTACGTTGCAATGTCGATTGCTCGACGCGTTTAAAGAGTGCAATAAGGGAGTACTGCCGATGCAGAAACGGAAAATAAGCCAAAGCAACTGTTTATTGCGAACACTCCTGAGTCGATATTAATATATGTTATAGGTTGTACAGATCTAAAAGGAAATACTATTGGGTTGAATCGACATTAACCTTTGTCCTTTACTACGGGTGTAGAGGTAGAGGTTAAATCTTCTACCAGGAAAGATGATTCTCATCAGTAAAAATAATGGACTTATCAGTAATACCTTGCTTCATTTAAACTATGCTCTGTAGATAGACTTATAAATGATCTTCAAATTAATTATATAAATAATTTTAGTTTCCATTTCAAATACTAGAAAGTCTGAATCGTGCCGAAAATGGGTCTAAAGGTTCGTTAAAATTGTCGAAGGCTAGAATGTATTTAAAATTAATTCTATAACGTTTACAGTTAAAAGTTCCAAGCAATTTCTATTATTTCTCATTATAATTCCAAGCACTAGAACGTCTGAATATTAATACCGAAGAAAACTAGAAGTTCGTTTAGATTTTGGAACGCCAAAACGGGTGTCAGAACACTGAATTTATGTGTGTGGAAATTTCGCAAAGTTCAACTTCAATTCTAAACATTAGTAAACTTCAGGAATTTGGAAAGTATATTTCATATGTTCTACCGAAATATAAGCTTTAATTAAGTTTCAGAAAACTTTCAAAAGCACCTGTTGGCCAGGATTTAAAACCTTTATAACTTTTAAAAATTTAGGTAATGTGTTTTCCAACTGTCTTCTTTTTTATAAATCTCTTTCGCAATGGAACGTTGTGCAATCGATTTTAAATTAACTAAGCCAGAGATTGAAACTTTAAACATATCCCAGAGAACTGAATGGTAATGCAATGTTAACTCGATAGTTAGAAGAAGGGTCTAGTGAGAAAAGGGGAAAATGTTAAAAAATCAGTCCATAAATAACATAAAAACTCGTTATAATGACATACAATGTAATGACAAATACGAAAATAAATAAAATCATATCAAGAAAACCGATACAAGACAAATAAAACCCATCAAGGAAACCGTGTGTATGTCACCATGAAAACCTGTCATATTCTCATCAACATGTTTGAAATCGATTGTATATACGATACTAAAGACCAGAAAATGATTTAGATGGGTCTTTTTACGAAGACTACATTTCTAAAACGCACTAAAAAATACAAAATAATTTCTCCTATTCCTATACAGATTTATAATCCCATGCCAATTCTTAATCCCACACAAATTTTCTTGAGGTGATTGTGACATTTTAATAGCTGAGAAAATACTTGTAAGATTCAAACCAAAACCGCAGGGCGCATGCAGTAGATTGTAGGGAGCGAATAAACCTCACGTTTTTCTTGATTCTTACCAGTATTTTCACAGCTAGTAAAAATTCATCATCAGAAATTTTCAAGGAAGTGTTGTGATATATCCGATCTGTATGGGGTTATAAATCTATATTAGACTAGAAGAAATTATTTCCTATCTTTTAGTGCGTATTTAAACGTATATTAAAAAAAAATAGTTTTTATGACGCTTTTGATGGGATTTCCCTAGTTTTGCTTGATGCTGATTGCTGCCCTGAAAACCCTCCTTGATTTGGTTGCACCGAAGGCCATTACTGACTTATCCCATTGTGTTAATGAGGGGTCGGTCGAGTCTCTAAACAGATAGAAATATAAATCTCGAGGAAGAAAATTCAAAAAAAGATTCTTTGTTGGTCAGTGTAATTAGCAACTATCAAAAAAATCAAGTGGTAATTTTGAAGAAACGTGCTTAAAATGTAGTTTTCAATCACAGCATAACGTTTTAGTATCAAATTTGACTATTAGCAAACGAAACATTACTTGAAGGAGTTAAAACATTAAGTAGTGTCGTAGCCATAGAAACCACTTATAAAGTGAGCTAAAGGACAGTAGTGAAATCCATAATAATACTTGTAACTTATCACATACGTATATTTTGTGTGAAAATAAAAATGAATCTTGTGAACTATGAAAAACCTTTTTGGTGAAATTCACTTTTTTGTTAGATTTGTATCTATTTACTGAAAACATTATTTCTAATCTTAAAAAAACATTAATAAATAATACATAATGTGTTACGTTCGAGCATTACAAGGCGTTTATACCTCCTAATTCTGATTTATACCTTCACGAATACCAATTATTTTTCTCTCGAGTTCCCCAGATGAATCCGGTCCTGCGGTTAATACCTCTACATTAATAAGACCGCTTTTTCCTCGTTTCGATAAATTCTAGCTAGTACGCCGAGATGATAATCTTATTATTTGTTGTATGCCGTTAATTGACAGATAACTTAATGGCATGCAAATGAAGTAATACCGTAGCAATTAATATTGACTTTGCCGGGATGGTTTCCCACACATACGTAGCCAGGCGTTTATTTGTTTGCTTTTCGTTTCCAGCGAGGTTTGTTACTTGTATTGAAATCGTTCGATTTCTCCTCATAAAATGTTTATGGATATGTAAACGACCGTACGAGGCAATCTCCACTACGCGGGAAGATAAGAGCCGGAATCCGCAGCGAGAGCGGTTATAATTTGTGTTCATTTCATACGCGATTTCCACCCAATTACAAAATTTTTACATCGAACACTGTAAAATAGATGTAGACTCGCCCCCAATTAGCACCCCTGACTGGCTCCCCTTGTTTCGAACATAAATCACGTATAACTAGGGATAGGACAATGTGTGAACTAAGAAAGGGAGACGGTCGAATGCCTGAGAAGTTCTCAAATATTGGTACAGCATTAGAACACATTTATATTGCTCAGTTTATTCAGGCACGGTCAGATACCGACACCGGTAATTGGTCCCGGCTGTCTTGTTTTAACTGGAGATTTTTTCGAGCCGGTGTCCCACAGATAACACATGGTGTGGATATCCGTCGTCGGGAAAAGTGATACTTCGTATGGGTTTGAAATGCATAACATCTAAGCTAATAAAGGGCGTTATTTGGACAGCCTATCCGATGGTGACGTTTTGGTGGTCCCAACGCATTTGGTCGGCCCCTTGAAATGATACACGTAGAATAAATACACATTGATACGAATATGGAGTCTATTTTAAAAGTGGTCATGCCAATAACCGGTTTTATATTGCATTTTAGTTTTCTACAATAGTATAATTGCTTATATTCATGCTTTATTTTAAGTTTCCTACTCCTTTAATAACTGAAACAGATCGGAAAAATATGAAAACTTTATTATCGTGTCAAGGGGCTGGCTGCAGTTATGGATCTATAAGACATTCTTTTGTTGGTCAGCCAGTTGTCCTTAGTACCGAAGTTATCCAAATTATACGACGTATTGATATTGTATTTATCTGTTTTCTTGAACATTTCAGCAGCAATATTTATTGCAGTCTTCTACAAAATACTTGTAATTAATATCTATTAGTAAAAAATTGTGCAGTTTTATCTGTACCAAGTTTGAGGATGCTTTTCAATGGCAATTTAATGTTGACGTTTATGTCGTTTAAAATTCGTCTTTTTCTTCATCTTATGTAGTATAGGAGTCTAAATGTCACAGACAGAGAACGTGACAATTTCGTTGTTGTCCTTAACCTAAATTCAGGTAACTTCTTGAGTTTTTCTTTCAAATATCTTCCCTTCTGTAGTATTTTCGTATTGTCACGATGAATTATGTGATTACAAGTTTTTATAATGTGTTGTGCCAATTTTGATTTATCTGTGTGTCTCCTATTAACATTGTATTGATGTTCTTTTTTGCGTATAGCAAATGGTTGCGATGTTCCTCCAGTGTATGTTTTTTAATAAAAGCCATGGTAGATTGTATATAATGTTTTTCGTATTTTGCGTCTCATTTGGCGGTTTGCCGTTTACGATTTTAGAATTTATGGCGTTTTACGTTCTGAATACTATTTAGATGTTAAATTTATTTTCTGTTCTTACCTTCTCTGACAATTCAGGATAATGTTTTAGATTTTAGAAATATGATAAGAGTTGCTTTAGAAAATTAAAGGATCTATCTGGATCGCCTTTGTTTAAATCTTACAAGTATTTTCGCAACTATTAAAAATTCACAATTCCATATGTCTAGGACTTTATAGAATTAGGAATATGCATGGGGTTATGAACATATATTGGTCTAGGCAAAATTATTTTATACTTTTTATTACGATCTGAAAATATAGTGTGCTAAAACAAATTTGTTACATTAAATTATTTTCTGCTTTTTAGTTTTGCGCCTTGTGAAATTTTGCAATCGATTCCAATATCTTGATAAGATTATGATAGGTTATGTCATTACCAGGTTATGTCATTAGTTGCCATTGTAGCAGCTTTTTATAGGTTATACGGAGTCACGTTAGGATTTGTACTATATATATATAGGATCTAAGGAACAATTTTTTATCAATTTTTTTCTCTCTTCTCGCTAGCTTCGTCTTCTAATTAAAAAGCCGATATTTCATTGTCATCCGGTTCTGATTTCTTTTTAAAGTTTCAAGTCTCCTGCTCATCGGGGATGTTTTATGATAGTTTTCCTGCAATAGTTGTTTTGGTTGCCACTGGTTTCTCTAATGTTACTTATTTTCTAATTTTTGGAGTTAAAAATATCACTTTTACTTTTATATCATTACCTGACCCGCAAGTAACCCCCAAATTTGAAATATAATTTACAGTTTACATCCTAGCATTTAACTATTGGAAAATTTTAACAAATAGAGCTTAGGCAGATAATGTTAAATCCAAAAAGTTTACCTAAAATGTGTACCAAATGAGGAACACATGCCAAAATCAATTTTAAATAAGCACCTCCACCATTACAAATAACGATCATAAATTATGAAATTCATTAGTTCCACAAATGATCAAGTTTGAATCTGCCAATCCAAATATGCACATAACGACTGAATGCGGATTCCTGGTGAATAACCTTATATCATAATAGAACATGTTTATGTATAATTGCCATAAATCTCGGTTTGTCACGAAACATGCTTTCTCGATCGGTTTTACCCTACATCGCATCATTGTGGAAAATAGTTCAGTTTATAATTGCCGGGAAAAGAGATACCTGCGATTTAGAACGCCATTTGTTTAAACTTTTTCGTCATTAATATCATTTGGGCGCGAGGATTCGACCGGTTCCATGCGTGCGTCTCTAATATTTAGTAATCCAATCAAGGCTGATATGTGGTTGGCTCGGTAATTTTGTGGTGAGCATCCCGTGATTTTCACTTTATAACCGTTATACTCGTATTTATATTCCAAATTAATTGCTCGGTGTAGGTCTTTCGAGATCATAAAAAGACGACAGTCTCATCTCATTAGAATAACTCTCATAAACGAAAAAGAGAATATTTATTACGAATTCATTAGGTGACTTTCTAGGAAAACGCGCGGTGTGTTATTCGTATTGTAGTTGTCTAATTAAGTTGCCATTCGAACGGCTAATTATGGCCGTCCCAGGTAGAGGAAGCCGAAACCTTTCGGGGGTCCTGTAACTCTTGTTTGCTGTCTGCAAAACGGAATTGTTTAACGTGACATAATAAATCTTTGAAAAAAAAATGTCTAATTTTGCATTAATTAGCTGGGAACTTACGATTAATTACATTGAGAATGGGATTTTAATTTTAATTTAAATGAAATATCGCTCCGAGGGCAGTCATAATTAAAATACTGACAACAGTTATTTATTAGGAATTTTATTATTATAATTCCAAGTTAAGCTTTGTTGTGAGCAACACGACTCATCACAACTTCTCTCTTTCTCTCTCGCTCAGGTCAATCTTTTCGTTCCGACGAACTTTTCATAGCCGCTTCTCTTTTTTATGGTGTTTCCTCGTTAGACGTAAACCCTTCAGAAAGTAATGAGGCTGTTAGTTTAAATTCTGTACAAACTCGTTTTGCTGTTTTTTCTTTTACCCAACCATAATAATTCTCTTTCTTTTTTCTTCTCCCCCTCTCGCGTTGAAAAGCTCGGAAAGTCCCGAGAAATCGTCGAGGTGAAGAATAGGTCACCAGCAGGTCCGCATCGGTGTGAAACTGGGTCAGTTTTTTGTGTTTCACACGGCTCGGAATTGATTGCGAACATAAATTTGTTAAAGTAATCTTCTTCGCATTGTTTTAGCCGTTACGATAGCCCACGGAGACTTAATATCTTCTCGTTCTTAACGGGGGTTAGGGTAAGGGGTCGTATGTACATACGTGTCTGCGTATATTTATATTTTCTTTGGGAATCGTACCACACCACGTCTTTGTTGCAAAAACGATCAATGCAACGTAATAACCCCAGACGGAACAGGTTCATTAAAATTTTATAAAGTGTTCAAAGTTTGCGAAGTTGGCAATTTAAATGTATAAAATTTATAGTACTCCTACTTCAAATTAGCCGACAGTGGTGATTATGATAAATAGTGGATAATTAAACAGAGCATACCTTCAGTAAAATATTGGCATGTGGAAGTGTTCGTTTCACCCTTTTATTCCCAAGGAATCTAAATAACCATCATTATTTTCATTTATTCTTTTTATCTTTCTATTTTCAATAAAATTGTTACGCATTTAAATTACACAGTGCGTCGCCTTTACAAGTAGCAGGATAAAAAACGATCTGAGATATGAAGGCTAATTATTTCGCCAACTAGGGAGATCTCTTTATGGAGGTGAGCAGGATCGGATTTGAACAAATTGTTAAAGTGAAATAAAGCAAGAAATGTATACAGGAAAGTAAAATAGGATGAAGAACCTTGAAGTGCTATTATTTTATATTTAAATTTTTACACCTTTTCTTAAAAAGTTGCAGGGCTGTGGGCTACCCTTAAATTTGTAGCGGTTCACTTGCGCCGCCAAGTATTGTATTCATTTCGTTTATATTTCTCTCTGTACACACAGATACACCGTGGAAAACGGTCAGTAGCGTTTGAGACACGCACATTTGCACAAGCTCTTTAACCCACGAATTTGTTGACGTTATTACTTTATTTTATTAGTGGTAATACACCGTTAGGCTGATAGTCGAGAATTTATTTATTCAACCACCACGCCACCTTCACGTCTATCACAATAATGTGATTTCTTCATTAGAATTTCTTTTTTTACCTGTTTAGGAACTCCATGATACCATTATTGTCATAAACCGATAAGCCGGTAATGGGTTTCGATCTAAGCGTCAGAATTTCATCTCGACTCTGTCTACTTTGGAAAAACTAGTTTGCCACCATTTTCAATATATGGCAATTATGGTGTAAGTACCTCTCTCGTACTATGTATTTAAGTATCATCTATGTTTCCTGTTTTTATCCTACTTTCACTTCCTACTGTGTAATCCATACTAGTAATTTATATATTTTTATAGATACTTATTTAGTATTCATCAATATTATGGGGCGGATTTAATGACAGCTTAAATTTTTGGAGCATATAAAAAATTAACATGTTTTTTCAAACTTCTTGAAGTTCATCCGTGATTATTCGCGAAAAAAATCCTAGCTGTACCACCAAGGGTGGTGGAAACGAAGTTAGCAAAGTTATTTATTTCATGTAGTCATATACCACAGGAGAAACTTTTGTACAGCCGTCAGAGGGTGTCATAGAGGTGGCAGGTCTTTTTATTTTTAAAATTTTTGCAAGTATTGTTATTAAGGTTTAACACGAAGGAGGATGTTCCTAAAGGTGCCTCCTAACTTGGTTTTGTGTCAACTTAAACCTTCCTGCACAGTTGGAACTTATCCTCAGGGCAGTCGTCACGTAAATATTTATGTTGAGTCTTCTAATGAAACACCCTTATGTTCTGATCTTTATTTTTGGTGAGTCATCTTTATAATCAAGAATTTTCATGAGTCATGAGTCAGAGTCATGTGAAAGTCAAAGAACAAAACTCCTTTCTTTGGTTAAAGAATTTATACTCGTAGAAGGTCCCGACATTATTTTTCTCTCATTCTTGAATTGTTTAGAATTAAGAAGAGAAGAGGAAGTAATTTTTATGATTTGTTCTTTTTTTGTAGTAGTGGTGAAGTATGGATCGCAATAACAAGCAACTTATAATAAATATGTTTACTCTTACAGAAATTCACAATCTGTTCCGTTCAAATACGCCCGTCGTTTTTTAATTTCAAACTTGTCATAACACGTTCCATTAACCAGAGTAGATCCAAAATCAGCCTAGAACTATTGACGAAACCTAGTTAATATCTCGTTATTCGAAAAAGTCGAATATGGTTACTTAACTTTGTTGCTATGGTTACATAACTTTGCATAACGTTACATAATTTCGATCCTTCATAGTCATGAAAGGAACTTCATGGAGTATTTTGACTATACCAGTTTAGGAATATCCTGTATAAGTTTGTGAACTGTTGACTTTCTCATATATGAGAAATATTGTAATGGGATCTACTTTTATAATTCTGTCATTTTTGTGTTATCTCAAAAACTATTCTCACTTTTTTACTCTTTGTATATTTAATCTGCTCTTCTCTGAATAGCCCTTTGCCCTTGTAAATGTTCATTTTCTCTCAGTTTTCTCCAAAAGGACTTTACCTATTCTAATTAACCTTTATATCTGAACTAATGCGCTGTATCACTGCAATTTTTATTTGAAACATTTCTGTAAATCCGCTCTATAGGACATTCTGCTTTTGAGGTTTTTGTTAATTCGAGGTTCCTTTCAAAATTGCTGTAGTTACCTTTTCGATTTTGACAATTTCACTTAACTATTTACTTAATACCTATCAGCAACTTTCATTTAACACATCTTTTATCAATAATCACCCAAAACTTCGATAAGTTTAATTGATGAAAGTAAATGAAAACTATAATTTTTATTAATTTTAATTTATTTCATTTTTGTATGAATGGAACACAAACAGTACAAATCCCAAAAAGTATTCCCAATCATCTGTAACATAAACAGTATTTATGAATTAAAAATTTTATTACAAATATTAATTAATATTACAAATCTTTATATACAAATACAAATATTACAAAATATTACACAGATATTTATAAATGATAAAATAAAGAAAACATGGAACTACGAATTTTACCAATACATAACTCCACAATAGTCTATATTTCTATCGACATAAGCCTAGAAAGAACTTTCTATATTGCCAATAAAAAGTGCTTCCCACGTCTATGTAAAAGAGAATCGTTTAGGTAATTTGCATTGCTGATATCAGGAAAAAACCGAATATTACGTCACTTGTACCTTGTAATTAATCATTCCATTAACGTATATTGAAATAATTTTTATTTTGGTTCATTTAAGACATAAGACATAAGACATAAGACATAAAATTGTACTCTCCTCACATCAAAGAGCTGGTTATAAATGGACACATCGCCATTTTTTTCTCTGGGAATTAACTGTTGTATGAACTATGTATTTATCTGATATCCGTACCCTGATTAATAATTATTTTTGTTTCAGAACGACACCATGCGGATCATATGGGCGTTCCACAAGACCGAACCCGCCGGGGGAGCCGTCGGCCCCCATTCTCTCTCCCAGCACGACCCCACGTCCAGGGGGAGCCAGTCGCTCTATCTAGTCCAGAGGGCGGACCAGAACGTGCCAGGTCCAGAGGAGACCGCCCGGGTCTGGGAGCTGAGGAACCCCGCCATAGAGCCGCCCACTCTGGGCGAGACGCTCTACTGGTGCAGGGTGTTTAGGATCCCGACCATCACCAGGAAACATCACCTCATTAGGGTGAGTCATAAATAATACAAGATTAGTCAAAGAATCTCATGATTACAAAATATCCATTGTAATTTCTTATAGTTTGGATTGTAATATCTTGGCAATAATTGTGACAGGGTGGAATGTTTTAAATTACAAGTGATATTGCTGCATTACCTGCGTGGTTTAAGGCAGTGGCATTAGACCAAATGGCAACAGCTACTATTGTTATAAAATTAGTTACACCACTAAGTTTGTCTGTATAGTGTCACTGTGAGGCACTAGAAGGAATCTACTAAGGGCCAGCAAAGATAAAGATAATTATGATTTTTTTTTTAAATTACAGATCTTTGTAAAAAAAGTTTGGACGAAATACGAGAGGACGATGAATATTTTCATTAGGTATCTTTTACAAACTTCCAATACTAATTAATGCTAGTGTTTTACAACTTATACATTCTTGCACAGTAATTATTCAATTGCAAATCTCGGTGATATACAAATATTTATTTGGCCATTTACCCTTAGGCAAAGGGGGAATCAAATCCAATTCTCTCCTTCATTTCAGACATCAATGGAAGAGGCAAGGATGAAATGTATGGCAGCCTTAATATTACACTTTAACCAATTGAAATTCCCCATAGACTCTCAGAGATTTTCCGTGTGTGCGTGTGCTCGCCCTCATTTTCGTCTGTCCTCTTCTTTCTCTCTCCTTCTCTCTGTTACTCAAATCCCCGGAAGATATGACATGTAAATTGCTTAGTTCTGAACTCGGTTCACGAATTTCACAAATATCATTACGAACCCCCCAGTTGCAGGTTTCTGCGACATTTTACGGTTCTTTGTTATTTAAATTTAAAATCATTCCGAAATCGTGTTTTCTTTGATCTGCAGGACCCTCACCGAGGCGGTCCAATTACCGAAGCTTCAAGGGAGAAACGGACAAATATTGATCATCTAACAAACACTCTCTTAGCCTCTCTCTCGAAATGACACCGTTTTTCTAAACGGATTCTCTAATAGATTCTCTATGTTTTAAACACGTACAAAATTTGCTTCTGGAGGGTGAATTTAATCTGCGCTACTTGTTGCCCAAATGTGAGTCCAACAGTTCAGGGTAACCTTGCAAACGATTTGGCGCCTTTTAAACCCACTGAAAAACCATAACTTTGTGTTGAATTACTAAGTTTCCACTCTGGCCAATATGTACACTTTTATATTGTAGCAATATTATCACAAATTCTGAAGTTTCTAGTGTTGCTAATTAGTTAGTATTTAGTTGCTGTCCTTGCAAATATCTCTGAAAACGCGTTTATTCGGCAGGACAACTTAATAATGGCGTTTCTTATAGCAATTGCCTTACTGGGTTTTTGAAAGAATACATTCGATTTACATTCAATAATTCGGTGGGTTCAGAAAACTAATATAGCGATTATTCCAATTAGTAAATTAGTAAATTGCCTCCAGAAGGTTAAGTTATGAAATTCAAATAATTCAACTGAATGTTACAAAAGAAACCTAATTAAAAGATTTGAGTATCAAACCACGTACACAATTTTACTGCAGGCCAAAATTTCTGGTTGAAAGTAGTACTTGGTATGCAGTTGTGATTAGACTCATTCATATCACTTCATATACTTCAAGTTCAGGGAATAGGCATTAATTTCTTACATCGAAAATGTTGTTCTTCTTTGACAAACTTTTGGTAGGGATGGTATTCACAACTTTTATAATAAGAACGTATCTGGTTACATCAAAGTACTGATGAAATCGTTCCATCCATTCAAAATATCAATTTGGGATTATGGAATCGGTGGGTGTCACTGAAGACCTGTTTTACCACTACGTTTTAGTGAGCAGGCATGCGTAAATTTTTGCCTAAAATAAAGCGACGGCTCTGGCATGATAAGCCCCACTCCAGTTAATTTGACACAAGAGCAAAGATTTTAAATACAACTTAAGGGACATCGCTTCTTGTTTGAGAGGGACCTCCACAATAGCCTACTTATCGTTACTTGCTAAACAACACCAAGTTTTATGAGGAGCATTTAAAATCGTTTGTGAATTTTGAAGGAATTAACGGCATTGAAAGATTTAAAAAAGGAAGAATTTTCTAGTTATTTGAGTATGAGTTATGAAAACCCACACTTATCCCTAAAAATACAAGTCATTCAGGTCAAAGGCGAAGGGCGTTCAGTCACAAAACATGGTTTCGAGGAATTATTTTAATTAGTTATTAATTTTTGTAATAATTATCTTTGGAAAAATTACTGTTAATTGCAATTGCAATTTTTATACGTAGAAATAGCTTTTCCACTTAATTAAAGAAACTGGACAGTTTAATACAAATAAATTAAAAAATATATATACTGGTAGGGCATTTTAGTTGCAAACTTGTCATAGAAAATTTCAATTCAATACAGTTTATTTAGTTCAGTTTATTCAGTTTACCTCTGGCGACATTTTGGATACACTTCCATCTATTTGCATATCCCTTTTTTTGCAGCTTCCTTTCTTGACGCTGGTTTCTGTCCTGCTGCAACAAAAACCTTTATTTGGTGACGCAATCTCCTACACTAATAAAGTGTACATCGTTAGCTTTCCATGTAGTATGTCGATGATACTTCAGATGACGGGACTTGTAGCACACTCTGTAAGTCGAATGAGGCTAATATGAACGATTTATCAACTCTTGCTTTATCCTTGTCTGTTTATCTTTTAGCTTATGAATTATTTTTCCCCTTAAGTGATGTTCATAATTCGTCTTCAGGCACTGTTTTGTTGAAGATTGGCTTCCTGATATCTTGAACAGATTAAATGTGTATCTTATTTGGATGAAAAACATTAGGTAAACGTAATTGGTGTAGAATATAATAAATTGGTGCGATAATAAATTTGGTGTTAGCGCTGGTGTTGATGTAAATCATATATTTTTGGGATTATTAAATTGCAGTCTAAATACTTTCTTTCACTGGGTGTGGTGGATGTTGATGTACTGGATTTGGGGTGTAGTGACTCTTGTGTACATTCGCTTTTGCAATAATCTCGTTTTATTTTATTAGGGGGTGGTGTCCTTCCTCTATTGTCTACATTTTTAAAATGGTTGAATTCTTCTCTTGCTTCAAATGCAAAGAAAATTACACAATTTATATATTGTCTTTGCAACGTTGGCGTTGGCGTCAAGGGCTGGCCTATCTGTTACGTACGAAGGTGCAAAAATTTAATTCTGTTATATTCGAATCGAACTACAATCTTGGAATGCGTGGTTCTCAAAAATGGTCATCGTATTGCCTGGGTTAGTTCTCATTAAGCCGTAGCAACTTGAATTTACGTCTTTTTAAAATGACAGAAGGCAGATTATCTAATGATTGCAGCTTGAGCGAGCAATGCTGTGGAACTGATAAAACAACAATTGAGTTTCCTTTGCAGAAGTTCAGGCATTCTATACTTATGTGTGACTGATTATTGACGAAAATAAGAACACTTCAGTTTTGATAATAGCGTTATTGTGCTTTTGGAAATGATTGAGATGCACAAAAACTTGTCTTCTTTACTCGCATTCACCACTCCAGTGCAGCCCATTGAACCGTCACGGATGATGTAGTCCTGTGTTTTTTAAAAATAAACATCGCAGGTACTTATTAAATGGAAACAAACAGTACAGCGTCAGTGAACAGTGCACCGACAGGCCCAGTTCTTTATGCCCCATCAATATGTGACGGAAAATAATCAAGACCCATTTTTTATTATGCTACATTTTTTATACTGAACACAATGTAACACAATGTTTTCCTTTTGTTCCAGTATGAACCTCTGCAAGGCATCAACAGCGTGAATGGCCTGCAGCACGTCGTCCTGTACGAATGCCAAGACAATCCGACGATAGAAAAGTTGGCAGACAGCCCGGGTCGTCAGTGCTTCGAACCGCACTCGCAGCCCCTCTCGTGCAACACCGTGGTGGCCAGCTGGGCCAAAGGCTCCGAAGGGTTCAGTTTCCCTCCCGAGGCCGGCTACCCCTTGGACGCCCAGAACTCTCGGTTCTACCTCATGGTGACGCACTACTCCAGCCCGACGGACGGCAGCATGACCGCCCTCGACGGCTCCGGCCTGAGGCTGTTCTACACCCCCGAGCTGCGGCGGCACGACGCCGGCGTCATCTCGATCGGCATGGACCCGAACTGGCGGCACATCATCCCCCCGGGGCAGCAGCGGGTCGTCTCCTCGGGGCACTGCGTCGCAGACTGCACGAGGCAGGCGTTCGGCCATACGGGCATCAACATGTTCGCGGTCGTGATGAAGACGCACAAGATCGGCAAGCAAGTCGCGCTGAAGCACGTCAGGGGCGGCATCGAGCTGCCCCCGATCGCCAGCGACGACAACGTCGACTCCGACTATCAAGAGTACCGTAAGCTCGGTGTGCCGGTCAGGATTTTACCCGGGGATCATCTGATCACTCAGTGTACGTACAACAGTTCGGGACGGACAGCTATCACCTTGGGCGGGCTGAACAGTCGCGAGGAGACGTGCCTCGTCATGGGGTTGTACTACCCGAGGCAGAAGTCTCTGGCCGCCTGCCACAGCTTGCCGAGTCTGCCGACGGTGCTGCACTCTTTGGGGATTCAAGAGCTAAGCCCGTAAGTATAAGCAACAAACAAAATTTTTAATTCACTTTCGAGCCTATTGAATTATCAATTCTCAAGTAGATTCTTACCTAAAAGCTCTGGTTTTACGCCCTAATACCCTATTACTTCTGCTGATGACACAAATATCATGAGGAGAAATGTCATTCCTCACCCAGAATCATTAAAATCCCGAAAGTCGAAGATGAACGTATCTTATCAGCGGAAGAACCAAGTATTGTATAGTTGGCAACTGAATTTGCGAAAATATCAATCAATATCAGTTCCTAGTAAATACACCAAACACCGATAATGACATTTCTAATCACTTTTAAGAAAACCAGTGCATATTAGATACATTTCTGCACCTTGACCATTCCTTTAGAGTACTTCGACAATTTCGCAAAATGTTTGGAATTAGTTTTGTAAATTGCAAAGAATATTCTGATAGCAGTTTTCACTGGATAATAAGCGTTCCGTCGACAATACCAATAACATCTTGCTGTGAAGTGGAAATTTCAAGATGTTAGCAGAATTGGAATTCGCGTTTTATATTTTGAAAATTTAAAAACTCGCACGGTAGTTCTGATCGCTTTGAGAGTTCTATCGAAAACATTGATACCACTTTTTTGTGTAGAGACAAAAAATCAAAACGTATTTGCAAAATTAAAATTCGCGTTTTATGTGGTGAAAATTATACTGACCTCTTAAAAATTCTATCGAAAATCCTGATAAGTTTCTTTGAGATTTCAAAATTTCACAAGTTATCCACGAAATTAGAAAGTGTTTTGGTAAGAATTAAAAAAAAATCGCACAGTAGTTCTCATGGCAGTTCTTGCTAGTGTATTATGAAATACGGTTTACAGGAAATCCTGTTTTGTTGAATTGAGAAAATCTAATTTTCAGCATTTTTGGAGAAAATCGCAAGGTTTACCTTCCGTTTTTTTCGACCTCAAAATAAGAACTTTTGAATTTCCACATGGAACCTGCAGGGTGGGTCCTTTAGGAGATTTTAGATTCGTTTTCGAAATATTACGGTTTTCCAGAAAAGAAATTCCCCTCCATTCTACCTTCCATATCTCGGAAAGTAAGGTCGTAGGAAAGAAAATAATAATAATAATAGTAATAATAATAATAATAATAATAAATCGCCTTTATTTTGCATTGTAAATATTACACTACAAATACACATTTGGGGAGGCGAAATCTAGCAAAGCTTAACTACTACTTAACTACTTAACCTCCTCCTCTAACCCCCCCCCCCAATTAATATTTATTGACGAAAGATACAAAAAACTGTAACACTTAGAGATTTTATTCAAATTAGACTAAAATTAGTCTAACAAGTATGACAAATTTGGGATCTTATTGCAAATCGATTCTGCGCATTTTAATGAGATAGGCCTTGTACATTATTTTTAAATAATGAACAGTAGGCTTTTTAAATTCTAGCGGTATTGAATTATATATTGCGACAGCGTTGTATGTAAAATTTTTTTGAAACCAGGCACGACGAAAGTAAGGCATTTCTAGAGTATTTGGGTTTCTGATATTTATTGAATGGGTGTCACTCCTAAAATTTAATTTTTCTTTAAGGCAAGGTGGAGTAGAGATAAGATATGAAAAATTGTTGCACTCATGTGATATTGAAATAAATCCTCACGTGTTAAATATCCTAATTCATTTATTTTCATTGCGGTTCAGTCATATTTACGTAAGCCATATATAGATCTACAACAGTAATTTTGGATTTTTTGTAAACGATATTTAGTTGCTTCATATGAACAGGGGTAGTACAAAACGAGGCCATAAAAATTCTATTTAAATCTATTTAATCTATTTACATCTATTTAAAATCTATTTAAAGTAAGATAGAAGTAAAATAGATCGAACTAGGCTTTCACATAATTTTTTTTTTAGGTTAAAACTAAGAATGTGTCTGTATTTCTGCACAGTAAAATCCTTCTCTCCTGGCATCAGAGAATTGTCCCCTTTCGATTGGCGCCCCAATTTCAAAAATCTAATTTTCAGACTTTTTAGAGAAAACCGCATGGCGCCTTCCGTTTTTTCGGCCTCAAAATGTGAACTTTGGAATTAGAGAGAGAGTGAGAGATAAAGGAGAGAGAGAGAGAGATAAAGGAGAGAGAGAGATGAAGGAGAGAGAGAGAGAGAGAGATAAAGGAGAGAGAGAGAGATAATGGAAAGAGAGAAAGGAGAGAGAGAGAGAGAGAGATAGAGGGATAAAGGAGAGAGATAGAGAGATAAAGGAGAGAGAGATAGAGAGAAAAGGAGAGAGAGAGATAAAGGAGAGAGAGAGAGATAAAGGAGAGAGAGAGAGAGAACAGGAGAGAGAACAAGGAGAGAGAGAGAGAGAACAGGAGAGAGAGAGAGAACAGGAGAGAGAACAAGGAG